>CM029605.1:54423536-54569342 GCA_017311375.1 Mytilus coruscus
TTGAGAGTTTTACAACATTTTTCATTAAATTTTACCACTATTTTGATAATTGTATTAGATGTAACCTCAATTCGATCATATTTTATAGATAATTGTATGAAATGTAACATCAAATCAGCCACTGCTTTCTTGACAATTTTACTACATTTTACAGTAATATTGACTACTGTTTTGATGATTGTCTTAGATGTTACCTTAAATCGGTCAATTTTTTCAAGATAACTTTATAAGATGTAACCTAAAATGGGCCACTTTCTTTATTGATAATTGTATTTCATTTTACATGATTCAACCCCGTTATAAGATATAGTATAAGATGTTACCTTAAATCGACCATTTTATAGACAATTGTATCAGATGAAATATTCAATCGACCACTTTCTTTATTGATAATTATATTACACTTTACAAGATTCAACCACTTTTATAGATAATTGTATTAAATGTAACAGCAAACCAGTCACTGCTTTATTGATAATTTTACTACATTTTACAGAATACATGACAACTTTTAAGCATTTTTGTAGTTTTCAGTCAATAACTTGTGTTAAAGTGTATAAATCTCTGCAATTATACCACAAGTTTCCATACTACAAAGTGATGGTTATTTGGGGTAATGAATCAAATCATTAAGCAATTAGGGGCAAAAAGGGGAAACAAGGGTTTTTCTGGTTTAATGACAATTTAAAAGCCGTGTAAGGAGGTAATCTCATTAAAATTTAAAGAATACTGTTATATATATGTTTGATTACTTGATTACCTCCTTACACTGCTTGAAAATTATGTTAAAGGAAGTGATAATTGTCTTGAGATATGTAGCTGTAAATTTATTTTAGATTGATTGATTGATTGTTGGTTGCTTAACGTCCAGTGGCAAATATTTCATGCATATTCAGGACGAGAACAAATTAACAATAAATACAATGGGTAGGTTCTGTAATATAGGCGATTGAGGTCGGAGAAATTTAGACTGCCACGGGAAATGAGGGTATATTGGATATGGACAGAAATTTAGCCTTGCAACAGGCCACCTACGGACCCCTCAAAGAGTTGTTGCAGGGTTCTTAACGTGCAAAGAGCGTGGCACTCTCTTTACACGAGGCATCGGATTTAACGTCCCCATTCTGACCGGACGTGGCTGCAAATATGTACATCCCGCACAGCCAAACGGACGCCCCACTTTGACGAAGGTTTTACCGCCGGTCGGATGAAGACCAATGGTGACCATACTTCTATTCCCCAGTCACCATTGGGGTGTTTATTATTAGAAGTTACTGTTAATTAATATTAATTTTAACCATGACTGTAAGTTATTTTATATTTTGATACTTTATGATGTACTTAAATGAGTAGTTATTGTTGCCAACTTAATTAGAAATTTGAATTGAGATAATTTTGGAATAAGGGATTGGGGAGGTGAAAAAATGGGAGGGGTTTGGGGGTAAAATTTTCTCATTTCAGATTTCAGAAATTAAAAGAATTTTCTTCAAATATTTTTTTTTGAGGATTTATATTCAACAGCATAGTGTATTGCTCAAAAGCAAAATAATAATTTTAAGTTCATTAGACCACATTCATTCGGTGTCAGAAACCTTTGCTGTGTCAACTATTTAATCACAATCCAAATTCAGAGCTGTATCAAGCTTGAATGTTGTGTCCATACTTGCCCCAACTGTTCAGGGTTCGACCTGCGGTCGTATAAAGCTGCGCCTGCGGAGCATCTGGTTCATATTTAAGCTTGAATCGGAGCGTTTTAATGAGTAACTTAGTTAAAATCTTTCACATAAACTAATTGAATCAACTGAAATAAACTCATCATAGATACCAGGATTGAAATTTTATATTTACGCCAGACGCGCGTTTCGTCTACAAAAGACTCATCAGTGACGCTCGAATCAAAAATGTTAAAAGGCCAAATATAGTACGAAGTTGAAGAGCATTGAGGACCAAAATTCCTAAACGTTTTGCCAAATACAGCTGATGTAATCTATTCCTGAGGTAGAAAAGCCTTAGTATTTCAAAATTCAAAGTTTTGTTTTATAGACACTTAAGTGTTTAAAAGTGTCCAAATCTTTTGTCAGATGAACCTGAAATTTGAGGCCAAAATCGGCCCTTATCGGACCTACTCCTTTGACTCAATGGCTTTGGTAGCTTGTACCTTAACATGTATTGAACTTCTTTCTTCAGAAACGATCTTACATCACTTACTCTTTAATGGCTATGTCAACTAACATTGGCCCCAATTTTCCATGTCTTTGATGATAGATCGACCACATGATTTTAATGTTGCGTGCGAAAACTTCTTATTCTTAAAAATTAGTATTTGATGTTCTCGATTAAATCTTTTGACTTCATATGCATGCACTTAATCAGTGGCGTCTAGATGAATAAATATATATTATTAAGGAGCTGGCCACTTAGTTTTTTCACTTTCAAAAAATGAATCCTGATCTTTCCATTTCATTCCTGATTTTTGTTATCCATTGAATGTTTACTCCTAGACTATTCAAATTAAGACCCCTCACCAGATGGGCAATACACGATCCCAATATCCACACACTTGACTGCGCCGTATGACCAGATGATCAGTGTTTGATTTCAATAATTGATTATTTATTTTGGGTTCGGCTATTCTTCTTTAACTCCATGTCCTCTGGCAGGAACACCTTTCTTCGAAATTCATTTTGGCATATTGGTGTTGAACCTTGTTGGCAAACTAACAGAAAGGATGGTACTTAGACAATGATAACGTCACAATTTTGATATAGGCTCATGTTTCTTCACCGGAAATAGTCATCTCAAAATAATCCCACAAGGTTGAT
Source organism: Mytilus coruscus (assembly GCA_017311375.1). Taxonomy (NCBI): domain Eukaryota; kingdom Metazoa; phylum Mollusca; class Bivalvia; order Mytilida; family Mytilidae; genus Mytilus; species Mytilus coruscus. Next base: position 54,426,359 of record CM029605.1, read on the forward strand.
AGGGGTTAGAAATATGGTCACTTGGTCTTCTTCTTCAGACCGGCAGTAAAACACGTGCCAAAGCGGGGCGTCCGTTTTGGTTATGTGGGATGTACAAGTTTTACAGCCACGTCCGGGCAGAATGGGGACGTTAAATTGATGCCTCGTGTAAAGAGAGTGTCACGCTCTTTACACGTTAAGATTTTATTGCTGATTTGCATTTATAATGTTTTTTTCTTCCATAATACAGAAAAGTTGTATCAGTAAGATAACACTGTAGCTTCCATTTTAGGGTACAATATAATGTTGTACTAATTAATTAGGGTACAATATAATGTTGTACTAATTCATTAGGGTACAATATAATGTTGTACTAATTAATTATTAATCTACTCCTGGGATAAGAAAATCCTTAGTTTTTCGAAAAATTCAAAGTTTGGTAAACAGAAAATTTATAAAATTACCATATAATTGATATTCATGTCAACACCGGAGTGCTGACTACTGGGCTGGTAATACCCTCGGGGACGAAACGTCCACCAGCAGTGGCACCGACCCAGTGGTGTAAAATAGTTATCAAAGGTACCAGGATTATAATTTAATACGCCAGACGCGCGTTTCGTCTACATAAGACTCATCAAGATTAAGCCCCATCACACATACCTCCACTCCGGTTTCTGCAAGTTCTGTTATCTTTATTAAACATAAAAGCAATGAGTTATTTAAAATGTGCTTTCACAAGACAGAATTTATGAATCATTCATACATCTGAATGCTTAAGGCATTAAATAATCATAAAACAATATGAATGAACTTGCTTCTAATTTTATATTGCAAAACAAAACATATTGGCAGTATATTTTTTCAAGAAAACTGATTTTAAGAAATACATTACAAAAGAAACATTAACAACAAAAATTAAGTTCACCAAGTATAAGGTAAAATGATAATTCCTCTTATCGAACCAATAGCCATACTAATATTGTAGAGACTGATAGACGTTATTGTGTATATTCATTACACATAACTACAAATTCTTTTAAGAAGAGTTTTGAGTGACTCGTCTATTCTGATGGTTCATTTCAGATGCCTTCGTTATGGCTTTTAATCTTCTAAGCTCAGTCCATTCCAACTGGTGGACCAGTCTTCCAATTTACCAAATCAGTACTATCACAAATGTATATGAAACGGATTGTCTTAAAACTTTGAAGATTTTTAGGATTTATCTTTATATCAGTTGAACAGTAATTTGACCTATTGAATAGAGTCCAAGACGACCTTCTAACATCATGCAGGAAAACTTTGATTCTGTCAAGTGTGTTAATCTCTGTTGGGAATTTCTTCTACGAACCACCAACAACTGAATACAAAAGTTCGTAGCTGTGTCCTCTGAGTGGTGGGAACTGATTTAATATGAAATCCATCAATTTATCAGGTGTCGAAGACAATAGTTATTTGGTTTTCTATCTTCTCTCTCAAGATTACAATTTCTTCTGTCAGCATATTGTACTACAGGAATTGTGAATCTAACAGCTCAGATTAAAAAAATCTAAATCTCCCACATTTATTCCCCTTAAAATGATTACTGTCCAAGCCACGTTACACATATTCGAATTTTTCGAATTGATTTTATAATTTTATCAGAATATTAAAAGTGACGCTATCTCTGTACAATGATTTGTCTGGTAAGGTCATACTATACATGTCCTTGCTTTAGTGAAAAACAGTTTGAAGATGATCTAATAAGAGTGCCAAATTTCCTTTCCGATGAACGATGAACCTGATTGGTTAAATTACAAAGGAGAAGTCACTGCCGTCTTACCTCGCCTCAATTTATTAAACAAATGTACCTTGTCCAAAGAAAGTCATGTAATTCATCTATAGATCAATATTTGTTTATTGTTATAGAGGAATTCTTGCAAACAAAACAGATACATTGCAAGATCCCTAATTCGCCTTCTGTCAGCCCGGATTCAGTAGATGTAGTTGTGATTTCTACTTCTACTATTATTACTACCACTGGGTCGATGCTTCTGCTGGTGGACTGTTAGTCCCCGAGGGTATCACCAGTTCAGTAGCCAGTACTTCGGTACTGGCATGAAAATACGGATTTTTTGTGTTATTAAAATTTGCTGTTACAAAATGTTAGAAATTATTATAAATTAAGGAATATATCTCCTCATGCAAAGCTCTGATTCCTTTCACGGATTTGGCTATACTTTTGGACCTTTTGATTATAGCTCTTCATCTTTTATATAAGCTTTGGATTTTAAATATTTTGGCCACGAGCATCACTGAAGAGACATGTAATGTCGAAATGCGCATCTGGTGCAGGAAAATTGGTACCGTTAATGTTATTACTAGATCTATCACAATTAACGTTAAGACGAAAGGTTCGTCCCAATTCTTCTTACAAATTGCCGGCTCTTCACGAGTCTGACTGCACTTGTGTCAGTGTATGTTCAATGATGCTGACACCCCAAGGGTGACTGGGGAAACGAAATATGGTCACTTGGTCTTCTCCCGACCGGCAGTAAAACGCTTGCCGAAGTGGGGCGTCCGTTTGGCTGTGCGGGATGTATCAAGTTCGCAGTCACGTCCTGTCAGAATGGGGACGTTAAATCCGATGTCTCTTGTAAAGAGGGTGCAACGCTCTCTGCACGTTAAGAACCCTTGCAACAACTCTTTGAGGGGTCCGTAGGTGGCCTGTTGCAAGGCAAATTTTCTGTCCCTATCCAAAATACCCTCATTTTCAAGTGGCCGTCCAAGTTTCTGCAACCTTCATCCCGTTTGGCAACTAAGACAAGACCTACCTATTGTATTTATTGTTAACTTGTTCTCGTCCTGAACATGCATGGAATATTTGCCACTGGACGTTAAACAACCATCATTCAATCAATGATGCTGACACTGTATTTAACTGTCTCAAAAGGCCTGAAAAATAATATTCAAAGTTCTATGAATGTCATGTCATCTTGGATTGTAAAACAGCAGTACACAATATTATAGGTTTAGATTTTCAGTAAAGTTTGGATACAGAAATGCTGACTTAATTATTAAAGTCTCTTCTACTTTTGTACTTGTTTGGCTTCATAACTTTTTTATCTAAGTGTCACTAGTGAGTCTTAGGAAGACGAAACGCGCGTCTTGCGTATTTAATTTAAAGCCTGGTAATTATATGTTTGCACATCCAAATGTTTCGTCACAAATTCAGCTATTCTTGAATGAATACCATCGATTTAATTTTAGAATATCAGATAATACAGGTGTGTTTACTACCATTAGTGTGAAGTAATTGAATGGTTTTCTCCTAAATTCCTTTTCTAATTGTTTAATATGCGATTCATCTGGGACCCTCACAATATTTGTAGTTGATGGCTACTTGAGGTTTCCTTCCGACAAAGAAAAAAAGCTAGTAACCTAAAATATATATTTTATTTCAAAAGTTCAGTGACATTTGGGTCAATCCTTAATTTGGTATACAATTTAGAAATATCACATCACAATGAACATGTGTAGTTAGTTTCAAGTTGATGTTGATGTGATTATAATTGTTTTATTTTTTTTATTCGAGCGTCACTGATGCAAAGTAAGTTAACGAAAATTTTAACCTGGTGTGGGACAGATCAACGTTTTTTCATTACTCTGTGGCGCCCCACCGAAACAAAAAGTGTCAATAGTCGATGCATAGCTAGTTTAATTACCTTTGATTTTTTGCAAGATTTTAAATCTTATCAAGTTGCACTGTTCGGTGGTTGTTTTGGCTGTTCCTTGCAAGTCAAGTCTAAAGATCGGAGCATATTCAATGTTGATGTACTTTTTCTTGTTTTCTTGATATTCCTCAAAATTATTTTAAAAGTGTTTATTCGATATATTTGAAATATTCAGTTGAAATATCTACCATTAAATTGAAAATAGTTCGACACAAGACATCATACATTGTATAACCATTTAAAAGTAAATTGACCCGAAAGTCATCTAAGAAGTTCAAAGTTTCAGACAGGAGGATTTGTGATGACAATATTGGTTGAATAATACATTCTCACAACGTTCAAGTACATAACTGCCATTGATAATGTTATTAATGGTTCTTACCATTTTATAGCGCACTTTTTGTCTTTTGTCGTTTTCTGCCTGAGCGAGAAATGAAAGGTATGCATCCATTATCTTAAGGTAAAACTACCATAAAATGCCATAATAACTTTATATCCTCATCCAAAATTAATTCCTATATCTTTATGGACAAGTTGTAATTTTAGATTGATTGATTGATTGTTGGTTGCTTAACGTCCAGTTGCAAATATTTCATGCATATTCAGGACGAGAACAAATTAACAATAAATACAATAGGTAGGTTCTGTAATAGAGGCGTCTGGGATTGAGGTCGGAGAAATTTAAACTGCCATGGGAAATGAGGGTATATTGATAGGGACAGAAATTTAGCCTTGCAACAGGTCACCTACGGACCCCTCAAAGAGTTGTTGCAGGTTCTTAACGTGCAAAGAGCGTGGCACTCTTTACACGAGGCATCGGATTTAACGTCCCCATTCTGACCGGACGTGGCTGCAAATTTGTACATCCCGCACAGCCAAACGGACGCCCCACTTTGACGAGGGTTTTACCGCCGGTCGGAGGAAGACCAATGGTGACCATACTCTATTCCCCAGTCACCCTTGGGGTTGTAATTTTAGAGCAATTATTTCTTCTTTTAAGATTTTTGCACCCTTTTGTACTGAACTATTAGGAATGTCACTTCTTGTATTTTCCTAATTATAGACTCATCATTCTTGGTATAATTAGAAAACAGCCTATCGTCTTTTGTATGATAGAAACACCCGAAACTAGCAGTCCTGGGGTTATTTTCCGCGTTTGTACATGTTCGGACGACCTTGGCACATTTTAAAGAGGTTACCTCATCCTGGCTTGAGACCTTATTTATTTCAATGTTGGACCCTTCTACTTCAAATCTCTCAAATGTTTGCTACTTCTACAGACATAATCTGCTGTTAGTTCATATTCAAGAATTCGAATATCACTTATTGTCAGTTTTCACAACTATAATGTAGCTATGAATTACGTATATCACACTCTACCGCCTTAGAGTAATTTCCAAATACCTTAACACATGATGGACACGAAATGTCGTTTTGAACAGGTCCCCACTGTTTAGTGCTAACCGCAAAATATTACCGCGGATATAGAAGCAAAATCTCACATACTTGATATGAATGATAAACTAAGAGATTTCCGTTAGGAATCATAGGATGATGATGCTACAGAAATGTTTGAAGGTAACACGACACCATTTCCTGATAAAATAGACGATGAGGACATTGCTTTGTGACAACTGTTAAAGTCTGATGAAACTGGTACTTTGACAATTCAAATACTACAGACTTTGTTTTCATCAATGTTGACGCTAATGGAAAACAGGCATGTGATCATCTCCCAGGAGGAAGCTTTTTCAAAAGATGAGACATATATGCACAGAAGTTATCGTATTAGATGAGTCACCATCGATAATTAACCCGTCAACAAAGATATCCACACCTGTCAGCCCTATGATCCAGAAAACTCTGAAAAGGATAGACGAAAGGTGGTTTCTACAGAGGATATCCCTTTCTACCTGCCAAGGAAAATAGACGTCAACAGCAGGTATGGGAAGACATATGATTGATCACACCTCCAGCTCCCCAGTCAAAATGTAGAGACGAACCTAGACTACAGCTCAGCTGCCCTATCGAACTATCTAAAACCGAGGATGCAAACCGGGTGAAGAAAATTAGAAACAGAGCAGAGAATTCAGTACCGAGGTTAAAGCTATACCAGATGGTTATTTAGAAGCCCGAAACGAAGAGGAGGTGATCTTGCCAGGTTGAACTATCTATATGCCTATATATATATATCTATAGTTCCTGACCTAAAAGTGGTTTAACGAAGAAATGTTGGTCAGAAGACAGAAGACACGACAGAAAAGGGAGTTTGAGCTAATAGAGTTGGGCGTGGAAGTAAAGAGAAACAAACAGAGAATTCAGGGAGCCAGTGTGACATTCTTAAAGAGCTTTGTAACTGTTTTAAATTAATGTTTTAATAGGAGTGGGGTAAACATGTATTAACCTCGGATTGTATATTGATTTTATGTAAAACCGTTTAACTGCATTTCTTCACACTATAAACGACAAATTTATTTTCCTTTACCTGTGTGAGTGACGTATAAAAATATTTGTGACTTAATGTCGTGTGGCTTGCTATCCTACATTTTCCGTTCAGATCACTTTCACGATCAACTTATAACAATATGGAAGGGATACATTGCCTAGGTTTAAACTAAACTGATGTCAATAAGGCCTGCTGCCGACAGGCTTTGAAAAACATTGGTTACATCAAGATATTGACTTGTAAGCTGCCTTATACTACCACCTTAGATTTGTGTTCTTCCTACTGGATGGCGACACAGTGTTATTGTTCTATATAGCTGGCTTATATATGTTATTAATAACTAATTGGGCACTCTTTTCATACTTTTAATTCTACAATTAAAAAATATGACCAGAAAACCTGAAAAGATCGTCGAACAACCCGAAGTTGCACATAGGAAGTAGTGCTCAAAAGAAATCCGTATGTAGCTTATATCAAACGAACAGAGTTTTGCAACGCCGGACTCTTAAACAAGTTATTCTGTCATTCCTTACTAGAGAATAACCAGTTGAGCTGTTCAATATTCCTGTGTTTCCAACATATTGTTCCCCTGTGATAACAGTTTATGTTCAATAATATATCTGAGCTTCCAACATATTGTTCCCTGTAGTTATGTTCCATTGAGTACAATATAAATTTGACGGTCTCTCAATAAAATGGCATAACAGTCTATGATTATTGCAACTTTCAGACCAAAACATTTTCTAAATAATTCCATAGGCATGGTCAATTGCATTTATTCACTATGCGGCCAAAATATAAAATCCTTCATTTTTCATACTTTACATGTATGACAGAGATAACAATTCTTGATACTGTTGACTTAGATACTTCTGTATTGGCAAGTTCAGTCGCAATTTCACCAACATCAGCATTTACTTCTCAGGTTTAGAAACAGGAGATCTTGAAGACTCGGTATTATAAGGTTCCAGTAGCTGATTTTTTAAAAGAGTTATAAATATCCTGCTAGTCCTGTTAGGTACTATACCTTATCATCCTTTCAATACAAAGAATTGGGCGTAAACTTCATAGCTGACAATCTTTCCTTTAAGTTTATATTTTAACTTGTCAATCGCTGCAACTCACTCATCATCTTCTCCATTATTTCTGATTCTGCTGCTTGTGTAGTTTCAACTGTATTCTCAGATTCAAGTTTTCCCAGCAATGTAAAATTACAGTGTCTCCTTCCAAAGCCTCTTCATGCTCCTCGAAAAGTGTGCTTCAGTGATGCAGAGTCTCAGCAATATCATGCTCCTCCTTTTTATCTACGCTCTTGCACCCTTGAATACCTGAAGCACGAGATATGAACATTATGAAGATCTCATAAACATGTTTAACCCCGCCGCATTTTTGCGCCTGTCCCAAGTCAGGAGCCTCTAGCCTTTGTTAGTCTTGTATTATTTTTAATTTTAGTTTCTTGTGTACAATTTGAGTTTAGTATGGCGTTCATTATCACTGAACTAGTATATATATTTGTTAAGGGGCCAGCTGAATGACGTCTCCGGGTGCGGAATTTCTCGCTGCATTGAAGACCTTCTGCTGTTGTCTGTTCTATGGTCGGGTTGTTGTCTCTTTGACACATTCCCCATTTCCATTCTCAATTTTATTTATAATGTTAAATATAGAAAGACGTAACTTTACAGAAATGTTAGACATTAACCAACTAAGTACATTATTGCCAAAATGACTGTTTATTAAAAACCCTTACTGGGCTGAATACAGATAAACTGGGCATTAATACAGGGCCATTACAGAAAAACAGTGTTAAAACGTTTAAACCCGCTGCATTTGTTTGCACCTGTCCTAAGTCAGGAATCTGATGTTCAGTAGTTGTCGTTTGTTGATGTGGTTCATAAGTGTTTCTCGTTTTATATAGATTAGACCGTTGGTTTTCCCGTTTGAATGGTTTTACACTAGTAATTTTTGGGGCCCTTTATAGCTTACTGTTCGGTGTGAGCCTAGGCTCCGTGTTGAAGACCGTACTTTGACCTATAATGGTTTACATTTATAAATTTTGACTTGGATGGAGAGTTGTCTCATTGGCACTCATACCACATCTTCTTATATCTAATTAATATCAAATATAATAAATTTAATATGGCCGCCGATTTTCAAAACAAATCGCCTCGAAAAAAAAGTCATAATTTTATTCTGTAAAATACGGTACTGCAATGGTTATCGTAAAATCAGTATTTCTGAAATAGACTATAAGTTGACCTAGTTGCATTGACCTTAAACCGGAAGTTGACATTTTGCAGACGATCATGGCAGGAGAAGGAAATTCATCTGCTCTCCAATCTAAGTTTCCTACAATTACGCCTAGAAAATCGGACAGAGGGTAAAATCAGGCGCAGAAATGATGGATATTTTACTTGATGACATTATGCGGTATGAAAGTCTAGCCGAAATGGATGAAATGATGGTATTGGACGCCTTGATTCATAACTTTTTGCATTGACATTAATTTTATTTCAGAAAGAACAACAAAACCCGCACTGGAGCAATGGCTGGGGATGAAAGACCTGTGGCCCCAAAAATGTTTGCACAAGAAGATAATGACAATTGCCCTGTAAGGTTATTAAAACTGTACTTGTCAAAGCGTCCATGAAAATGACCCAAAATCAAGATTCTATTTACGACCACTGTTAACGTAAATACTGACGTTTTGTACAGTCATCAACCATTAGGAAAAAACAAGTTGGGGAAATGAAGAAAATGATGGCTAATCAGGCTTAATTGCCTGGTAGAAAAGAAACCACCCAACAAGGAAAACATTTGCCTCTTCGTTACTACAGTCGGAACGGCCAATTACAAAAGTGACACAGTTAGAAAATGCTTATGTTACATGTAATACTGCTGTCAGAGATGAAAACTTTAACATAACTGATGATATTACAGTTGAGAGGTACTGTACACCTGCTACACAACTCCACAGTGTCAACTCTAATATGTTAGCAGTAAAAATCGTCAGGAAACAAACCCATTTAATATTCTTTGTGGTGCTTCTGTAACTGGTGGAACTGTAAACATTAACTTTTTTCAGGAAAAGGAAATCTGAATCCTCACAGGAATATATGACATTTTCAAACCAAAATGTTCAAATTTAATATTGTTAATGTATTATTAAATTAATTATGTTTTGAAAATAATATAATTACAAGACTTTTTGTATTTTATTTAATTGAGTGACCAGCAACCAACATTAGAGGAACCATATATAGGGATCACTGTTCATCCTGTTTTCAACACATAACTTCTGTCAACTTAATATCTTGGATATTTGGTATATTAAAAGCTTTATTATGGTGAAGTACAAATTATGTTTTCAAACTAAACTGTCATTAAAAGAGTAGAGAGTACATCAAGTTGGCAGCAACACATACACTTTTGTTCAGTTGGTTAATAAATGTATTAAGAAATGGTGTTTTATAATGGCCCTGTTATATGTCTCGGTCAGTAATAATGGCCTCGGATGTCTGTAATGGCCCTCGGCGTTGCCTCGGGCCATTACAGACTTCTCGACCATTATTACAGACCTTGGACATATAACAGGGCCATTATAAAACACCCATTCATTAATACTATAATATTTATTAATCACACTCAACAGATTGTATACCCAATTGAGACTTTTAAGATGAAGAACAACACTTTAAGCCATGTGCATGTATTGTTTCGTGTCCTGAAATGGATATGCTTGAACATGCATACATATTTCCATTTGAATGGTTTTACACTAGAAATGTTATAGGGTCATTATTGGCTTGCACAGAATACATTGTACACCTGGTGGCAATACTAAACATACACATACATGTATGCAAGCTATGCACTTCAAGTTCATAGTATGGCATGTTTTGGGACCTTTGTGCTTAAAATAAACACCTACATGTTATCCTATGTTTGTAATTAAGAATCCTTCATTAATTTCAATTTTTATGATTTTTATTATATTTATTATAACTTTCAGCCGAAATTCATCGTAAAATCTATAACATAAATAAATTTATGTATTGAGAAAACAAGAATGTGGCGAAATACCCTTCTTCGTCCGATGACATGTAAATGGGCTTAAAATTATTACCCCCAAGGGTGACTGGGGAATAGAAGTATGGTCACCATTGGTCTTCCTCCGACCGGCAGTAAAACCCTTGCTAAAGTGGGGCGTCCGTTTGGCTGTGCGGGATGTACAAATTTGCAGCCACGTCCGGTCAGAATGGGGACGTTAAATCCGATGCCTCGTGTAAAGAGAGTGCCACGCTCTTTGCACGTTAAGAACCCTTGCAACAACTCTATGAGGGGTCCGTAGGTGACCTGTTGCAAGGCTAAATTTCTGTCCCTATCCATACCCCAAGGGTGACTGGGGAATAGAAGTATGGTCATCATTGGTCTTCCTCCGACCGGTAGTAAAACCCTTGCTAAAGTGGGGCATCCGTTTGGCTGTGCAGGATGTACAAATTTGCAGCCACGTGCGGTCAGAATGGGGAGTTAAATCCGATGCCTCGTGTAAAGAGAGTGCCACGCTCTTTGCACGTTAAGAACCCTTGCAACAACTCTTTGAGGGGTCCGTAGGTGACCTGTTGCAAGGCTAAATTTCTGTCCCTATCCAATATACCCTCATTTCTCCGACCTTAATCCCTGACGCCCCTATTACAGAACCTACCTATTGTATGTATTGTTAATTTGTTCTCGTCCTGAATATGCATGAAATATTTGCCACTGGACGTTAAGCAACCAACAATCAATCAATCAATATACCCTCATTTCCCGTGGTAGCCTAAATTTCTCCGACCTTAATCCCGGACGCCCTAGTACAGAACCTACCTATTGTATTTATTGTTAATTTGTTCTCGTCCTGAATATGCATGAAATATTTGCCACTGGACGTTAAGCAACCAACAATCAATCAATCAATTAAAATTATTATTATTGTGGCTTTTTAATTGAAATATTTTCTTGCTGACTTTAAGGTCCATGTTTTCAACTGCATAATTGACATAAATATCCATCTGATATGTCATTGTAAGTTGCACCACCAGTCTTCTTCGAAATAGAAAATTGAATATGTAATTTGCCAAAGAATCCTTGTTCAAGCAAATTTTGCGCGTGTGATTGAACTAGTATCTCAGTAAAATAACTCTTCCATCCGGATTAATGGCAAACACGCACATTTTCGCCTTTGATCAATCCAAAACAATGATTACAATGATAGTGTTTGCGTGTAGGATTCTAAAATACTGTCCCCAAGGGTGACTGGGGAATAGAAGTATGGTCACCATTGGTCTTCCTCCGACCGGCGGTAAAACCCTCGTCAAAGTGGGGCGTCCGTTTGGCTGTGGGATGTACAAATTTGCAGCCACGTCCGGTCAGAATGGGGACGTTAAATCCGATGCCTCGTGTAAAGAGAGTGCCACGCTCTTTGCACGTTAAAACCCTGCAACAAGTCTTTGAGGGGTCCGTAGGTGACCTGCTGCAAGGCTAAATTTCTGTCCCTATCCAATATACCCTCATTTCCCGTGGCAGTCTTAATTTCTCCGACCTCAATCCCAGACGCCTCTATTACAGAACCTACCTATTGTATTTATTGTTAATTTGTTCTCGTCCTGAATATGCATGAAATATTTGCCACTGGACGTTAAGCAACCAACAATCAATCAATCTAAAAATACTTCTTGTATGAAGTTGATGTCCAGGGGAAAATAAAAGCTATTATACGACATGCGAAACATTTAGTAAAGGTCAAGTTCATTCTTTTGCAGGCATGCTACAAGCTGATAGGTTATGACAACACTGTCTCAGGCGGTCAGGTTTATCTTAGGTTTGGCATCTTTCAAATAGTTTGGTACGATATTACGTTTTCTGTGTTGATAGGTCAGTGGACACGTCTATCATTATAGAGAACGCTAGACTTGTCTTTACTTCTCGCTAAATATAGATTCTACCACTGCATCGAGTGTGATACGATATTTATCCACTCGAGACAGTTAAATTTTCAAATTTAAAACGCGAGGCTTTGCCGTCACAATAGGAAATTCAGAGGAAAGCAAGAAAATTCGACGTCATAATCGGATTTTAACCAATGATGAACTGAGATCAAACGAACCACACGTTGATTAAATTTTTTATACAATGGGCGCAGAAAGGGATAAATTGACGTAGAATTTGAGAAACGGTATTATCAACCTGGGAGGATGTTATCGGTGCTCGCTCCATTCATCTTTGTAAGCTTATTCCATGAGACTGACATTTTGCAGGTTCTTTGTTTTATATGACAACTCTCTTTCACGCATATTGACTGGATATTATTATGAATTTATATTTAATATATAAAGCTTTTATACCAGAAAAAATTATGAAACAGTTCAAGAAAAACGTCTGCTGTTGGCCTTTATAGGATCTATGGCTTCACTTACGTAATAATCTGAAGTTAAGTGTAGAAAACGAAATGTAAAAAAACGAAGTCTTATGGGTATATTATATTTTTTGCACATTAATGAAATTGCAAATTTATGGCTTTGTGACTAATTTGAAAACAATAATGTGAATATTTTGTATTGTTTATATCTGTAAATGATATTTGCTCAGCATCTACCTTGTTTAAAGAAACTTTATACCACAAAAGAAGAATATATGCTGCATTAGTTTTATTCAATTTGAAATCATAAAGATACATGTTAACTTCAACTAGTTAAATATTTCTATTATTCCCAAATTCAAGAATGGAAGATTTTAAAAATCAATTTATGAATAAGGTTAAACAAGACCTCAATGAACAAATGTACCCCTAAATAAAGCAATTGCAGAATCCATTAAGGAACCCCTAAATAATTAAAACAAAAACATAGCATAGGAGGTGTAAAATGCCTAGTATGGTTAGGATTCTGCAAAAGTTTGATTTAAAGCAAGGTGTAATTTGAAACCATGCCTTAATAATGTATGATAGTATGAAAAGCAGTACATACTGTTGTTGAATCATTCTCAGCATACCCTGAAACTGACTGTGTTTTAATAGAGATGACACTTTACAACTTACAAATCTATGAGTTTTTGGGGGTTTCTAGTTTTGAAATATATAGGTATTTCAAAATTTAACAACATAATCAGGACTCACTGAAAATCTCCAAGAGTAGAATTCTTCCAAAACTGAATTTTCATGTATAAAATATTGTACTCTACCTCTCTATTTGAATGACATGAATGCTGATTTGCCTCAGGAATAAATACAAACACCTGGTATTCCTGAATCGTTTCATTAAAAGCATTGTTCAATCTTGTTGCCATTCTTTGTTTTTTCCACACTGGCATTATCATCAACCTATAATTAACTGATACTCTTATAATAGATTAATACTACCTTAACATGCTTGAAAAAATATACTTTGACAGAATTGTATTAAATTAGTAACAAAGTCTATGGTTTGTTAACTAATAATAAAGAAAATAATGCTCCAATTCATTATTGTGTATCAGCGGTGACTGCAAAATGTGAGTTTTATTCATACTCCTTTACTGGTACATGCTTAAAGAGGTATACCTTCAAAACATAAAAACAAGGGAAAACCAAAGCGGTAAAAGTAAAGATTACGGAGACCTTATTTTAGTATGTGATGGATCTGCAATACATATTTTAACCAACAGTAAACAACAAAATATTATACGAAAACATCATGCTGGAGATTTTCAAAATCTGAACTGAGATGAACTTGGAGGACCACATTTAAACATGTGTTAAAAGATGTCTGCTGAATAATTCCTCTGTGACAAAGAGATTTTATATGAATATATTAAATACACTTGCCTGATACATTTCACTTTCTTGATTTATTTTACTACATTTTACAATAAATTCGGTTGATTGATTGTTTATTGTTGGTTGCTTAGCGTCCAGTGGCAAATAATACAACAATAAAAGTTATGTGACAAAACATTGTTAGTTGCTGAATTTTTCATTTCTTGTGTTTTTGGTTATTTGTTACCTGTGCAGGTGCAAATAAAGGTATACAAAGGTAAAATTTCATAATTTAATATATTTTAACAAGTCAATAAACATAAAACTTTGTAAAACAAGAACATTTGTAGCTATATATATTAAGCAAAAAACTTGTAAAAGTCACAGGTAATACTGCAGGTATGACACAGGTAAGTCAAAAAACTCGTTAAGGACAAATAACACTTTAAAATGTATAAATATAACACGATACTTTGTAAAATCAATGAATGTTACTAATATTCAAAATTACTGATCAAAACACAATAATAACTGTTTATTCAGAGTCTTCAGAATTTTCACCTGAAGGTAAGATGATTGCTCGATAGTTCTGTCGCGTGTGGTATACCTGAAAACCGTGAGGCACACACAATGCACCTTTGCAGGTAGGACACCAAAAGTTGTTTGTTTTCTTTTGCATGCTTCTCTTAAAGACTTTTTATAGTTACAATCTACACAGTCTCTAGCGGGATGTGCACGTTTTGCTCCTTCATTTGCAGGTATATGATGAGGGAAATGACGATCATGTACTGCGTCGGGTTTTCTCCTAAGATTTTTCTCCCATTGCATTCGCGGAGCACTCACAGCCTCTTGAATGAGAGCGTTTGCTACTGATGTCCTGAAAATGTTATGCTCTTTCCTGATTTTATTTACTTGGCAATAATATTCATTTCAAAATTACTTCTATTGGTGGTCAGTTTTTAAAATTATCTTGATTGTCCTGTCGGCAGAGTTCAAAATTGTGTTCTATAGGTGAGGAGTTATGTAGTACAATGATTAAGTAAATTGGAATTCATAGTTGCACTCATTTGGTTTGACAACGTGTATTTATTGTTTTGTTAGTCACTTTACTTTCTTCATTGATGGTTGAACATTTATTTAAGTTTTTAAAATTTACTCTTATATGCTTACAGAAATGAGGTGGAATGTTACGGGAACAGATCTACTGGTTTCACTACTCATAGAAGGAGATGCACAATTTCAACTAAAAAACCTCATAAATCTAGGTGGGTAATGATACTGAGGAAATGAAAAAAAACCATGAATCAGTTTTGCTTTTTTAATTACCTTTTGCCGCAAGTTCGATTCAGTGGAAGATGAGACCAGAATAGAACAATGGGAAAAAAGATAATGGGCAGCACACACTATCCTTGTGGTCTGGTTTCAACCCAACTTTACTGATAATGTGTCCAACAAATGAACATATTCAACTTTATTTTTCGAATTGACATTTTGAAGTTTTAAATTGCATTGTCTGGCTCAATCTAAAACTTTTTTCAGTCTCTCATGTTCTTGCATTGTAGATCCCCAAAGGAGTATATCATCAACGATAACTCTTGCTCCTTCAATCTTTTCATGATTTCAGTCATTACTCTTTGAAATAATTTTGGAGCTCTCAGGAAGTGACACCTTCCAAATGGTGTACCCAAGGGTGACTGGGGAATAGAAATATGGTCACCATTGGTCTTCCTCCGACCGGCGGTAAAACCCTCGCTAAAGTGGGGTGTCCGTTTGGCTGTGCAGGATGTACAAGTTCGCAGCCACGTCCGGTCAGAATGGGGACGTTAAATCCAATTCCTCGTGTAAAGAGCGTGCCACGCTCTTTGCACGTTAAGAACCCATGCAACAACTCTTTGAGGGGCCCGTTGGTGGCCTATTGCAAGGCTAAATTTCTGTTCCTATCCAATTTACCCTCATTTCCCGTGGCAGTCAAAATTTCTCCGACCTTAATCCCGGAAGCCCCATTACAGAACCTACCTATTGTATTTATTGTTAACTTGTTATCGTCCTGAATATGCATGAAATATTTGCCACTGGACGTTAAGCAACCAACAATCAATCAATCTAAATGGTGTATTAAAACATGTCTTTTCGATCCGTCTGATATTTTGAAAAAGGTATCAAGATACTTGGTAAAATTTCAAAATACATTGAGAAATATGCCAATCAGGGCATCACAAAGAACGTAAGGTTAGAAGTTACAAAGAACTGTAACATTTCAATTAGTAAGAAGCTCGCTTCTAAAGAAACGAATAAATATATAAACAAAACTGCTTCGTATTAAGTTCAACCAACCACTTAATGCCAAGAAAGAACGTTCTATAATTAATTCTGAAAACAGAATATTAGCTGCTACTGGTCCCTTGGCAATTTTATGGACAGAGAAAGCTAAGAGACATGATCATGGTCTAAATCCAGTAGATGTAATTGTACATTGGAAAAGTTCACTATGTATACTTATCTGATCGTCGTAGGTATATGCTTGGTAGAGTATTACCAGAATATTTAGAATTATTAGCAGATAAAGATGGCAAGAAGTTGTCAAAATGTTCTCATGAATACTTGGCCATAAGTTTAGGAAATTGCTCACTGAAGAAAACAAGGACAACAGGGAATTGTTTCGTTTACTTCAAACTGTACACCGTTCCAAAAATAAATCATCTAAATTTGGTAATGATAACTTCGGTGGTTATTTGATTTAAGTTATAGGAAGTGATTCCGTGTTCGTCTGATTTCGTCACATTGTAAGTCGTCTAGATCTCTCTTTATACTTTGATCTGTCACCTTATCTGTTAACTGGATTTAAGGACTGTAAAAATCGCTGAACTTCGGAGTATTTGCACCTTTATCATAAACAGCCTGAATGGTGTGGAACAATGTTGTGTAGTATTTCACAAAGCTCATCCTCAATTGACTAATTTTAACTAAAAGCATACACGAAGCATTTAAGACCAGAATGAATCATTTCTCGTTCAGATCTCTGAATGATTTATTTACCATATGTTAGGAATTGGACATAGATATGGAACCAAGTCCTTCATATATATCAACTGTATATATATTATATGAAAAAATACCCATTCTCTGGAAGAAATCAAACATTTGTGATACACACGCTAAAAATAAAGATCTGCACTAACATAGGAGAAAAATAAAGAGCTTGATGATGTTATGATAATAAGCTTTTTCATAGGTATTTCATTGTTTATTGTTTTAAACTTGTACGTGTATTCAAGGTTAAAACTTACTTCCATCCAAGTATGGTTGTCTTATTGGTTCTATGATCTCCATTGTAATGACATTTTCAATATCATTAACCATCGGCTTTGGCATCAACATGAAAATATGAATGGCTCAATTGATGTGTATCGAAAACATAACTATTTTTTCACAATTTTTATAAAACTCGCCATCAGTGATCCTTTCGCAAGAGTTCCTATATTTTCCCAAGTCGAGTCTGTCAAGATGGCAGGCTTTACTTATCCTGATCCAGCCATGCATGGTTTCTTTGTGTCATCTTGCTTAAATGTGTCCTCACACTTCTTGAGTGGACAGCCATGAAAGCCAAAATGGTAAAATATGCCACACGTTTCACTCCTGTCTATTTCGGTAATTTTTCTAGCATTGCCATCATATCCTTCCCCGAGTTAAATTTCCTCAAGTGTATTTTTTTCGAGTGAGCATATTCCACCAACAAATGAGCAGCTATTGTTTTGGATGCCATCATATCCTTTGGGAAAAGAGAAGTAAAATAAATACAAAACTGGAGAAATGTCGAACCAAAACTACAAAAATTAAAATATTTGAAACATCAGTTTGACATGATGAAATAGTTGGTTACACCATGTACTTCCATGCCAGAAAACGTTGGGTTTTCTAGTGTTTTACACCCATGTACTTACATGCCAGGAAACGTTGGGTGTTTTAATTATCTCCCTACACATTTCTGCTGCTCTTGACATTTACAAAGATTTCGGTAAGTGTAAGTATAAATCTTAATAATCGTTCAATGGGAATCTTGTATGCCACAAACAATTGTGTGTCGGATAAGTGACACTTGCAGTGCGCCATAGTTGCAAGTCGTTTGTAAGATTTTTAACTCGGTGACTCCTCTATTTTGGTTTCTCGTATTAAATCTGTATCGTTCTACCGTCTCGTTTCGCTATGGATTGATATACCCATCAAACGGGTTCGTAATAAAATGAGCAGCGTGCCACATGTGGATCAGGATCTGCTTACCCTTCCGAAGCAACTGATATCACCCCAATTTTTGGTGTGGTTCGTGTTGATTATATATTTTATTTCAATACAAGTAGATGATTTTGACACGGCCCCTTGACAGAAGGGCTATAGGGTAAATTCAGTAAATAAATATACGTCATCAGGGACCGCCCATTTGGGGAGAGCTTTCTGTACAAAACTGAAGTCCTGTGCTCTTCTGATTGGTAGATAATGTTTGTAATAAATATTTTTGATAGATGGATCAAAACTAGAGTTAAAAAAATTAAAAATGAATGCTGAATATACTAATTTTTAACTACAGGGTTGAAAAGTAATGGGGTCAGTAAAGGAATTAAGTGCGAATCTACAGTGTTTGTAAACAAGGCCATGTGAATGCCCAAAATGCCGCATGACCCTATGTTTTATTGTTGCAAAAGATAGGGCTACATTTGTACTTTCATGAATGATATATGAAAGCGTCCAATTTCTAAAGGTAAATCAGGTATAAATTTAATTCAAGACATAGATTAGCATTAAAGTCAATGGGAGATTTTTACTGAATTTACCCTATACCCTTGTATTCATCAAATGTAGCGACAAATGAAGAGAAGGATGAGGTGGAACAGAGAAGTGAGGCCTCCGTTGAGATTCTGAAGGATACATATAACATTATTGCATTAAGAATGATAAGGGTGCAGTACATTTCTTCTGAACAAACAGACTCAGTAAGGAAAATCGTTTTTAACAAATAAGATTAAAAAACTAGAACAAAACATGATATATAAAATTGTAATCCTGGTATCTATGATGAGTTTATTTGCAACCACCGGGTCGATGCCACTGCTGGTGGAGATTTATTTCCCGAGGGTATCATCAGCCCAGTAGTCAGCACTTCTGTGTTGACTTGAGTTACCATTGATATGTTCATAATTATAAATAACTGTTAACAAAATTTTGAATTTTTGAAATACTAAGGCTTTTCTACCTCAGGAATAGATTACCTTAGCTGTATTTGGCAAAACTGTTAGGACTTTTCGGTCTTCAATGCTCTTCAACTTCGTACTGTATTTGGCCTTTTAACATTTTTGATTCGAGAGTCTTTTGTAGACAAAACGCGCATCTGGCGTATATTTAAAATTTTAATCCTGGTATCTTTGATGAGTTTATTTGCAACCACTGGGTCGATGCCACTGCTGGCGGAGATT
This sequence comes from Mytilus coruscus, assembly GCA_017311375.1. Taxonomy (NCBI): domain Eukaryota; kingdom Metazoa; phylum Mollusca; class Bivalvia; order Mytilida; family Mytilidae; genus Mytilus; species Mytilus coruscus. The sequence continues at coordinate 54,445,730 of CM029605.1, forward strand.
TATTTCTCCGAGGGTATCACCAGCCCAGTAGTATTTTGATCTTTTGCACTGTTACACATTCAATAACTGGAATAGATTACCTTAGCCGTATTTGGCACAACTTTTTGGAATTTTGGGTCCTCAATGCTCTTCAACTTTGTACTTGTTTGGCTTTATAACTTTTTTGATCTGAGCGTCACTGATGAGTCTTATGTAGACGAAACGCGCGTCTGGCGTATTAAATTATAATCCTGGTACCTTTGATAACTATTTACACCACTGGGTCGATGCCACTGCTGGTGGACGTTTCGTCCCCGAGGTAATCACCAGCTCAGTAGTCAGCACTTCGGTGTTGACATGAATATCAATTATATGGTCATTTTATAAATTTCCTGTTACAAAACTTTGAAATTTTCGAAATTTTTGAGAATAAAGAAAACTATTAAATAAAGAATATTTAATTATTTATTTATTATTCATAACTCGTTCACATTATTTTTCCATTCAGAATTTAATAACTCTGTAATATGTAACTCTATTTAATTTGTTAATTTTACTATAATTTATACCTCTTTTACTAGATAAAACAGGAAATTTATGAAGACGGGGATTAAGTTATGTTACGAAACTATATAAACAGAGATAAACTATCGTCATATCAAGTGCCTCAAAAATGTCACTAACAGGAGACATTTGTGACATACCAGAACACATTAAAGAAGACGCCATGAAAATTATACCAGTGGAGGTCACAGCCACATGAAAACCTTTAGCTGAGGCCAAACTACACCCAAAGGCATCATTTGTAGCATTACAAGTTGAGGAACAACTTGTGCTTTTCCGATTTGTAAATGTCACTAGACATACCACAGAAATCACGTGATATGAAAATACAGGTGTGTGTAAACATGAACCGGTGTTCTAAAAATTTTTATTACATCAGTATGAACATTTTCTTTATAATTGAGGTAACGAAATATGGCTAGATGAAATACAAAATCTGATTAAATGATTATGTCCGATTTTATGAAAGAAAAACAAACGCCCATAAGTGCCTTAACCTACCTGCGAATTTGATGATCTTTTTTTTCTTTCGGCATCTACTTGGTTCTCCATTTTGCTTCCGTAAAAAATTCGCGAAAATGCACGTGAATTAGGGAACTGTTTTAGAACCAGTTAATTCTGGATTAAATAATACTTAAAATTGTTAAATGACACTTAATTAAAAGTGGGCGTAATTAAGCTTTGAGCAACGGATTTTAAACTGTTGTTTAACTAATTATTATTTAAGAAGTTAAGTATCATTTATCTTTTAAATAACGTTTAACTTAAATGACGTTTGCGCAACCCAGTCCAGATGTATAACAATAGCTTGTCTTCCTAATCATCGAATCAGTTCATCTTCCAAAAGTAAAATATTCATTATTTTCGTTGTACTTACACATCACTTTTGGTCAGAACTCAACGAACAATATAAGTCCTTCAACTCAGGGTGGTGGCCACAAGGAGAGGAAATTGTATGGTAGCAATGTTTAACAGTTTCAACCACATCTCTATAAACACCCAGAATATTTGAAACTCCTGGTTGATGACTGCTGATTCCGCGTTAAACATTATTAAGGGCCAATTTTATCTGTTCACACTTTACATTTTTGTTCAGTATTTATAATTCCTAAAATTGTCATAAAATGTGTTACAATAATAACATTGCATTAGATTGCATATCCTAATTTGAAGCATACATTTTCTATTTTTACTCTTCGAGCTCCGCTTAGCTTTAACCCTTTAATTGGCTGACTCTCTTTTCTCTTCACATTCTTGGTCACACCTGGTTAGAAAATGCAGATATACATCGCCGATGTTCGAGATTTTAACTTGGCCGTTACATTGACAGTAAAGAATTTCTTGTAAAGAAAATCTAGAAGTAAACGAGAAAGGGTAAGATCTGGAAGTGATAGAAGTGGTGGTCTTCTTGGAGTCTCAGGAAATTTTGAGGTACATAAACAGCCTCGTTCAGGGCAGTACTGATCTCATTTTACACATCCTTGGCTCTCACATGTTTGGATTTGAGTAATCCTGAAAAGGTAAATTTATAAAATTCTTTTAGAAGCACCAATGACTACGCTTTATAAGGGTTGTATTTGGCCAAAATATAAGTCGATCAATTTAAGATAATAAATATTCTTAGATTTGTCATTTTGGAGCTATAGCCGATTATGCAATATGGGCTTTGTTAATTGTTGAAGATTGTGCAGTGACCTGTAGTTGTTAATTTCTGTGTAATTGGGAGTTGTCTCATTAGAAATCATACCACATTTCCTCATTTTTATATCAACATATTTTTGAAACATTTAAATGATAAAAATATTTTAAGGAACATTATACTTACTTCCATCCCTGTATGGAAATTAAATAGTCGAGACCAGCTCTTTTCGGCATCAACACTCTACTTCTTCTGCTGTTGAGGCTGCATTCGCCTGCTGTAGATTTAACTCAACAGTTCAGTTTTCTCTTAGAATTTGTCTACAATCTGAGAGAAATATTACAATAATATAATTTAGGCAGTTCTGTCTGTGCTCAAATAAAAAAATGAATTACACTGCCAAGCCCAATCATAGATAACCCTTAATGTGAACCTGTGATTTACATAATTTTGTAAATGTATGTTCTTTTCGTCTACTATTGTATACTTTTTATGCTACTCTTTATCATACTACATTGCAGTGATATTGATTGTGATCATATGGTTGGTGAATTGCAAAATAAAAATCTTCTCAAATAAACAGGTCTTATAATTGAATTTTATGCTTGCTTTATATTGATTTAACATATAGAACGGTTGGGTTTTCGTCACTATTACGTACTTTATCTTGAATTAACCTGAAGTAGAGCCTGAAGCCTGAGGACTTGAATGCACCACAGATTCTGTGTTTGGACTGTTACTGTTAGTGTTAAGTTTTTCTTTAGATAAGCAAGAGTCTTTATTGAAAGTACCTGTAGTGTGGCACTCCACAACAGGACTTACTAGTTTAAAGCGTTGTCCCTTCCTCGAGAATTCTCCATCCTCCTTTGTGAACAATTTCTGTTTATATGGTTGGTAGAGCCGCAGGTCCAACATTACAAAGGTTTCCTGTACAATTTAACTAGACTAAATAGCTTTGAAATGTATTTCTTCTTCAATTAAATCCAAATTTATAATATGGATTTGTCATTTTGTGTGTCTGTGCAAGTTATTTGCTGGCAGGCATACCCCCTGCGCTGACAGAAATCAATTAAGTTTCAGACAGCGTTCCGAGTGTTTTTTCTCCACATGTTTTAGTTCTTTTTGAACTGATCAAAGTCATCAATGGTCAAACATTGTGGAATACGATTAAGCTGGTCTGCTTTTTGATCATATGCCTTGCATGTGTGTTAGTTCCGTTTTGAATATTCTTCTTCAAAGTATTGTTGTCCTTTCTCGGTGAACGTTCTGTAACGTTGTGTAGACGAATTGTCTGATTCGGACATGCTGAATTGCCTTTAGACGAGGATGTTTTACTGTTCTGCCTTGGCACTGCCGCCTTACAGTTAGTTAACCAGTAATGATGCAACTACATGTGATTTATAGAACTTATTCCATGATGATGTAGGTTGCATACATGTTTGTGTGGTGAAATACAAATAAAGAATCATTCTTTTTGCGTTCTAAAAAGAATTAGTAGCACAATAAACTTTCCTCAAATATCTGTTCAGATAGGTATCCTGAATTCCATGATTTGTTTGTTATTGAAGAGACGTCATTCATTTCACTATTTCAAGACGAATGCGAATGGTCATGCAACTGCAAGACGGAAAGATATTGGCCAACATTGTTTTACCTTTCTAATAATCCTTCAGATACTGAAAAAAAGTAAAATCACAAAATATTACTAGTAACCTGTTTTCTGATTAAGCATCTTAAACTGCGTTACTTTGGTGTTTTTCGTCTTTATTATGTTTTTGAAAGGATATTGTCTAGGAGAATTGTTTCAGAAATAACAAATAATAAAAAATAATATTTATTTTAATATGGTGTCACATATTGATTGTCTTCTCTTCTTTCCCATGGCCCTTGATGGCGATCCCCTGGCATTTCTTTTGTTTGGCATCTTTTCTTTTAAATAGTTGAACTAATTTCTGTAACACCTGCTTTGTTGTCGACAGCAAATTAACAAGTGCCCGATACGAGAATTCCAAAATTCTGATTCAAGCTGAGAGCGCCATCTATGGCCATACCAAATATGGCAATGAGCTGCAGGATGCAACACCCACACAACTATTTGATTGAATTAAACCAGATTATTGAATATTGAAATTTTTATAATCTCTATTATTGACATTTTTTGAAAAAAAATTTCAGTAAATTTTACCACTTTTTTTGATAATTTTATAAGATGTAACAATTAAATCGACCATCTTTATAAATAATTGTATAAGTTATTACAGCGATTCCTGCAGGTGCTTTATTGTTAATTTTTCTAAATTTAACTTAAATTTTACTACTTTTTTTATTATTGTATTCGGAGTTACCTTAAGTCGGTAATTTTTTCCAGATATTTTATCAGAAATAATCTCAAATGAACCTTTTTCTATATTGATAATTGTATTACATTTTACAAGATTCAACAACTTCTTGCGATAATGTATTAGATACTTTACTTTTAATAAATGTAACCTTACATCGGTCCCTTTCTTTATCGATAACTAAAAAAAAATAAAAGAATAAATCATTTTTTTTTATATTTCAATCGGTCACTTTCTTTACACCACTTGGTCGATGCCACTGCTGGTGGACGTTTCGTCCCCGAGGGTATCACCAGCCCAGTTTTTCCAATTTTTTATATGTAATGATCAACTGGAGGTCAAACTTCTGTATCGTTACTTTTGTTGACTAGTACATTATGTGTCAACATTCTTTTTTGACTGAACACTTTACAGAAAATTGTAAGAGAGGTCAGGGGCACCCCAATCGTAATTTTGTTACACAGAAGGTATGTGAAACACATCCATCTTGTGCTGCATCTACTGGGTAAGTTTTTACGAACCTAGGTTCTAGGTTATTAACAATGTGTAATAAGACTTTTTACAGTTGTAAGATATATATCTATCTGTTTAACACTAGGCTCTAACCATTTGTTCAGTAAATTTCTATATATATATAATTGGAAAATTATTCAGAGCTTATTAAATAAACATATCAATGAATTGATCGTATAACCCCGACTAACGTACAGATAATAGGGAGGCATCATTACCCCATAGTTGCATGACTGATTACCGGAACTCCAGAATTGTAAAACTGAGATCTGAGAAACAGGAAATATGCTTTTTTTCCTATAGAATTTTTAATATTACTATAAATCATCAATCAAAGCTGTTCAAGAGACTTTCAACTTTCATTGGATACCTTAGGTACTTATTTACATATTTTAAAACTTGCATTAATGAGTACGACACATTTTGTTGAAATATTAGCTACTTTCGGGTATACGTGTACTCTTACAGACTATTTTTCATGAATTTTTATCAATATTTTGGCTATTATCATGAAAAATAAAAATCATAATTACAAATTAACCTTTTTTCATAATGTTACTGAAGATGAAGTGGACCGATCTGAATAAGTTTAACTAAATTTCCCCACAATGACCGCAGTTCAAATTACAAATCAGTTACTTCATCCATAAAACAAAATTGAAAGATCCTGTAGTGGCAATCATACCACACTTCTTATTTCATATATCGATGGGTTATTGCCACAACCAAGTAACATAAATTTTGTTAAATTTGGGTTTTGTGTCAAAAATGTGTTTTAAAGCCAATGCTTTAATCACACAAAATTATAGAGCAAAAGGTATAATAAAAGTGTTTTAATTGTTAAAACATCAATCAATTATCTATTAATAATTGAATTGTTGGATGCATCAAGCATTTATCTATAGATAAGTTATTTGGTCATTATAGTAAAATATTTTATATATTAAAACAAAATGCCAAATTCAATTATCTGGAGATAAAATGTTTGGCAAAACCAAATTTCAAATTCTTTTCACAATTTCTTTATGCCTCAACATTGTAAGTAAGGTTAACTGTTTGTAGCTGTCATGTTCACAATCCTTTAATCTATTATTAGCATGCATCATCCACTGTATCTAAAGATAACCTGTTGCAGCTGTTAAATATAATCAACAGATGAAATGTCAACAAACCAATAAATCCTGATAATCTTTTGGGTCATTAAGACTTGTGTAAATATAATGCTTATTCGAGGTTAAAACCAAGTATCTTATTTCATGTTTCTGTTTCATTTACACTATTACAGATCTTGTAACCCCCAAGGGTGACTGGGAATAAGTATGGTCACCATTGGTCTTCCTCCGACCGGCAGTAAAACCCTTGCTAAAGTGGGGCGTCCGTTTGGCTGTGCGGGATGTACAAATTTGCAGCCACGTCCGGTCAGAATGGGGACGTTAAATCCGATGCCTCGTGTAAAGAGAGTGCCACGCTCTTTGCACGTTAAGAACCTTGCAACAACTCTTTGAGGGGTCCGTAGGTGACCTGATGTAAGGCTAAATTTCTGTCCCTATCCAATATACCCTCATTTCCTGTGGCAGTCTAAATTTCTCCGACCTTAATCCCGGAAGCCCTATTACAGAACCTACCTATTGTATTTATTGTTAACTTGTTCTCGTCCTGAATATGCATGAAATATTTGCCACTGGACGTTAAGCAACCAACAATCAATCAGATCTTGTAAATACTAATTTTCTCAGGGATGGAATGCACATTGCTATTGTTAAAAATGATCAGCTTTAATTAATCCCAAAGCAGTTATAGGTATGTATGACATTGTAAATTATATTATGAAGAACATTTATCTAAATATTTTTAATTTTTACACTATGATAAAAAAAATAAGTTTTAGCAGTGATGAATAATAATTAATTTTGTTTTGAGAAAGATATAATTAAGATTTAATATGAATAATAATTTATTCTGTTAAAATGAATACACAAAACATGTTCTAACTGCATGTTGCTTGAACTATTTTTTATGTATTATTAAATGTTTTATGTCTCTTTTAGTACACACTGTTTTATTCATCTATTGTTTTCTTCAGATTTTTGTCACAGAAATAATAAAGAAAAAAAGAAATCATCAAAAATAGCACCAAGGTAAGTTTTTATGTTACATTAGTTAAAACCGATAGCTCTAATTTCCAAATTATCTATCGATTCATAAAGATAAATGGTCAATCAAGAAGTAGCGATATCCAGCTTATAAAAGACATCTCGATCATGAAAAGAAAAACAAACGATAACTCACAGGAAAACCTGCTTAATATAACCAGATTAAAAGATCAATTTCCTATGATAGCCGCAAAATGAAACTGGAAACGCCTTTGTGAAAAACAAAGCAGGAGAACATGAAAAGTGATTGCCATCTCTTTTCGTTTTCTAGGCGTTTCATTTTTTGTCAGAGTAGAGAGTTTGACTTTGAAGATTTCTCAAGCCTTTGTCTCAGGATGATGTCATTTTAAACAGTGGTATTAAATCTACGCCAATTGGTATACTTGAAACATTCTGCGATTTGCCATCAATGGATCCAATTTCTGCATGACGCATTTAGCGTCGGTGATGCAGCAATGGTTAATCACAGGCCACCACGTGGAGCAAACACATTTGATGATAATGCAAATGATGTCTTACTGAAGTAATATTGCAGCGGTAAGTTTCTTTAAAAGACAATGTTTAAATAAACCAATTTATTGCCTCAAGCAAATGTTATGAAACTTAAACACAATGCTTACTACCTCAAAACACAGTCTCAGTAATTACATCTCCAGGGTCTAAAGATCAGAACACATGACACAAGTCTTTGGGAGGGCAAGCGCCTTCTTTATCACAGAGTTTAACACCTCTTCGTAAATATGTGTAGTTTACATGTAACGGTAAACAGCATGCCAGTTCTAAGGCAATTCTGGCACGTAGTTCCATATGCTTCTTTTCTGTTCCATATATAATCTCACTAGCAATTACACTTGTAGGGAAAAATCCTTGTTTCTTCACGTCATCAGGCAAAGTTCCATCCCAAACTTGTCAATAATTAAGCCACTATAAGAAATAAAAATGTTTTCATCTTTGTTACATCATGAAAATCGTCTTATTCAACTTGACCTCCATTTCATCAAAAGTAACAACATGTTATAACCTGAAAAGCTTTGGTTGAATGGTTCAAATCGTATTGTACAGACACTATTTGGCAACTGATCTACCAGCCGCCATACATCAACAAATTAATAACATGTTCATGTTATCTTTAAATCATATGGCTACTGTAGGTAGCATTTGGGCAAACAAACAATATTTTAATTCTGGCCTTTTAAATTGTTTTTTTAAAGAAGAATAACCTTTTCTAGCATGTCTATTAGTTAATTGTAATAACTAGTACCTTGTGATGTTTGAGTAACTCTTTCATAAAATTGAGAATGGAAATGGGGAATGTGTCAAAGAGACAACAACCCGACCATAGAACATAAAACAGCAGAAGGTCACCAATAGGTCTTAAACGCAGCGAGAAATTCCCGCACCTGGGGCGTCCTTCAGCTGGCCCCTAAACAAATATATACACTAGTTCAGTGATATCCACAATCTGATTGAATTTATTGTCTACAAAACAGATAATTGAAGGTAGGGACATTAATTTCGTTTCTAGCACTGAAATATGTTATAACCCACACCCAATTGAAGATAATTGTATAGTCGTATTAGTCCGTGTTTTGTAGTTTTGAAATAAAATTATGTAAAATGTTATTTCTGAATAAGCATTCTGTGAGTATTGCATGGTAATACATACTCCCTTACAGGTTAAAAATCATTACATTGGGAAAAATTCTAACTTGGTCTGAATTGTCATGGTGTAAAAAAAACTTATATAATTTTCAAGCATCAAGATTGATTGATTGGTGGTTGCTTAACGTCCAGTGGCAAATATTTCATGCATATTCAGGACGAGAACAAATTAACAATTAATACAATAGGTAGGTTCTGTAATAGAGGCGTCTGGGATTGAGGTCGGAGAAATTTAGACTGCCACGGGAAATGGGGGTATATTGGATAGGGACAGAAATTTAGCCTTGCAACAGGTCACCTACGGACCCTCAAAGAGTTGTTGCAGGGTTCTTAACGTGCAAAGAGCGTGGCACTCTCTTTACACGAGGCATCGGATTTAACGTCCCCATTCTGACCGGACGTGGCTGCAAATTTGTACATCCCGCACAGCCAAACGGACGCCCCACTTTGACGAGGGTTTTACCGCCGGTCGGAGGAAGACCAATGGTGACCATACTTCTATTCCCAGTCACCCTTGGGGTTCAAGCATCAAGAGTCTTGAAAACTCATTTAGTAGAGTTATACTGAGTTTGAACCTCAAACTAAGTGCAACAGACAATATTTTAGTTCTAATCTATAGCATTTAGCCCCAAATATATACAGAAAAAGTCCCATAAAATCTAACTTCAGGAAAACTATCAAAGTGATTAAGTCTTCAATACTTAGTTTTAACATATTTAAGAACCTACTTCCATTTGTCTATACAAAATGCCTGTTTAAATCTTTCAGATTTCTTTTTGTTTTGAACGGAAGTAACTCCTTACTAACCCCATATGGTTGCTAACCCTATATGTTAACTAACCATGTATTTTTAGAGCACCCTATACAAAATATATATATATAGTCACCACGTGTTGTCCGTTAACCAATCATATCCCCATAAATCTATGGGAGGTAAGATAAAATATATATATATCAGTATCTCTGAACCAGTGATGACTATACAACAGATGTTATCCATCGGATCACCAGCAGTGAAGGTGATACAAGGCTAACAATACATTCTGTATATATATATATATATAATTTGTCTAAACATCAGCCCAACAACCAAATCGCCTTGCACTGTACCTGTCCCACTAGACCACTGTTTTAATAGATATCAAAGACATTTTATGGTCTAATATAAACTGTCAATGTATAGTCTAAAATATCATAACTATGAATATAACCTGTTATAATTCATTATTCTTAAGACAATTTATGTTAGGTGTAGTTTATGATTGATTGATTGTTGGTTGCTTAACGTCCAGTGGCAAATATTTCCTGCATATTCAGATATTCAGGACGAGAACAAATTAACAATAAATACAATAGGTAGGTTCTGTATTAGAGGCGTCTGGGATTGAGGATTGTAGTTTATAAAGGCAGCCATTTGTTTGTGTAGTACATTGCAAGTATCAATTATAATTATGTATACTTAATTCACACAAAATTGCCAAGCACATATATATTGGCATATTTCATAATTATAGACAACACTGCGAATACAAACCAGTAGTATATATAGTGGCCTCCTGCTTGATTTATCTGTGGAATCTCCATTCATAGAATCTGAAAAGTATGAGAGACAGTATTTGTACAAATGTCTTTCATGCATTAAAGATCTGATTCAATGGATTACAGGATCACTAATCAACATAAAATGTCTTTAATTTGAAATAAAACTGAATAACAGGCTTCACTTCAAAAGACTCAACTTAAGTCTCACTTTTACCGTTCTTGAGTTATGCCCTTCTAAATTGGAAAAATAGCTGATTTTTAGTTTCCGTTTTCTGGCTTTCGTTTGCCTGAACCAAATATTTGAAACTTAAGAAAGAGGCAATCCCAAAGTCTTGCGTCCTCCTCAATGAAAGTGAAAAGGCCAAAAGAAAAGTTTATATAATCGACACAAATCATGTTTTTCAGAGATTTGATAGAGTTATCTTATCTTGTAATAGGAGGCGAAAACAAAGTACTTCCGGTCACGAAAACGCAAACAATACTTTGGAAATATATTTGACTTTACGTTATTACAGTAGATTAGTTTGTATCTTTATTAGTTTACTACATTTTGATCAACGTAATATCATTGGTAGGTACAGAAGGCGACACATTTAAGTGTTTACACTCTACTTTCTTTAAGTACAATTGGCAGATAAATATCATGATGTAACCTAATAAATGCCAATATTATTTTTTTAAATCTCATTTTAGATTACAACCTTAACCATCAAATCAATTAGTTTGATAGAAGATAGGGACGAAAGATACCAGAGGGACAGTCAAAGTCATTGAAAATAAACTGACAACGCCATGGCTAAAAATAAAAGACAAACAAACAAATAATAGTACAGAAGACACAACATAAAAACGAAAGACTAAGCATCACGAACCCCACCAAAAACTGGGGTGATCTCAGGTGCTCGGAAGGGTAAGCAGATCCTGCTCCACATGTGGCACCCGTCATGTTGCTTATGTTATTACAAATTCGGTAAATAGTCTAAATCGGTAGGTCACATTTCATGCGGCAGCTATCAAACTAATAAAAGATACTTCAATTATACCTGTAAGTATCTAACTAATTTCTAACTAGTTTCCTGCATCCCTGAGGAAAACAAAATTGAAGTTGGAAAATTAATTTGTTTAATAAAATATATATTTCATACCTATAATTATAAAGGATTAGTTATCTGGACCTATAGGTGCCTACCTAATGAATAAAAAAAATCACCTAATTGTTGAACTATATAAAATTCAGGTAGGTATTTAGTTTATAGGCCTCATATCAATAAAATAAAGAATAAAAACAACAAATAACCATATAAAAAGATTATGGAACTGTGTCTTGAAATATTTAATGTTAATTATTCAAAGGGTCATTCATGTATATTTGAAATATGAAGCTTTATACATAAAACTAATAGTAAAGTGAGATAAACATACTTTTGACACACATCTGCGGCCTTTCTTACAGCATATACAGTATTCTTATTGAGATTTTGTTAAATTCTTTTAAAGACAATGTCAAATTACATACTACATTAAAACAATAATGTGTCATAGTACACAGATGCCCCACTTGCACTATCATTTTCTATAATCAGTGGACCATGAAATTAATGTCAAAACTCTATTTGATATTAAAACTAGAAAGATCATATAATAGGAATATTCTTACTAAGTTTCAAGTTGATTGGACATCAATTTCATCAAAACTACCTGGATGAAAAACATCAACCTTAAGCTCGAAAACGAATGAACAATTAGACGCATAGACTGTTTCACATAATGCCCTAGGTGGGGCCAAAAACTAAACTGAAAACAGGCAAGTTTATAACATTAGCTTAACACGTGATGTACATTATTATTTCTACTAATTACAATTTTTATTGACATCATTACATGTACAATATAATATATACAGTATAGAAAATAATTGAACATAGATCAACATAATCAATTTCACTCCTTCAATGATACTGATGCACTGACAAAATAGAGCCGGTTGCTTTCCTTCCAACGACCTGGGAGCACTGACATCCTGCAATAAAAGAGGTCTCTGCGAAATAAACTGCTCACTCGTACTCCAAAATCCATTTTCAAACTTGACATCATCATAAATATCCACCAAAAGCCATATGTAGCTTTTTCCATGCCAAGAGTGTTCAAATATTTTAGAAATGTTACCAAACAGTATATCTGATAGTGAATTGACACAATTTTGATTTGCGACAAAATCATCTCCTATTTTCACTACATACACAAATGTGTCTTACGATCTCTGCTTTGTAACAGAAGAGTACTTCATCTCTTCCAGTATTCCCATATAACTTGGTACAACAACTTACTTCCTTGCCTTCATTTGTTTCATCTCATTTATTCCCTCGTCCAGCAGGATTTTTCTAGTTTTCCAATATTGATGTCATCTTGCTTTATCTTCCCTGACATTATCATAAAACACACCAATCATATATCTGAAAATTGAAAACAAACATCAATATGCGGTATTGGCTTTGCTCATTGTTGAAGGACGTACGGTGACCTAAAGTTGTTAATTTCTGTGTCATTTGGTTTCTTGTGAAGAGTTGTCTCATTGGCAATCATACCACATCTTCTTTTTATATCAATAGTTTATGATAATAAACTGGGAATGTGTCCCCATGGACACAGATGATGCCCCTCTTGCATATCATATAAAGTTAAAAGGAGTATAACTGAAGAACAGAAAAAGTGACACAATCTAGATTTGTACGTACTTGATGAGTTTTGTGGTAATATGTATTGTGAATAAGTTTCATAACATTTGGTTGGGACAAACTTAAAGATCGAGAACAAAACAGTGAACAAAAACGAAAAGTCAGCAAATTTTCAATTTGTAAAGGGCAAAGCTCTAGAACAGTAAAGTGAAGCCACTAAACTTTTGACACTACAGGGGTTCAAATTAGTAGTCGTTAGAGGTCCATGACCTTCCCACTGGAAGTTAGTTACACCTACAGACTTTCATACTTTTGCAGGTTAAAAATTACAAAAGCATTTTGAACAAAAATATAAAAATCTAGTATCAAAATCATCTTTAAAATAACTACTGAAATGGAACTTATGATGTTGCTTAGATAAGATGTGTAGTCATGTGATGGGTTGACGTACAAGATACTAGGAAACTGGAGAATATAATATTAGAACATAACTAGTAAGCAGTATGAGTCTGTTTGGTTTTTATAAATTGAATTCTCAACATGCTCAATAAAACTGACCCTTCAAAAAATAAAGGAGGACCTTTAAGTACTTTTGGTCAAAGGTCCTGGACCTTCCTTTGCCTAAAGTAAATTTGAACCCTGCACTATGTTGTATAAGATACAAATACTTACAGCATAAGTTTCCATGATGGTTGCTTCTATTTTGTTCTTGTTCAATGCTTGGCGTGTGATCCAACTATTTATCCTTTCAAAGGGAAATAACCACCTCCCATACAAAGGTCCAAAATCAGCATATCCTTCTGGAATGTGATGCATTAAATGGGTAGTAATTGTCTGAAAAGTAAGAAAATATTGTTTCTTTACCATGTGTTAGAAATATATTATGTTCCTGATTTGACAAATTAACACATGCAATAAAACTGTAGTCGAAAAACAATTGTGCACTATACATGCTATAACAGGGATAATAAAGAATAGTAATTATATATAAAGGAAGATAACGAAAGTCATGTAGTTTCAATTTGTATAATACAAATAATACAAGTCAGAAATGTTTTACTTGGATTTCCAAAATAATTTTTAGTTCCTGCATTAAAGTTGTAGTAAAACAAAAACAAAACTGTAAAGAATAATACTGTTGAAAATATATAATTTGCTTTATTCTATAGACCTCTTATAAGTCATGTAAGCGGTTCCATTTACTGACCTAACATAATTTTAGCATGCAAAGATGCAAAATTTCCAAGTCAATAGACCATGACTGTAATTTCGGCGACATTTATTACCTGTAAGGCAATAGGAAATCTCTCTCCAACAAAGAAATAGCTTCACTTGTGAACTGTATAATATCTTCTTATTCATCACTGTCATAGCTTTCGTGGGTCATCATATCAATAGCTGAAAACAGCTTTCTAAGTGTATTTTCCTGTCTCTTTGGTAGTAGATATCACAGAAAACAATCCAAACAGTGAAAGTAATATTAATAATAGAACAAAGCCGGAAATTTAGAAATGATCCTGGTAAACTTATTGCTCCTTTAAATACTTATTTTAAAGGTTACCAATTCAACACTGTAATGAGATCATTGAATTTTGTTTTATTGGTATAAATATTGATTATGTTATCAGTAAATTAAAAGCAAATTAAATATTACTAGTATGTTATAAACATATACACATTCATGGATCTACAATCTGTCGATACCTGTATCTTGGCATTGCACAAGGTCATGCTTTTTCTCTGACTGTTTATGACGTCTTTACACTAAATCCATTGGATGTTGGATGTGTACAGATTGATAATTTAGTCTTAGATGCATGAATTTTTATCAGTGGCTTTGGACTAGCTATCAGTTAACTGCGAGTACTCTCAGATCTGTTCCTAGTGTCTTTTGTTATTGGGATGTACAAGTACCCAGCCACGTCAACTTGTATTTTGTCCATCTGATGAGTTAACCCTTTTCAACTGATTTTTATAGTTCATTCTTATGTTGGACTGTTATACCACTGTCCCAGGTTAGGGGAGTGTTTGGATCCCGCTAACATGTTTAACCCCGCCACATTATGTATGTGCCTGTCCCAAGTCAGGAGCCTGTAATTCAGTGGTTGTCGTTTTGTTTATGTGTTACATATTTTTTTGTTCATTTTTTATATAAATAAGGCCGTGCGTTTTCTCGTTTGAATTGTTTTACATTGTCATTTCAGGGCCTTTTATAGCTGACTATGCGATATAGGCTTTGCTCATTGTTGAAGGCCGTACGGTTACCTATAATTGTTAATTTCTGTGTCATTTTGGTCTCTTGTGGAGAGTTGTCTCCTTGACAAAATCATACCACATCTTCTTTTTACATGTTGTCATGATTTCTATTATCTTTGATATTGTAGATTGCTCCTGTTTAATATGCACTGCGGCACATAAACCACGGTGAGCGACACAGGCCTTTGAGAGCCTCTAGTTATGGCTACTGAAACAAAACAAAACTTTTATGAAATTTATGAAACTCGTTTTTAAACTGTCGGTTACGTCTTACGGTTACAAAATATAAAAAGATAGGCGCTCTTATTTTCATATATTATGTACTTATTATTTATATATATATTCATTTTGTAGACAGGATATTTGTTGAATTTGATACAGATAACAGAATTTGGTCTTTATTGTTGAAGTTGCCATCTTTTCTAACTAAACTTGGGATTGTAAAATTGAGTTTAGGTTGGAGAAAAAAATGAAAAACCTATGAGCTATACAGTGAGAAGACAGTATTCCTAGAACAGTTTCTTTTCTTCTTGTAACTATATTGCTTATGTTATTTTGTCAGCAGTGGCTTCCTCTCGTAATTTTCTAACACCAAGTAAGCACGACCTTGGTTCAAATTTACCTAGAGATTGATTTAGGAGTCGTATATAAATTAACAAGTTTTGATCAACACTAATATCAGTTGATTCATCGATCATGATGCTACAAGGTTTATTGTCATGACTTTTAATAATTTCTTCAATAATGACTGTGGATATGGCCTGTTGGAAGTCATGGATACTGTTGCTGTGTTCATAAGTTGTGTGTTTGTCCACCTTCAAGCCTATGAGGTTTTAGAGCCCTACAAGTAATTAAAAATTTTAGTTTATTTGTTTTAAATGCTTTTATTGTTGATTAACATTGTTAAAAGTTAAAATTATAATTTCTGTTTAATTCTGACTTCTGGTGCAATTCTTACATAATTTATATGAATATTTATTAATATAGTTAAAGTTTACTAGCAATGTTAACTACGTACCTGATTAAAACAATGTTTGTTGAAATCTGCAAATATGTGGTTGGATAAGTTGAATTGTGCCATGAAGTAAATGTTACGCATAGCTGTTGTCACTGATGCCTCAGACTTTTCTGAGAGCTTTCTCTGTGAAGTCTGGAACTGTTGACCTGCATTTAGAATTTTTCTGAAGCAGAATGGCTGTTTTCACCTGAAATAAAATACAATATTATAGCCTTTGTATAGCTAACTATAAGGTATAGGATTTAGTCATTGTTGAAGACCGTACAGTGACAAATAACTTTATTATCTAATAAAGAGTACTTTACTGTTTTATTAATATTTCTATATTATTCGCTATTTTTCTGCCATTTTTGTTCCATGGTCTATTGCACTGGAAATTATCGTTCTATTGCACCTGTGTGCAGTCTATTGCACTGACATGTTATGACCTCTTATTCTGAAATCTGATTAGCTGAAAGGTATTCATGTTGTCTCTGATTTCATGTCCGTTTTATTGAATTTCTAGGTATTGGTTGTACATGTATGTTCCTTACACATTATAATTAATACAGTTGTTACTTTCATGTTTTTATTTCTAAGAATTTGTTAGAACTGACTCACTATGTATTAGGTAATAAAACAGTTATTGAATGTGTAACAGTGCAATAGATCAAAATATATTTCCCTCGGTATGAAGATCAGCTCATTGTTCTATTGCCCGAAGCCGCCGTTGGCTTCGGGCAATAGAACAATGAGCTGATCTTCATACCGAAAGACATATATTTTGATCTATTATATAGATATAGGAAGATGTGGTATGAGTGCCAATGAGACAACTCTCCATCCAAATAAAATAAACATGTGAAAGCTCTCTCACAGGCAAACAACCAATAACTGAAAAATATAAGGGCATACACTACAAGCACTATTGCATAGTTACATATCAAATAACTGTATAATATCCACACTATTTTATCTGTGGTGGATAGATGTCTCATTGCAATCATACCTGATTATCACATCACTTTTAATATTTTTTTATAAATCATGTACTAGAGGAATGGGAAACCATATTTGAACAAGTAATTTACATTTAGGCTTATCCATGAACCTCCTTTTTGTTTGTAAACAAACAAACGACTGGCAAGGTGATATTTCAGAGGAGGAGTTTGAACAGCCAACATGAACGGTTGTCGTTTCTAGGTCAAAACATTACAGTCATAAAATTGATCGATTGTTGGTTGCTTAACGTTCAGTGGCAAATATTTCATGCATGTTAAGGACGAGAACAAGTTAACAATATATACAATAGGTAGGTCTTGTCATAATAGAGGCACTTCGGGATGATGGTCGGGAAATTTGGACTGCCACTGCAAATGAGGGTATATTGGATAGGGACAGAAAATTTGCCTTGCAACATGCCACCTACGAACCCCTCAAAGAGTTGTTGCAAGGGTTCTTGTATTTAACATGAAGTTTCCGTAATAGAGGACATACTTTACACCCGAATTATGGTGCCCAGGCAGGAGGCGAATATATAGCCTTAGGAATCATGATGACCATAGGGATAATACAGCACTCAATGGTTGATGCAATCTTGGGACCTTCGACAGTCGAAGTCAGGTCGATGATGTAGTAGAGTATTATTATCACCAACAGCTAAACAAGGAACAATAATGTGTAAAGATGCGGTATAGTAAGATTTTCAGTTGGCCTACATTTATAGAAACAAACGTAATAAATGTTTAACTATTTTATAAGAAGTGGATGCTTGTAACATATTCAGTTTGCTCATTTTCAAAGATCACTTTTGAGAACGCTTCATCTATTAATATTTACTGTGAACGTTTTGTGTATATTCTAATATATTCAGCTATGTTGAAAGACATATAATGTCAAATAATAAATAGATGTTATGAAAAATTAGGCACTTCTATCTAGTAGAAATGGAGAACGGTCATCTTTATTTTGTATGTCTCCACTATGGGGTCGTGGTCCTCCTTTAACCTTGTTTCTGAAGTACACGATAGCCATTCATCTCTTGAAATTGATTATCAACTAAATATCATTGAAACATAAAGAATATATTTTAAGACATCAATAAATTCTGAGTGCTACTGATTTTTAACAGAATATGCCGGAATCGACCTCATCCGATGTTGTGTCTATACATAGATCAACATTATCAATTTCCGGCGCCAAAAATGTCAACGTAAAAATGTCATTAAAAGTTGGATTGTTTTCCTCTTTGTAGCAATTGTTTATCTCAATGTCAAGGAAGTCATGCAATATGTTGAATCCTGGATTCCATACCAACGTTATACCAATAAAGGCCGAGCTTTGTAAAATAACACCTTTAGGCGTATACAAATCATACATAGCTTTGACATCGTACTTCGTGATCCATATATTTCCGTGAATATTGTTACCGGCCACCGCCGAGAATTTGTTATTCATGAACATTTGCTCTGAATAGTTCATGGAAAAGCTTTTCTAGATTAACTATTTATTTGCATCCATTGCTGCACATGCTTTTAATATTTCTAAAAATATTTTCACTTTTGCATACAGATGCAGAATATACATTTTCAGTCGGTCTTGTGTCATGTTATTTAAGGGCCTTTTATACATGTAGCTTACTATGGGTATTGGTTCTACTCATTATTGAAGGCAGTCAGAGACCTGCATGTATACTCATTAACAATTTTCTCATTTGGTATCTGGTGGAGAGTTGTCTCATTGGCAATCATACCCCAACTTCTTATTTTGTATTGGAACCGTAATCAAGTCTAAAGCAGGCAAACAGAAAGGAACTGTTCTATGTTTTTGCACCTTTAATAAATTACTACACGTACTTTTAAAAACAATAACGCATAAAAAAATCAATGAAATATTCCAAAGGACACAATGTAGCTAGCCATATGAAATATCTTATGTATGTTTTGCACCTCTTTTCTCCTTTTGGTGGCAGGGGTCATGTTGTATGGTTGGTTGTGTCATAACTTGTTGTAGGATATAGTTATGCAGTGTTATAATGCAGGTCCTTATGGCACTCCCAAATTCTTTCACCCAATCTCAACCACAGGGCAACAGTGAAGGAAATCAATCTACATGTAAGCATTCAAGATTTGATTTAAGTATGTGATAATTACTCAAAAGTGAGCTTATTTGATCAAATCTAGCCTTGTGATACAATTTCTTGAAAAAAAAATCAAAGCAAAGTTGAATTCTTCTACAACAATTGGGTAATTTAAATGTCTAATTTTCCACTAAAAAGTCCAATAATTCTGGAATGGCAAAACTTAAATTGAATTCATCAAAAGCAATAGGGAGCAGTGGCGGATCCAGAAATTTTCATAAGTGGGGCCCACTGACTGCCTAAGAGGGGCCCTCTCGTCACGCTTCAGTGATTCCCTATATAACCAACAAAATGTTTCCTCAAAGGGCGGGCCGGGCCCCTGGGCCTCCCCTAAATCCGCCTCTGGGAGCTTTCTTTGAATTACACTTACATATATTCAAAATAAAGGAAAACACTTGAGACCAGAGGAAGATATATTTGGTTGTTTAAATTGTTTAAAGTAAAAATAAAACATATATACAGGAATCTTATTAATTATATAACAGTGATATTGCTTTGATAAAAAAACTGAGTCAAGAATCTGAATTCTTTACAAAATATTGTAACATTTCAATAATGCACATATTAATGTGGATGAGTTTCACATATTAAAAATTCCTCTTTTAACAACACTTAGGAGCCCATAGTCTACTAAAGTTTCATTTAGTAAATTTTGCATTAGTTCAACAAAATATCTGCTAATAATCTCTTGAACCTCCTGGGTTTTCTGGTGGGGTTACCATTCAGATTGATTGATTGTTGGTTGCTTAACGTCCAGTGGCAAATATTTCATGCATGTTCAGGACGAGAACAAATTAACAATAAATACAATAGGTAGGTCATGTAATAGAGGCCGTCCGGGATGAAGGTCAGGGAAATTTGGACTGCCACGGGAAAATGAGGGTATATTGGATAAGGACAGAAATTTAGCCTTGCAACAGGCCACCTACGGACCCCTCAAAGAGTTGTTGCAAGGGTTCTTAACGTGCAAAGAGCGTGGCACTTTCTTTACACGAGGCATCGGATTTAACGTCCCCATTCTGACCGGACGTGACTGCGAACTTGTACATCCCGCACAGCCAAACGGACGCCCCACTTTAGCGAGGGTTTTACCGCCGGTCGGAGGAAGACCAATGGTGACCATATTTCTATTCCCCAGTCACCCTTGGGGCGTTACCATTCAGATCTTGAATATATCTCTCTTTACAAATTTCATATAAATTGCTGATTCCAGGTATTAGATTTTTATCTTCCAGGAAAATCATTCTTCTGATGTGTTGTGTACTGAAATTAGGAAAATATTTTGTTATTAAATTAAGTTTGTTAATTCAATCAAAAGTAATAAAGAATGATAATTATAATATATTCATTAGTATTTTCACTGTTGTGGCCTTCTATGACCTTAATATGGTCTGCTCAAGTCATTCTGATATATAGCTGAAAAAAATTGTCAAATTTATAAAATGCTTCAGTAACTGCTAGTAGTCTGTTGTTATTTATGTATTATTGTCATTTTGTTTATTTTCTTTTGTTTCATATTCTGACACAGGACTCGGACTTCTCTTAAACTGAGTTTCACTGCGCGTATTGTTGTGCGTTTGTTTTCTACATTGGCTAGAGGTATAGGGGAGGGATGAGATCTCGAAAACATGTTTAACCCGCCGCAATTTTGCGCCTGTCCCAAGTAAGGAGCCTCTGGCCTTTGTTAGTCTTGTATGATTTTGAATTTAAGTTTCTTGTGTATAATTCGGAGTTTAGTATGACGTCCATTATCACTGAACTAGTATGCATATTTGTTTAGGGGCCAGCTGAAGGACGCCTCCGGGTGCGGGAGTTTCTCGCTACAATGAAGACCCATTGGTGGCCTTCGGCTGTTGTCTGCTGTATGGTCGGGTTGTTGTCGCTTTGACATTCCCATTTCCATTCTCAATTTTATTCATCAGGATATGATGCAAATAATGTAAGAGTTACTTCCCTTATATTGTTTTTATCATATAAAATAATTTTAAATTACTGTACCCTTTATTCTTGAAATTATGATTTAAATCCAAATGAAACAATATTGACACAGCATAGATAATAGAATAAAATCTTTAAACTATTAAAATTATACTATTTGGCCTTAAAGTCGGTGTAGGATTCCTGGACCCATATCCTCTAAATTTAAAGTTCAAGTCCCAATTTATTCCATTGAAAACTTTCATGTCTGACTGCTCAATCAGAAGATTTCAGTCTGTTTCCATGAAAACAGTTTGAATACATGTATATTATGTTTTTGTTTCATATTTGGGGTATTCGATTGAAAATTTCAATCAAGGCACATTGTAAATAACCCACTTTTGACTTTTGTAACTCTGAACAGACACTTTTGATTACTTACCCCTAATAAATTGTAGTCCTATTGTTTTCTGTCTATAATTTTGCTTTCAACATCACTCCATTTAACTTTGTTGTTGCAATCACAAAGACATTCCATTTGATTACTGTTTTCTTTTGTATGTACATTTGTATATCATACGTGTACAAGTATTTAAGTTTATGTATAAAAGTCCTCTATTTTGAATTTTCATCCAGAGTGAACATCTTTCTCTGTCCTGTAAATATAAAGCAAATGTACATACAATTACTTAATGTATAAAACTAAATTATTCAAAGCAAAATTAAACTTTGCATTGTTATCATCAACACATGCATACAAATTTGCCAAATAAATTAACAAGGAAATACATGTACATGTATTTATCAAGTAATATAAAATTAAATAATTATGACCCCAGCATTTTGCTCAATAAATTAAAGTTACAGGCAGAGAAAACATTTTAGTCTTGAAAAATAATTTGTAGGTTAAACATGGAGCAAATATATGTTATACCAAACCTTTTGATAACATTTTATATTTGATATTGTACATTTCACATAAATATCATAAAATGTCCATTGTAAATGCATGCTGAAATTTTATACATTTTACTCACAACCCAGGTTTTTTTTCTGTTTTTTTAAATCCTGGAACCCTGAATTGACATCTTGAATTTGATAATAAATGAAAAGTAATACTGTCAATTGATTTTCATTTCTAATTAGATTGTATACTAGTATATAAATGTAATTACATGAATTGAAACATATAACTTGTCAGATATTAAGAAATTGTACAGGCATTAATTGGTTAGTTTTAAGGATATGTAATGCATACATATGTAATGAATATTCTGATCTGGTACAAAATGTACATGTCCATGTAATCATAAAACTGAATATAAAATAAACATTATTTAAGATTGCTTACACAGGACGAAAATGAATATTCTGTCCAATAAAATGCAGAAAATATTTGTGTACAGATTGAAAATAAATTAATATAAATCTGACATAATAGCAAAATAAGAAAATGAATAAAGGGGTCTATGTCCTCTTAAAATCCTCCAAACCTGTTACCACCGAAATAAAAATATATTTGTACAAGTATGGATAATGACAGAAACAAGTGCTTGTGATTATTTTCTTTTGTGTTTTCTGTTCATGGAAGTTTTATCAATAATATTAAATTTTGGTAAACATATATTCATATTAGACAGGTTAAGTATTAAATAGCTAGTCCAAATAATTATGACGTCTTGCAAGGCTAAGGCTATTTAATAATTTTACTTTTTCTGGGACTGTCCTTGAAAAAAATAAAATAGCCTCGCAAGACGTCATATTTATTTGGACTAATAAAGTAGCCAATGTCTCACATGCTAATGATTTGTTGCATGGACTTTGGAGTTGAACCTGAGATGTTCAGAAAAACTAATGTACTAGTATGATGTAGCATATTTCAATGGGAAAGTGCCCCCCTTTTTTTAGAGAACTTACAGTGAGTCGGCACGAAAAGTAAGTGATAATTCGTGCATTCGCATTTGATTTATTTTTGTCCGTTTGCTGTTTGAAGTTTATAAGGTTCTTTTATCTGAGCAGGAACCCTGTGATAGCGTCAATAAACAGGGAAATTATGAAAGACACTTTGAGTTTGAACAGTTTGAAAACGGATGTTGAAAACTTTGGTGGGTATACTTTCAGAGACGAGGGCGGACCGAAATCCGAATGTAATTCACCAGTGGTTGGTGTAAATAGTGGATTCAATATATGAATAGGAAATGTCAAATGATGGAAAATGGGGTTTCATGTTTCAAAAGACGACTTTATTTTTGCCTTTTAAATAATTTCCTGGGATCATACTTACTTTGCAAATTATTAACTGAATATCTGAAATAAGCGTTTACCTTTTATGTTGTGTGGCATAAAGTTTAAGCATCCAAAAATGTCATAAATGCAACTTTACATAGGGAGGGTTGGAAGACAGCTAATGTGTTTAACATCGCCACATTCTGTATTTGCCTAGGTCTGACCCAAGTCAGGAGCCTGCAATTCAGTGGTTGTCGTTTGTTGCTGTTACATATTTGTTTTCGTTATTTTTGTTTGTGTGCCTAAATAAGTCCATTAGTTGACTTGTTTGAATTGTGTTACATTTGTCTTTTCGGGGCCTTTAATAGCAGACTATGCAGTATGAACGTTGCTCACTGTTAAAGGCCGTACGGTGACCATAAATGTTAATGTCTGTGTCATTTGGTCTCTTGTGGAGAGTTGTCTCATTGACACTCGTACCACATCTTCTTTATATATATGTTCAGGACGAGAAAAATTACAGTAGGTACATGTAAGTCTTGCATCAGAGGCCGTCCTGGATGAAGGTCGAAGAAATTTGGACTGCCACGATAATGGCAGATTGGATAGGGACAAAAATTTATCTTTGACACGTGTCATGTATGGATCCCTGAAAGAGTTGTTACAATGGTTATTTACGTACAAAGAGCACGGAATTATCTACACAAGGCATCTGATTTAACATCCCCATTCTGACTGGACGTGGATGAGTACTTGTGCATCCGCACAGCAAAATGGACGCCCACTTTGACTATGGTTTTAGGGAGGTAGACCAATGGAGACCTTTTGCCAATCCCCAGTCACTCTTGGGGTCTTGAAATGTAGTGTTAAGGCACTTGTTGTTTATCATCTGATGTACGTGATATTGTGCTATTACATGTTCTCAATGTTACTGTTTGATTATTTTTTTTGGGTGGCTCAGTATTCATACATACCGCCATTGTGTTACGGTGCTATGGTCATTTTGTACTCTTGCCTTCAAATTTGGCTTATGAACTTTATCTTTAAAGTGTTTATATGCCATTTTGTGTTTCTCTGTTGAAATAGTTTTAAATTTTGTTTTATAGTCATTAAGATTTTAAAATAATGTTGACTGTGATACGTTGTAACCCAAATATAGATATTTTGATCTATCGTGTATATTTGCTTGGCTCAAAATTTTTTTAATATAATGGACTTCTATGTGACTCATACAAGTGAGAGGCTTAGCTATCTAAACAACCAGGTTTAATCTACCATTTTCTACATAAGCAATGCTTGTATCAAATCAACAATATGACAGTTGTTATCAATTCGTTTGGTGTATTAGAAATTTAGATTTTTTATTTGCCTAAGGACTGTCCGTTCTCAATTTTACTTATATATTTCATCTGTAATAAGCTACCAAATCTCCGTCCTCTTCCTCGCTATGCATACTGCCGACTATATAGAAATACAGAATTGGTAGCCTGATCAATATTTTCACATATTGGAGTCTTCATTAAACAGTCCTTAGAACTGAGGGGTCAGACAAGCTTTTGATGGTGTTTTTACTTAAATTTATAATTGAACTCTTAAAATATGTTCTACTGTGCGTACTGTTGTGCGTTTGTTTTTCTACATTGGCTAGAGGTATAGGGGAGGTTTGAGATCTAAAAAACATGTTTAACCCGCCGCATTTCGCCTGTCCCAAGTCATGAGCCTCTGGCCTTTGTTAGACTTGTATCATTTTAATTTTAGTTTCATGTGTATAATTCGGAGTTTAGTATGACGTCCATTATCACTAAGCGAGTATACTAATTGTTTAGGGGCCAGCAGAAGGACGCCTCCGGGTGCGGGAGTTTCACATTGAAGATCCATTGGTGGCCTTCGGCTGTTGTCTGCTCTATGGTCGGGTTGTTGTCTCTTTGACACATTCCCCATTTCCATTCTCAATTCTAGCTATTATTGTATATATTGTTTTGTATTACATTGTATTGCATTTTATTGTATAATTGTTTGATTGTATTGATTAACCCTTATGGGTGTAATTTTGCTATAGAGATTATAAAAACATATTTTCACATAATAATTTTAAGACTTCGAAGAACAATTCTGATTCATATTTATTAAACTTTTAATAACCGGAGACATTTATTTCATTTCAAACATGATTGAATTGTTTAGAAATAAAATCAGTTACGGATATCAATATTTCCAGTTACGTATATCATTGACAATTTATTTACTTCAGTTACCCATATCATCACGATATTTTAGATGGCTGTTTTCTCCATTTAGCGGTTGAATTATGAAAAAGACACTTATTATATCAGTTTCAAATTTAGTAATACGTTTAAAAAGACACGAAATACCGAAGAATAATACATTATTATTACAAAATTGACAAAAGAAAAATTGACCAGAAACATCGTCCGCCATCTTTGGATATACGTAACTGCAGTTACGGAGATCACATTTACCCCAGTGGTATTGCACAAAATTAACAGCTTTCAATCTTCAATTGAAAATAAATTCAAAATCATTTAAGCAATTTCAAGTTCTTTGACTACATTTATTCTGTGTCAGAAATCTAGTGTCAGAAATCTATGATGTGTCAAAGATTTAATTAAAATCAAATTCAGACCTGTATCAAGCTTGAATATTGAATTAGTAGGAGACTAATAAACACTTTTCATGTTAATTTAATTTTGTCTTCTGTTTCAGCTGCTGTGTACAGTTATTCAATCCCTACATAACAGTTCAGTGTATAAATAATTCCATCCACCAGACATCTTCCTTCAATTGGTAGAGAACACATTTTGCAATCTGTTCTTCTAACATCTACCTCTGTATATTTGATATGACGGAGCCATGTACATGAATGAATAAAGCAGTTGTTTATTTCGACAACAAATTTTTTTCTACATTTCTCTCTAATCCTTCAGTGAATATGTAGGTTGTTGCATTTAGTAATTGTTTTCTTGTGCATCTATGATAGTAAGTACTCCATTTTGTTTATAGCCATTTTGTAGAAATCTCCTATTTCTTTTTCCAGGAAAGCACACATTTCATTTCACATTAATCCAATTAGCACACAATGTTGAAATTAACTTGAAGTTTCCTCTTCAGCACTGACCTGTTGATGATCATGAAAACCAAGATGTCTGACCTATAAAACAAAAATAAAAAAATAAAATTTATAAATGGAGAAAAAAACAGCAATATAAAATAAGCTTATTTTATCATGTTTAATATGAACATTTTAATAAACTTTCATTTGATATTCTTACTTATAAGTTCTCTTATTTCAGTGCTTTGTGTCCGCGATTTAACATTAGTTGTTTTAGTGCCTTGCAGTGATATTTTTAGTTGAGCCACTCAATGCAACAGTTTTAGTTTGTTCATATGTTGTGCTATTTGAACCACTGTCCTTGATTATAGTAAGATTGAGTGCTCACAGACATTTTTTTATTAATTGTTATGGGCATTGAATTAATTTGGATTGTTTAAATCTTTTCAAGTTGGGGTCTTTAATGGCCGATTGATAAGGTATGGGTTTTCTCATGATCGAAGGCCGTCATTGGGCTTTAATTGCTTGCATCCACTTCATTGAACTCTGGTGGATAGATCCTTATTTACCATACCACATCTTCTTATTTTTATAATAGTCACCATTCAAGGGCAATCACTTTTATTATATAGCAGTGGTCTTACCATTTAGGCCTTGTTGTCTTCTGTTTATCTTGTTTTGCCAATTATTTCTACTGTAACTGTTTATATTTTTCTTTATCTTCTATATATCTTGCCCTAGACATAAAAGGGTGAAAACTATCATTTAATGACTATAACTATTATTATACATCATTATGTGTTTTCTATACACAATAATATAATAAACAGCTGCGCCATGAGCGCATGATACGCCCGTCGTCTTGTGTGTGAATTTTGATGCAATAATCATAAATAGTTTCTGACATACGGCCTGACATGCGAAAAGCCCCTTTTTTTACAAAAAACTCAATATCTCTAAAATAAAATTTTGAATCAAAACCAAAAAGTATACAGATCTTTAGATTAATATAACTAAGAAGTGTGTAAAATTGTAAGTAATAATCATAAACTGTTTTTGAGATACAGCGCGACATGTGAAAAACCCCTCCCCCTTATTTAACAAAATACTCAATAACTCAAAAATAAAATTCTGAATCATCACCAAAAAGTATACAGATCTTGAGATTAATATAACTAAGAAGTGTGTAAAGTTTTAAGCAATAATCATAAACTGTTTTTGAGATACGGCGCGACATGTGAAAAACCCCTCCCCCTTTTTTAACAAAATACTCAATATCTCTAAAATAAAATTTGAATCATCACCAAAAAGTATACAGATCTTAAGATTAATATAACTAAGAAGTGTGTCAAGTTTTAAGCAATAATCATAAATTGTTTTGAGCTACGGCGTGACATGTGAAAAAAACACACACCTGTTTTAGTTACTAAGTCCCGTAACTCAAAAGTTTTAATCTTATTTTCACCAAAAGTATACAGATTGTTTGACCATCCTAAGAAACAACTATGTTAAGTTTCATGAAATTTGGATAAGTCGTTCTCAAGTTACGGTGCGACATGTTTATGCCGGACAGACAGATGGACAGATGGACGGACACTGGACATTTGTATACCATAATATGACCCGTCAAAACTGACGGGCATATAAAAAGAATGAAATATTTGTGCTATTTCATTTCACAGACTATTTGCCAGTCAACAGTTGCAAAGACTATAACCCTGGTCAAACAAACATTCCCGTACTTTTCATCATGTTCATACTAATTTTCATTGGACAACAATGACGTGATTAACTATTCTTTTATGATTTGTGCATAACAAGGTTAAACTCTGAAATATTGTTAACAGTATAATCTGCACGTGTCTGTTGTCATGAATTCAAATTAATATATTACAGTCAGGGATATAACTCTAAAGGGTTATTACAGAAAATAACTTACATGTTTATGTAATTACAGATACTTTCATGACTCTGATCATTATTTCTTTGTCTTTTATTTGATTTTTTCGATAGAAAAGTTACAAGCTTTAGTTTACCTCTGATTGGCAAACTATGAACTGTTAATTCTTTCTAAAATTTTAGTATACAGAACGACAATGATAATATCAATAAAACTTGTATACATTTTAACAAAACTAATGATATATATTGTCCCTCTGAAACATGTAACATACATATGTTATCACAGTTCTTTGATTTTTAGTCCACAATAACAAATGTATGTTATTTTTCTGTAATACTCCTAAAGAGTTATATCCTTGACTGTATTACTTACAGAAGCAATTAAAACAAGAGGCTCTCAATTAAGAGCATGAAGAGCCTGAATCGCTCACCTGTAATTTTTGCTTAAATCTTTCATTTATGATTATTTTTGCTTTCAATATATATTAATGAGTGTCTTAAAATTCCATTTAAATGTTCTTTGTATCTGTCATATTTTCTTCATAAGCAAAAAGGCATTTTACCCTATTTTTAGTCATGGTGGCTATGTTTCTTGAAAATAAAATACATAATTTATACTATATACTCTGAAACTCATTCAGCTGTTTCAAAGGAGAAGATTTTTACAGTAAGCAAACTAGATGAACAAGTTTTTGAAAAATGTCTTTAAACGGCAATAACTCCTTAAGGGTCAATTGACAAATTTGGTCATATTAAACTTATTTGTAGATTTTACTTTGCTAAACATGTTTACTGTTTACAGTTTATCTTTATCATTAATAATATTCAAGATAATAACCAACTAGATGTGTCGAAACGACATGAATGGTCCCGTCTCAAAAATTGAAAATCTGCAATTTCAACAACACATGTGGACACAAACATGATGGTAGTTTCACATGTCAAAAATCACCTCAAAATCTGAAGGCGTATAGAAAAAATTAAAAGTCCTTATAACTGTGATTTTCAACAATTTATCAAAGTCCAAAGCCCGTAATTTAGGCCAAAATTAGCGGAGCGGAACGAAACTTAAACTTGATCTGTAACTCATCATGGTTAACTCGCATACCAAAATCAGCCTAATATCTGAAGGCGTTTACAAAAAATCCGTATAATGGTTTTTGCGGAATGATGGAATGACGGAATGACGGACAAGGGTAAAACCATATGGCACCGACAGCTTTGTTTCGGGGCCATAAAACTGCAAAATTTCCTTAAAATTACCAATCTAGTGCCATCAACCCGACAATGGGTTGTTAGATTCATCTGAAAATTTCATGGCTGATAGAACTTGACCTAATGAACAATTTAAACTCACATCAGATTTGCTCTAAATGCTTTAGTATTTGAGATATAAAACTGCATTTACCCTATGTTCTATTTTAAGCCATGGCGGCCATGTTTTTGGCGAAACAGAAAATTAAACACTAAATTTATTCTAGATGCACTAAGGACAATGAAGGATCATTCAGCTTAAATTTGGTTGGAATTGGTTCAGTAGTTTCAGAGGAGAAGATTTTTTTAAATTAAGAAAACATGATAAACAAATTGTGTAAAATTGTCCTTAAAGTGCAATTACTCCTTCAGGGGTCAATTGACAATTTTGGTCATATAAACTTATTGTAGATCTTAATTTGCTGAACAGTTTTGCTGTTTACAGTTTATCTTTATTATCAATAATATTCAAGATAATAACCAAAAACAGAAAAATTTCCTTAAAATTACCAATTTAGTGGCAGCAACCCAACAATTGGTTACTAGATTCATCTGAAAATTTCAGGGTTGATAGAACTTCACCTAATTATCACTTTAACCCCCATGATAGATTTGCTCTAAATGCTTTGGTTTTTCAGATACAAGCCAAAAACTGCATTTTACCACTATGTTCTATTTTTAGCCATGGCGGCCATATTTTTTGACGAAACAGAAAATAAAATAAAAACTTTATTTAAGATCCTCTAAGGATCATTCAGCTTAAGTTTGATAGGAATTGGTTCAGCGGTTTCAGAGAAGATGTTTGAAATAGCTTACACCAGACAGACGACAACGACGAACGCCAAGTGATGACAAAAGCTCTGTGAGCTAAAAAGAAAAAGTAAAATATATGTGACAGTTTCAAGAACTAAAACAAAAGGAGTGGTAAGGGTTTGTCATCACGACATCTTCATAATCTGGGATTGCTTTGGTTTATGGTAGCTAGCTTTTATTATATGCACAGGAGTTTTTACACAAGGATTCCTGGTCGTGATTACAGTAATAAAAATCGACAAATACCACACAGGCAAAACAACCCTGATAGTTCATATTGTGCATGTTTACGTGACTATTTTTTCCTAGTGGTGCATGCAGATCGACTTTTAGAAATTTGTTTTGTTTGGTATAATAATCACTTAATGGCTTGTTTATATTAGGGTTATGAGTTTTGCCAAAGAAATATGTAACTAAAACCTTTTGTACAAAATTGAATTGAAAGATACCAAGTTCTGATCTTTATGTAGACATATCAACATTATAGAAAGTCAGTAAGCTATAACTCAAAATATGGACAATTTTATGTTTAGAGGGTCTATAATTTAGTTTGACAACTTCAGACAACTAATATTGACCTTTTAAACTATACCAAATTACTACTTTACCATGTTTACCTAAAAAATTCAATTGCCACATATTTTTCAATGTAATTTCATCCCCAACTTACTTTTTATCCATAATATTTAAAGAAATAAATTTGGAAGGAGTATGCAAATAATTTGTAAGTTGTACACTATCCACACTAAAGACCTTATAGAGAAGAAATAATTGACTAAGTTTAATCAAACTTGGCATGAACTAAGATTAGGGAATTATAAGACAGTTTACCTAGTTTCATGGCAATAGCATACATGTATACATTAAAGACTATATGGTCATTCTTATGTTTGAACTTTGGGTGTTATTTTTTTTTAACGTTTAAGGCTTACAATTTCAACTATCAAGATTTGGGCCTACATAATTTAAATATTGCAAAATATTGCTTTTAAATGGCTTTATACAGTGGCGGATCCAGAAATTTTCATTAGTGGGGCCCACTGACTGCCCAAATTTTTCCCAGAAAAGGGGCCCCTCTAAATCCGCCTCTGTTTAGGGAGCTACCATTTGATTTTTATGGGGTGGCTAGGATGAAATTTGAAAAAAAACAGGCAGGACAAGAGTTTTGAGTAAAAAAAAAGGCAGGATGAGCAACTTGGTAAAAAAAAAAGGCAGGATGACAATTTGTGTAAAAAAATTCAGGATAAACTAGTAAAAAAAAAGGCAGGACCGAATAGAGTAAAAAATAAAAAGGCAGGACAGAGATTACAACTAAAAAAAAAAGCAGGACAAAATTTTTCATCTTAGCCCCCCCATAAAAATCAAATGGTAGCTCCCTTATATATAATTTTGTATGCCACATGTATATATTTTAATGTAAAGCAGCTGAATACTCATTTGCTGTCTCAGATTTATTTTAATTCTTCAAAAGTCAAATTTATATGAGCCTATGCCTGAAAATAGAGATTTCTAATTATATATATATATATATATTTAATGTATAAATTGCAAAAGGAAAGAAAGTTACTTATTTATCATACCACAGGAGTAAAACAAGGTCCCATTTAAGGCCATGCAAGACTGAAAAATATTTAAGGTCAATATAGGCAGTTTAGTATGATGTCCATTATCACTGAACTAGTAACATATTTGTTTAGGGGCCAGCTGAAGGACTCCTCCGGGTGCAGGAGTTTCTCGCTGCATTGAAGACCCATTGGTGGCCTTCGGCTGTTGTCTGCTCTATGGTCGGGTTGTTGTCTCTTTGGCAAATTCCCATTTCCATTCTCAATTTTAGTAACACATTTTACATAATATGAAAATGCATACATATAAGCTAGAGGAAATACAAATGTGTTTCTTTTTGGTAATTAGTAGGCCCTGGGCTGGACCAACAAGATTTCTCA
This sequence comes from Mytilus coruscus, assembly GCA_017311375.1. NCBI lineage: Eukaryota > Metazoa > Mollusca > Bivalvia > Mytilida > Mytilidae > Mytilus > Mytilus coruscus. The sequence continues at coordinate 54,478,313 of CM029605.1, forward strand.
TGCTGAAATGAATGTCCCCTGCTTTAGGTTATCTCAGGTCACTGGTGAAGAGTTGTCACACAAATGATACCAAATATTTATATGAATATGTTTTAAGGTCATGTAGTTGTCCAAATAATTATGACATCTGGCAAGGCCATTTTTTAAGTTTTCTGTGACGCCGTCTGGCAAGTTGATTTGTTAGTGGTGAAAAAAAGGGGGGAGAATTTTAAAGGAATACCCTTGCCTTGTAAGTGCTGAAAATAAATAACCTGGCATAAGATATGATAAAAGGATAAACAAAACTGAAAATAAAAAAATTGACAATCCATGACAATCCATCAGCCCAATCTCAATCAGTGAATTAAATTATTTTCTGTTTCCGAATTTTAATTTTTTTCTGTGACGCCGTAGGAAGGAGAAGTGAGGTGACATATACTATATATATCATGCAAAATCAACAGTAATGAGAATACCTTCTTTAGATTTTCATCGTTCACTGCAAATGGATCGCTAATAATAGGGGAATGGAACCAATAAATTGATCGGATCCGATATGAAGTTCCCAGTAACGGAGAACCTCTAACTTTGAGGTAATATTATTAGTGTCGGTGGTCTCACAAATGAATCTGAATGTGAATTGCAAGTACATTATTTAGCAGAGAAGAGACAATTGTCAACTTGCGCATTGTTCATTATCTCGCAGTTATTTACGGTTAATTATAGCATTGGATTTGTATAGTGATTAAATCCTTGATTATAGCTGTATATATCACAAAACAGGTGCTCCTGAAGGTAAACATGTATATACAATGTATGTAATCAATCCCCCGGGGGCACTTCAATACGTAATTGACAGGGGTGCCGCGGTGTTTCTGTTACCCCACCCTTTTCATATAATTTAAATTTCAAAATGTATACCTTTTCATATGATATATTGCGTACGGGTAAAATGTTACCTTTTCCCATATTTTTGTGTGTTTCGTTTTGTGTGTAATGTAACAGGGGAATACAAAAGTGCCAAAAGAGATAAAAGTTGTTGATAAAACACAGCCGAGAACACCAAGTCAGATGACAGACGAAGTTGTGGGAACTTTTTTGTCCTTATCGTATATTTCTGATAGTTTCCCGACCTATTCACATATTTTCAAGCTTGAAAAGATGACTTATTCCAGCGGCACGCCCTGTCACCTTGTATATATAGGAAGTGGACCCTCTGAGGACTTTTAAATAAAAATTATATTTATATTCAGTGGCGGATCGAAGGAGGATGGGATCCGGGGGTTGGACTCCCCTTTTTGTGAACGATCAATGCATTTGAATGGAGACATATAGTTGGAACCCCCTTTATCCTCGCTAGATCCGCCCCTGATATTGCATGCATGTATATCAAGTCCCGGGTTACTGTTAGCATAACGGATATCCCAGATAGGGTGGTAAAATGACGAGGAATTATAAATATACTATTACTGAAAAGGGGAGAGTGCAAGGACGAATGGAATTAAAATTGCCACTTCACGATGATCGAAAAAAGTACCTTGCACGTTATTTTCATCATCTTGTCTGAATCACTCTGAATAATGAGCTTCAAGGCGAAGCGCGAAATCAATAAGTCATGTGAAATACCAATGAAAACACGTTGTACGGACAAACCCTTTAAAATCCCTCAATAAAAATTCATGTTACGTCTTCTTCTTCCAGTAAGCGGTCACCGTCAACTTGTTGACTATCCTGTCACATTTTGGAGTGCGCGCATGAAAACAATTTTAAATTTAATAACAAAAACAAAACAAAACTGGTTGAAATGAATTATAGCGAGGAAAGGTAAATTTAATTTAATATCAAAACCTGGGACTATTATAGTCCCAGTCAAAACTAAATATTTGTTATATTTCCTCCTGATTTCTCAAAAACCATAGAATCAATAAATGTATAAATCTTGATTATGAATGTCTGTGTGAGATCCATTTCATGAGACCAATGATTTCTATAAAAATCCTTGATGGGACCCTTTATAAATACAATTTTATATTTTCCCCGGATTAGGTAAAAAAAAATATAATCTTTTTGGAAATAATCCGATTTGGTTGAATTATTTCACTTCATAATTATGATAAATCCTTATAGTTCTTAAACTATTAATCAAAATGAATATTTCATTTTATCTAACGACAAACTTTTAAATTGTAGTGGCATGGGTCAGTTAACTGATTAGTTGCATGGCTGATTACCATTTTACAGGTGACCCAGTAATTTTCCATATGACAGTAGCGTGTACCCTTGGGGTGTGTACAACTTATTTTGAATACCTTAATCTTCTGGGGAACATCCTGTCCACGTGTAATACTTAGTATATATTGCAACTGATGACATTAAACAAATTTTCTTTTTAGCATCGGTGTCCATTTCATGTTCAATCACTCAAAACTTTCAAAAAAAAGATAATATAATAAAATCATTAAAAAGAAGTTTAAAAAAAAAAAAAAAACACTAGCAAATAAACTTCGCATTGAGTAAACGGGGATTTGTGTTTTAAAGGTCTTATTTCCAGTGGACATATTTCATACTAGATAACTAGATCTGAGATAACTTTAACTATTTATATAGGACAATTTAAAAAATCGATCTGATACATGTACCTATAAAGAACAAAATTTTGAACAGCCTCACATATATGACCTTATCATTGGTAATATACCATATTTGTATCACTTATTGCTGAACGTGTAACCAAATTAAAACGTTTTAGAGATATTTTTTTAATCCCAAAATAGAGAACGGATATATAGATTAAAGTCCAGATGAGAAAATTAACTTTCTTTTCTACCGCAGTAAATATATTAACAAGGATTACGAATATTAATAAATTATTAAATTCATCAATTTATTAAAACTGAACATATGAACCAAATAACGAAACAAATAAAGGGGAAATTGGCCATACATTTTTGGTAAGTGGACAACTAGTCAAGGATAATTTGTTTAAAATTGTTCAAATATAAGAAAAAAGTTCTTAAAAAGATTTATATTTATTTAATTTTTTTTTTCAGTTTAGGAAATTGTTTATTAGCCATGAAGCCATTTATGTACCTGCCATTTCAAGTAATTGTTTTCTTAGCAATTAATTAATCATTATTGATCTTTACAGGATACATTTTAACTAAATCACTTTATTTATAGTAGTTCAAGAAAAAATATATATTTTAGATAACTGTTTCCTTTATATTCAATGGAACAAGAAGCGAATTCGTTAGCGAACTAGAGTAACTATATAGAAAAGCGTCGTTACAGGTCTTCTTCTGACCGGCAATAAAACCTTACTTAGCAGTATAGAGGGACGTCCATTGGGCTGTGCTTAGCCACGTCCGAATGGGGACGTTGAATCGGATACCTAGCTCGAGAGTTCAATACTTTTCCACATGAAGAACCCTTGCAACAACTCTTCGAGTGGACCGTAAGTAGCCTGGTATTAGGCCATTTTTCTGTCCCTCCTTTTTCAGTGGTAGTCGAAAATTTTCCGACCGTATCACGGCCGGTCTCAATAACAAGACCTGTACCTATCGTATTTATTGTTAATTTTGTTAATTTGTTTTCGTCCTGAGCATACATTAAATATTTTCCACTGGACATTAATCAACCAAAACTCAGTATTTTACAATAGGGAATGAATATCTCCCACGTTCACTTGTCTCTTGAAGCATCAATATTGAATTTCTTCCATCCCCCCTTTTATAAGATTACATTGTGACGTGTTTTTTTTTTTTTTTAATTTTACGAAAGACCAACACATCGATTTTTATCACCAAATTTGTCTTTGCTGGGAATAACACTAAAACGTACAACAAAACGTAACGATTGAAAATTCACAGTTCAGTTTTTAGATATTGTATGCCTTTGGAAACTATTTACAGACTAATTTTCAAAAGCGTCGAAATTTTTTCTTGAACCATGAATTATAGAAACGAATTTGTAAACAAAAGTTATTCTTAAATATTAATGATGATCAATGATTGTATTTTAGAAAAAATCCGCCATAGTAGTTTGTTAATTTACTGGCTCCATGGTGTAAAAAATATCCCCTTTCTTTAAAATTAACTGATTAAAAAAATATGAAGCCTTTACTGTAGAATAAATCTATTTAATAAAAATAATTTCGTCCAGATTTTTCTCTTATAACCTTTCAACAAACTAATTTATTCGAACTATAATTGTCCTAATAGTATGACTTGCTGTCCGTTTACCAATATTTATACTTTGTGAAGTGTTTTCATATCCATTGATCATTAACTTCATGTTTTGCGAATACCTATAATGAGGTAATTATTATAGCCAGTTATAGCTAACAATTTATCTAAAGAAAACGAGATGCTATGTTCAAATTCTGAGATATGAATCTAGTTCTTTTAAAAAAATTCTCAACATCAAATTCTACACTTTCATTTATCTGGGTCTTTTGTCTCCGCTTCGAAGCCGCCATCCCGTACCAAACATAATCTATTCACACGATGTTGGGGTTTGGCAATATACAATCAAAGTAAGCAATATACAACAGGCAGTAGATCTGAATTAGTAAATTGGTATTTTGGATTTTACCTGATTAGGACGTGTCTCGTTGAATTTCTAATAAACTTACACACACATAATCTGACTTTTAATCGTAAGGTTATGAGATCTATAAGAACATAGAGCTATAGGCCTAGTTGCATGCAAATCTTTACAAATTATATATTTTTGTATGCTATAGTTGTTTTGTTTTATAAACTATTTGTCATTTGGTCGTTTGTTTTTTTTTTTTTTTTAGTTTTTGACATGGCGTTGACGCGAGTTTGATACATTATGTATCTTTTGTGCTGCATCTTAACATTTATTTACAAGCATGCTGCATGTTTACACATTCATCACTATACCGCATCTAAATTTAGCGTTCGTGTAAAAAAAATAAGGACATTTATTTACAAGCATGCTGCATGTTTATACATTCATCACTATACCGCATCTAAATATAGCGTTCTTGTAAAAAAAATAAGGACATTTATTTACAAGCATGCTGCATGTTTACACATTCATCACTATACCGCATCTAAATATAGCGTTCTTGTAAAAAAAATAAGGACATTTATTTACAAGCATGCTGCATGTTTATACATTCATCACTATACCGCATCTAAATATAGCGTTCTTGTAAAAAAAATAAGGACATTTATTTACAAGCATGCTGCATGTTTACATTCATCACTATACCGCATCTAAATATAGCGTTCTTGTAAAAAAAATAAGGAGATGTAGTAGAGGATGTAGTATGATTGGTGATGAGACAACTATCAACCAGAATTTAAAATACCTGGTATAAGCGACAGTGACTAACTTACTTTCTTTAGTTAGAGTGATCGTAAATTAATCAGATAAGCTTGATAAGCTTGAGGAAGGGGGTGGCTTCATATTAAAAGAAAAGAAATTAGCATTAGCTTTTTTTTTTATAAATATATAATAAATTCACAGTAACAGACATACATACGATAAAATAAGCTCGTGAAAGCTCTGTAAGATCCCGGCACTTTTAACTGTTTTATAACGCGTGCAAAAAAAGGCAGCACCGGGTTTATGACTGTGAACCTCCGGCCGGGGGCACTTCAATACTTAATTGATAGGGTGTCGCTGGGGTTCTGTTCGGGTTTCAACATTGATAGTAAAAAAATATCCGATAAAACGTTGAATGTAAATGATATGAAACTCCGAAGTCATATATTATAGGACTACTGTTGCCCCACCCTTTTCATATAATTTAGATCTTAAAATGTATACCTTTTCATATATTGCGTAGGTAAAATTGTAACCTTTTCACATATTGGTTAGGTTTCGGTGGGGTGTGTTGGAAAAGTGGAATATTTTAGGCTAAGATTCTGTGTGTAATGTTTACCTTCGGCGAGACTTTCGGCTATGAATAAATGTCAGGGCTTTTCATATACAAGTAATTGGAACTTTATCAACCTCATCTATACAAATCCTTGGTTTTCCTGAGACTACTAAGGTAGTCTCAGGTTTTACCCACCTATTCCCATATTTTCAAGCTGGAAAAGTAACCTATTCCAGCGGCACGTCCTATCACCTTGTATATATGAAGTGCATCCCCGGAGCTGTGACCAAGGCTTCATTTGACAAATTATCATCTTTCGATTAAATATGGTCGTAATTTAAGTTATGACTACTAAATTTTATAAGTGATCTAAAATGTTTCATGCCTTAACGAGTATTTTCACTTGTACGTTTTTTGTGTGAAATGAGTCTAAAAGTATATACTTGTATATCAGGATAGTATTATACCGACTGCATAGTAAAATATTTATGTCCCTATCAGTCGCGGCTCATTTTGGTCTTTTAAGTAAGTTTCCTTCCCCTGCATTACTTGGTCGCTTTTGTAAAAAATATACAGCACAACAACAGCACTCGACGTCAGTATTGTACCAAAAAATGAAAAGTTATTCAAAAAGAAGACTCAGAAAATTCAAATATTGGTATGCACACACACTAACATGTCACCACAGATATGATCTTTTTGTTATATAATGCGCCAAAATCGTTTCTTCCGCAGGACAACTAAAATTTATACTTGAGTGATGGGTCAAAGCACCTTTTTCGAGTCATAGGTTGATGTAGATGTAGATGTAGACAACGATGTCGATGGTGGGGAAAACCCACCATATCAATATTTCCCAAATGAGTAACTATCCTGTAAAGGTTTTTTAATACATATTTTATATTGGAATGGCACATATTCATGAAAAATCAACAAATGATCCGAAAGTCGGAAAGATGAATCATGTGAATAGTCCGTGGTCTCCACAAACAGTTGTGATGTTGCTTCGCTAAGCTATAGATAACCGTAGGACCATCAACAATGAGCAAAATTCACACTATATATAGAAAGCTGTAAAATAATAGAAGGCCTCGAAATGACAAATGTAAAACAAATCAACATGAAGCCTAACATTTATAATAGAATATTCCAAATATAATTGAGATTGGAAATGGGGAATGTGTTAAAGAGACAACAACCCGACCAAAGAGCAGATAACAGCTTAAGTTCACCCATGGGTCTTCACTGCGGCAAGAAAATCCCGCACATGGAGGCGTGCTTCAGCTGGCCCCTAAACAAAAATGTATACTAGTTCAATGATAATGGACGTCATACTAAACTCTGAAATATATAAAAGAAACTAAAATTAAAATCATACATTACAAAACTAACAAAGGCCATAGGCTCCTGACTTGGTACAGGCGCAAAATGCGGTGCAAAAAGCCTATATACTGAAAATTTCAGAAATTATTGCATGCATTTATTAATATTGCCAATTTTTAGAAATGCACAAAGATGCGAGATGATTTATATAATTGTAATTTAAGAAAATAAGAGGTCTCTCTGCTATACATGATATATGACAAAATTTTAATCAAGTATTTAAAAATTATGTTTAGTACTCTATGATTTTAGGTATTTAAGAATTAATATAGTGGATTAGGATCTGCTAACTTTCACCGACTGACTGAGCACATGAATTCAACACTAGTTTTTGGTGATGTTGGTGTTGCTTAGTCTTAAGTTTTTTAATCTTTGTGTTGTTTTGTTTTTTTCTGCATCTTATGTTTTGCCTTGGCATTATCAGTTTCTCATTGTCTTATCTTTGTAATGTTAAATAATAAGAAAGAATAGACAAAAAACATATGTGAAATTTTTAATTCAAGCAAACCATATAAAATTGAGAATGGAAATGGGGAATGTGTCAAAGAGACAACAACCCGACCATAGAGCAGACAACAGCCGAAGGCCACCAATGGGTCTTCAATGCAGCGAGAAACTCCGATAGTCTTGGAATTTTATCAGTGTGATTAAAATACATTAATCACAAAATGTTGATAATACTTTGGTGAATTATCTATTGATATAAGCTCCTTTTCAATTTGTAAAGATTTTAGATTTAACAATTCCAAGTTAAGGATTTAATCATAAAACGGGGGGATTTTCCAGTATTGTGACTATTACTCAATAATGCAATTTTCATGAAACTTGGTGAATTGTTTTTATATATTAACATAATCATGAATTTCTCTTTCAATTTTTTATAAAATTCTGATTTAAGACTAGTCTTTGGATAGTAAATCAAGAACGCTTTCACCAATTTTTATGAAACTTTGGTGAATTGTTTTATATATTGACATAAACTCGCTTTTCATTTTTATGACCCATAGTGGAAGGGCCATTAAGTTTAACCTGACCGTCTGTCTGTCTGTCTGTCTGTCTGTCTGTCTGTCTGTCCCAAAGTTGGTTTTGTTCTCTAACTATAGTTTGCCTCAACCAAATGTTATAAAACTTTTACAAAAGCTTATTACCACAATACTCAGATCAAGTTTGAATTTTGGTGGTGTCAGTGTTACTTTTCTAGAGTTATGACCCTTTACAATTGGAAAAATTGCTGAATTTTTGGTTTCCTGTTCCTAACTTTAGTTTGCCTCAACCAAATGTTATGACACTTGCACACAATGCTTATTACCACAAAGTACAGATCAAGTTTGAATTTTGGTGGTGTCACTTTTACTGTTCTAGAGTTATGTCCTTTACAAATGGAAAAATTGATGAATTTTTAGTTTCCGTCCTCTAGCTTAAGTTTGCCTCAACCAAATTTTATTAAACTTTAACACAATACTTTTTACCACTAAATCAGATCAAGTTCAAATTTTGGTAGTGTCACTTTTACTGTTCTACAGTTATGTAACTAGATATAGGAAGATGTGGTATGAGTGCCAATGAGACAACTCTCCATCCAATATTTGCGCAGTGCTCACAGTGTTTCAAGTTGATCATTAAAATTCATTTAAAGCTAAAGACCAGCTAAAAGGGCAACAAGCTTATAAGGCACTCATGGTACAGCTTTTTATTAAACACACATTAATATACATTAAACAGCAAAATAATTATTGATGCAAGATGTCATTGAATAATATTTTTACTCTTTTATGTGTAGGACAAGAACTAAAGAAGATACAGAGAAATTATAAACTGCAGAAATGATAGGCAATTTAAAATTTGCAGAAGTCAACTAAACTTAAATGGTAAGGCCACTTTTATAAAAGTTATTGCCCTTGAAAGATGATTATTATAAAAATAAAAGATGTGGTATATTAAATATGAAAACTTTTGATCATGTCTGTAAGAAAGCAATTATAGGCCAGTGACAGCCTTCAATAATGAGAAAATCCATACCCTATAGTAAAGGTAGTCAGCTATAAACATGATAAAAGGCCCTCAGATGAAAAATTTAAACAATCCCAACTGTAAAACTAATTGCCTAGTTTATAACAAAACAAAGTACAAAAAATAAATATGGCAGATATGAAATAACAACAACCACTAAATTTTAGTGTCAGACTAAACTACAGGCTCGAAACTTGGGACAGGCACAATAAGAATATGGCAAGGTTATATAAAAATAAGAAGATGTGGCATGATTGCCAATAAGACAAATCTTCACCAGACAACAAATGACATAAATTTCCTGCAAAAAAAAAAAAAAAACACCGACCGGACTAAGCAGGAAATTTATACATTTCCCTTAATCGAAAAGACACAAAGATCTGTTAGTATTCACAGTTACTGACAGCTAGTTAAAAATCAATAACAACTTATACATGTAATAAAAAAACAGGTTTGTGAGCACTCAACCCTACTCTAACTTTGGACTGGTTTAACAGCTCAACATATAAAGAACAAACTGTAAAATAACAGTTGCAATTGCCTCAACTGAAAAGACTGATAAAATGCACAAAATCAACTAATATAAAAACCATAGACAAAAAGCACTGAATTAAGAGAACTCACAAATAAGAAAGGAAATGTTCATAAACATGACAAAATAAGCTTTTATTGCTGTTTCTCTCTCCATTTATAACATTTTATTTATTTATTTTGTGTATTTATAGGTCAGACATCTTGGTTTTCATGATCAATAGGTCAATACTGAAGATGAAACTAAAAGTTGATATTTATCTACATGGTGCGCCAATTGGATTAATTGGATTAATGTGAAATGGAATGTGTGCTTTCCTGCAAAAATGAAATAGGAAATTTCATCATAATCAAATGATAATGGCTATAAACAGAATTAAGTTCTATCATAGATGCACAAAACACAATTGTATAAATGCAACAACATATTATATATATTCGTGGAAAGAAGGGAGAAATGTAGAAAAAATTAGTATTTTGTTGTTGAAAGGAACACAAGCTTTATCCACTCATTTACATCGCTCCCTCATATCAACTATACCGAAGAAGATCTTTGAAGAACAAATTGCAAAAATGTTTTCTCTAAGAATTGAAGGAAAATGTTTAATGAATGGAATAATTTATGCACTGAACTCTTATGTAGTGGATTGAATAACTGTACACAGCAGCTGAAACAGAAGAAAATTTAAATTAACAAAAAAAGTGTTTATTTTATTATTTAATCTGCAATTGTGAAAGCATTCGTAAGAACACCACAAATGGTTTTACATTCAGATTGGTTGCTTACTAGTCTAATGTATTGCATTGAAACAATAACAAAGAAAACAGAATACTTTGCTACAAAAAATATTTTATAAATCAAAGTTAAAGTCATATATATAAAGTATAACAATACCTAGACCTAAACAGTCAGACTGTATTGTTTTGAATGTCATGATAATTTTGAGTCAAAAATTTATTAAAGTTTTAAATATCATTTGTATCATTTATTTAGTTGTGTAAAATTATGTTCAAACTGTTTGTATAGTGAGAAATTTTCAATGAGTAAAATAGGGAAAACAATTTCCTTTGGGGAAATTTAATGCACAGAAATTTCCTTAGAGGAAATTTGGAGAACAATGTTTTCCTTAGAGGAAATTTGGGGTCTTGAGTTTTCCCTCAAGGAAAAGTGTTTGTCAAACATTTCCTCAAAGGAAATTGTAGTTGAAAAATTTTCTTAAAGGAAAATTTGAAGCTGCAAATTTCCTCACAGGAAAAAGTATTTCCTCAAAGGAAAATTTGAAGCCCCAAATTTCCTCAGAGGAAATAGAATTTCCTCAAAGGAAAATTTTAAGTCACAAATTTCCTCAGAGGAAATAGAATTTCCTCAAAGGAAGTAGAATTTCCTCAAAGGAAATATTTATGCAGCAAATTCTAAGGAAATCTTTTTCCTTGAGGAAAAACAATTTCCTTGAGGAAAACTACTTTTCCTCTGAGGAAATTGTTGAAAAAGGGCATAACTTTTCAACAGTGGTGCTAGAGCCAAAAAATTTTAGGACAAATATCAGGGAACCAATACCAACCAAGTTATCAATTTCATTTTGACTTAACTCCAAAAATTAAGGTGACAACTTTTGCACTCAGCGGAATTGCAAACTTGTCCCGGAGACTGTTAATTGTGTTTTATATTAACGACTACTGTCTGTTTGACATACTTGCAGGTCACTTTGTTGTATTTGAAATAGTTTACACGACCTTTATCACATTTAAAAGATATGTTGGCTACCCTCTAATATGCTTAAGTGCACAATAAAGAACGTATGAGCTTAATCCTATGCTTGTATCATAATTTGCATGATTTTGTCAAATTTAGGTTTTTAGCCGCCCACTATTAAAGTACTTAAAACAAATCTGCAAATGACAGCATACTCCCACAGAATATGACAGTCGTTTTAACAGAGTTAGTTTTCACGTCTTTCAACAGCCACTCGAAATTCATTAACACGTTTGCTTGACTCAAAGAATAAATTATATTGGTTCGTTTAGGTAATTTGAAATGACTTAGTCCCAATTGGATTCATCGGAAAGGAGTAGGTCCAGTAAGACCCTTTTGGCCCCAAAATATAGCAGTTTTACAAAGTTGTTAAAATGTAAACTTTTAGTTATTTATTGGAAAGTAGAATGCTTCTGCTACACACATATGGGTTGTTTTTACAATACAATGCACATATATCGGGTACGAGCATCATTAAGTCATGCTAAATTACTGAAATCTTCACAATTGTAGCATTTGAGTTAAATTTAGACAGTTTCCGTCTTAAATTAAAACCCCAAGGGTGACTGGGGAATAGAAGTATGGTCACCATTGGTCTTCCTCCGACCGGCGGTAAAACCCTCGTCAAAGTGGGGCGTCCGTTTGGCTGTGCGGGATGTACAAATTTCCAGCCACGTCCGGTCAGAATGGGAACGTTAAATCCGATGCCTCGTTTAAAGAGAGTGCCATGCTCTTTGCACGTTAAGAACCCTTGCAACAACTCTTTGAGGGGTCCGTAGGTGACCTGTTGCAAGGCTAAATTTCTGTCCCTATGCAATATTCCTCATTTCCCGTGGCAGTCTAAGTTTTGCCGACCTTAATCCCGGAAGCCCTATTACAGAACCTAACTATTGTATGTATTGTTAATTTGTTCTCGTCCTGAATATGCATGAAATATTTGCCACTGGACGTTAAGCAACCAACAATCAATCAATCTCTATTACAGAACCTATCTATTGTATTTATTGTTAATTTGTTCTCGTCCTGAATATGCATGATATATTTGCCACTGGACGTTAAGCAACCAACAATCAATCAATCAATCAATCTTAAATTAAAGTGGCCGCATTTGTGTTCATTCTTAATATTGAAATGTAAGTTGTATTAGATGATAATACATAACATTCAAAGATTGAGGATGAACACGGATGCGGCCACTTTCATTTTGACAAAACCATCTATAAAGTGACATTTTTGGCATATTTGATAGATTTTTCATATTTAAGCTTGAACCGGAGCGTTTTAATGACTAAATCAGTTAAAATCTTTCACATGAACTAATTGAATCAACTGAAATAGACACTTAAGTGTTTAAAAGTGTCAAAATCTTTCATCAGATGAACCTGAAATTTGAGGCCAAAATTGGCCCTTACCGGACCTACTCCTTTGAGAATTTCTAAATTCATTGACTTTGTTGAAGTAGCCGTGAAGGGCAAGATGCGGAGTCTTTTCTGGTACAACTGATTGTATTTATTCAAGCCTGTCATAGTGTCTTCTAGATTGGCCACCCCTGATGAACATTTTTACCCCATGTCAGATTTGCAGGCAGGGTCGATCGATCGTGTAACTGAAACCACACACACACATATTGTTGTTTGGCCAAATATTACTTGCCATTTGTTTCTTTTTTTAAGTATTCCATAGTTGCGAGCTTCCAAGTTTCTTTCGTTGCATTTGCTATAATTTTAGGGGCAGAAGGGACGTTGGGGATTAAGCTGATGAATCTAAATCTACTGTTACATTTTTCTCTTGGAGGGGTTTAGTTGCCTTCTTTCCTGCCTTTGTTGGTTTTGATGGGGAACCAGCTGATGCATTCTCATTGCTGTCCTCTATGAAGGTTATCATCTTCGTTCTATTCTGTTTTCATTATAAACATGTACTTTCTGACAGCTTCTTTGCTTATTGTTTTAAAAAGCGACGACAATGCTTTTAAATTATCGTCAACATCCTCCATAAACTTAGCCACTTCAGCTTTGTCTGTTAAGGAATTAATGAAATAAGAAGCTATTTTATGACCAGGAAACATCTCCATGATGGTTTGGAGCATTTCTCAGGACTTAAGCCATTTCATACTCGATGACCTTTATTTTAAATCTATCTTTTGTGGCTCTTCTAATTGATGATGTAACAGGTGTAATACCACCATTGATTTTCCCCTATTAATCTTTGTTAAATTTTCACTTTTCAAAAAATTGTGCAGAATTTATCTTTGTTTCAAATAAAGAAATACTTGGCATGAGTAAAGTTTTATCCTGTCAAGTACTATAGAAAAAAAAATCACGTAACATTTCATTGCATATAAGAAAATAACATCACTGGAAGTTGACCAATCAAATTTCTCCCTTATTTAACCTGTGTACAAGATTAAGTAACCATGTAACCTCAAGTTTACAAAATATTCTATAGAAACCCCAAATAAAAATAATGGTGCTTTGAAATACCCAAGACATATGTTTATGACACAGAAATGTTTTACTGCAATAAAATGTAGGATTAATTACCTACAACTGTCAAATTCAAGGAATATTTTTTTCGACCTATTTTCGTATACAACCGGATGTGACGTACCATGATTTGGTGTTTTACACCTAACAGTTAATAAAGTCCATGAGAAATAATACATTCAATACAAGAAACAATGAAATATACATATTTTCACCATACATATTTAAAACATTTCAGTGAAGTTATACTTTAGACAGGATTTTGTTTGATCTAATACCTTTGCTAATATTCCAGTCATTTGTCCGGCATGTTTTTTTTTTTTTTTTTTGGTGATAGAGCAGCACTTATGGTGTCATGCGACTTATTCATAGTTTCTTTAATGGTCTGCCTTACTTCAAATGATACGTGTACTGCTTTGGACATGACGATCTTTGTAATCTTGTTGATTACTATTTGTCAGCAATTATAAGAGAAGTATTGATATAGTATTTTGGCATTTGACATAATGCGATTATTTAGTAATGCTGTTAATTCAGAAATTATTGTGTGTATTTTTAATTGCGTATTTGCCATTTCAGACTAAAATGCGTATTTAAAACATTTAATTATTTTATATTTACAGCATACATAACTTGAATGTTATATTTTCAAAAGTAGTTATATTTTATATTTTGAAAGTAATAAAATATTTTGAAAGTAATAGGTTAACTTGCAGATAAACGTGAAGACTTGTGTGTAGGGGAGACAACTAGACTTGCTTATGTATAAAGATATGTTGTGGCATCAAGGATGTGTAGATAATTGAAGAATCAATGATAAATGTTTGAAATAAGCATGCAAGCTGCATTTGAAAACATTATCTCCTGTATTTATTAAACGGACGTCTCTTCGGAAATAGAACATATACTATGTTCATGATGTCATGTTATCATCTTTATATTAGAATATTGCATTAGAGTTGATTTGTTGAAGAGTAATGTGAATGGTAGTTATATATGGGTACTACGTTCAGGATGATGTATCCCAAAATATCTACATAAATACCTGTTTGGTTTTGGAATAAAATCCTGGATTTTGATGCCCTTATTAACTGTCATCATAGTTAAAGCATCCAAGTCATAGACAAAGGCATTGACATAGTCGGTACATTCTGCCAAGATCACTGTGGCCATCTGTTTGTTGATGTTGTAAGTAGTTATTCTTGATTTGTCAATTACAGTAGCATGAATGATGTCCACACAAGGTTTCTCACATTCTAATTTGAGAACATCTGCTAATTTTATGTGCATCTACAATGTAAACATGGTAAATGTGCATCAATTATAACAAATTATACATGTGTATACTTATTCCATTAAGCATCTGATTATTTCATAAGCTAGTATTTAATATCACTACCATGTACTCAACACGTGTTTTCAATTATTACTCAGCATATATCATAGCTGGTATATTAAGTAAGCAGGTATATATGAAAGCTGTGAATAAGGCTGTATCGTGAAGTAATATAAATGCATGTGTATCTATAATGTAAACGTGGTAAATATGCATCAATAATAACAAATTATACATGTGTGTATTTTTATTTTATAAATCATCTAATTATTACATAAGCTAGTTTTTAATATCACTACCATGTACTCAACATGTGTTTTCAAAATTACTCAGCATAATCAAAACTTGTATATAAAGTAAGCAGATATGAAAGCTGTGGATGAGGTGGTATGTTTATAGTATTATAAATGCATGTCTATTTCTACAGATATAGCAGATATATATTATACCTTGATTATACATGTATAGACGTGATAGAGAATACATGTACATATATACTTGTGTAGGTCTTATGTTATTATTCTTTTATACTGCTAAGTATTAAACCTTTTGAGCGTTATTAATAATAGGGTTCATATTCTGTGCATATTTTTAGCAGGTTACAGTTTACAAACGAACACATTATGTATATAGGTACATGTATATCTAATATCTTAATACTAGATAATCTTAGCCTTTTATATTCTATTTCTGCAAATTGTCAAGCACATATCCTTGCTATTTTTTTTGAAGGGGGTGTATGATATTTTAGTGGCATAACATACTTAATATATATCATAAGGCCAGCTATTTCAATTAAACTATTAATCAAGTCTTCTCCATCGGCTTCTGGAACGTTAGAAATGCGTACATTTTCTCGTCTAGAGTACTGATTTAAAGAGTCATTTTCGTACAAAACGTTTCTCACCTGTGCCTGCAATTTATTGATAGCTACATCATGCTGTTTAGTGGTTATAAGTACCTCCAGGGCTGGCAACATCAAGGTTATCACTTTAACGGCCACTTTGTCCTCCCCTGTCATGCCGGTCGTTTCGGCGCTTTCTGTTTGCAAGTGTTCATTAACAGCTGTAATTGATTCATGAAAGTTTGAATCACTTTCTAATAAGTCACTACATTTACTCTTAAACGATGACAGTATCATATCAAAACCATTTTTCTTCGCCGCGGCCATGTTGGTACCGCTTGCCCCAGGCTGATTTTTTTTGACCATTTTTAACTTTGATTTCTTTCGTTATGCCCCAAAATAATAAGTCAGGGTAAAAGAACGATGTCTATTAAACAGTTCAAGCTATTTGTTTCCTACCGATGCGCTATATAAACATCATAAGACTTCGGATTTTATGCACCATATTTCATCTGCTCACACTTGTTTTTGAGACTTATGAGCGTCATAAAAATCATCTCGTAGTGTCAGTTTTCTTCTTGGACCAGGTCACACACCTTGGGTTTGATAATGTTTATAATCATCAATTGTGTAGTTTTGTCCTCACAAATACTGTAGCCTTGATGCCATGGATTACAGATATTCAAAACGGGCAATAAAATGTTTCATAGTTTGGAAAACCAGTACAGAATGCAATTGCATCATTGTCATCATTTATTTAGTCCAAACTGAATCTTTTTCTCAAAGTATTCCAGTTGCTCTTATTTTGCTCCAAATATTTTTGAATGCAATTTCCAAGTTCTCATTAAGAGACTCATGTTTTTGTTTTCAATAGTTTAACCGTTTCTTGAATATCTAGACTAGTCAAACTTTTCTACGACATTTTCATTGTGAATCTATAGTTCCTGACAAATAAAATCAATCATTATGTACTTATACAGATAATAAAAATTCAGTATTTACTTACTTACAAAAGTTACCAAGTAAATTTACAATTAAATACTGTATATATAAATTATTGTGTGCATCTATTATTGCGATTTTGTCATTTTAGACTTAAATGTGATTTTAGTTTTACGACTTGGAGAAAAATCCTGTTTTATTCATATAAAATATTTCAAAATAGGAGTTTAAATTATTCCGTTTACAACTCTGTCGCATTTTAGCAATAATAAAACTTCGCAATATCTTCTGAATTTACAGTAGTTATTTCTTGTAAATATTTATCATTTCTGTGTACTTTTCTATTTGTATATGTTAATGTTTATTATCTTGATTATAAATTAAAAAGATGTGATATGAGCGCCAATGCGACAACTTTTCATCAAGTCTTTAACACGTAGTCTTGGCTCACCGTACATGTATATATCATCTGCTCATATTACAG
This sequence comes from Mytilus coruscus, assembly GCA_017311375.1. NCBI lineage: Eukaryota > Metazoa > Mollusca > Bivalvia > Mytilida > Mytilidae > Mytilus > Mytilus coruscus. The sequence continues at coordinate 54,495,912 of CM029605.1, forward strand.
ATACTACTATCTTAATTATATTTAAATTTATAATGAACAGGAAAGACAAAAACTTTTATTTTGTAAATGTTCGAATGTTGATTAATTCCGTATAGTATGACACTGCATCTTCTGATGGTATGTCTGGTTGCGTCTTCAAAGTTAAGGCCAGTGCATATGTATTCACAAAAGTACTATCTGTAAAATCGACATCAATCAACTTATGAAATCCAATGGCTGGTTTAATTTTTGATCCAGTCAACCACATCCTGTTATCTTTCAGTTTAACTTTTATTCCATTGATTTCAGTTGCTGCTCCTAAAAAGACGAAGTAGTATACATTGTACTTCTATCTATTTGTGATTGATGGATATCTGCATTTTTAATATCTTAGTCCCTTGATTAATGTATGACTCTACATGCAAGAATTAGAAATCATTAGAAATCATACCACATTTTCTTTTTTATATTCACTAGATATACCTCAGGTGTGTAAACATCAGGAACTTTTCTTTGCTCACTTGGTGGTAATAATGGGAACAATTTGGCATTCAAATCATCAACCTTAAACACAAAAAAATCAAGAATAAGATTCATTGCATGAAGTGATTTTATATATAATCAACAAAACAGTTTAAGGACCATCAACTACTTTTTCATTACAATATAATTTAATTTGCTCTTTGAAGATTTTTCAGTAGATGTCATGAACCTAAGGGTTGCGTTGAAAGGCATCATTCTTTAATTATCATTGACATCTGACTTAAAGTCTTATAAAAAGATAAGGACACCAATGTTCCAAATGCTTTTATTTTCTTGAAAAATAGAGGTTTTTGAAATTCAATACAACATGCACAATGAGACCAATAAGGCTGGATCAAATATCCATGAAAATAAATGAATCCACATGTCATCAATGATTTTGAACCTTGTGCATGTTTGAATCTCTTATTCAAAATGATAGAAGTTCTGGCACCAGCTCTTGGAATTCTACTCATTTGAACAAGGTAGGGTTTTAAAATTATTAGGTGTCATGGCAGTCATGTGCACATTCAGGTGTTTTGTATAACTGCATTAAAAACATAAAGATCATAAGTACTATAGTTGGGAAAAATGTAAAAAATTCAGTCAACAGAAATTGTAATGGGTTACTGATTTTATAGGTAATTGCTCATTTTTAACTTTTTTTTCCATATGAAATAAAATCAGATTTATAGTATGAAATCTCTATTTCTTTTTTAAAGGATGTCACTTTCACAAAACTTATCCTGTAATTATAGCAAGAATAAGCACATATATTCAAACCACACAGAGTTGTTCCCAAGAAACACAAAAAAAGTGAAACAATAGTAATAAACATTGTAGTTACCTGTTGTAGAACTGTTTGGTGAACAGAATCTTACATGCTCAGGCCACCAAGATGGTCTGTTACTCTCTCTATATGCATGTTTCCCTGGGGAAAAAAAATCCTCTTTACATTCACATTTAAACATCCTATTGTAATTGGTCACTAACTCACAAGAATAAATTAGGTACTCCATTTTATAACTATAATTGTTTATTAAACTTGAGTGAGGCATCCATAATATTTTATATAATACAGATTAACAAACAATTTTCTTTTTCCTGAATAATTTTGTTGTTATATTCTGATGGCTACTGTAATGCCTAAATGCATAGACAACAAAAATGAAAATCTTGTACTTGGAGTAAGCTCCAGATTTACCAATCTTGCTGATTGGTTATCTGTCCCACTCGCACCAATCAAACTCCAGAATTTCTCAAGAATATGAAGGGTAAGAGGAATTCAGCTGCTTAAAATTAGTAGAGATCCCTGTTTAAGGGATTCAACTTTTCAGTTCAGTTTACCTCTTTTATTGTTATATTTATTAATACCTTTAATTCCTCTCTTGCAAATAACCCCACCCACAAGGGTGACTGGGGAATAAGTATGGTCACCATTGGTCTTCCTCCGACCGGCAGTAAAACCCTTGCTAAAGTGGGGCGTCCGTTTGGCTGTGCGGGATGTACAAATTTGCAGCCACGTCCGGTCAGAATGGGGACGTTAAATCCGATGCCTCGTGTAAAAGAGTGCCACGCTCTTTGCACGTTAAGAACCCTGCAACAACTCTTTAAGGGGTCCGTAGGTGACCTGTTGCAAGGCTAAATTTCTGTCCCTATCCAATATACCCGCATTTCCCGTGGCAGTCTAAATTTCTCCGACCTTAATCCCGGAAGCCCTATAACAGAACCTACCTATTGTATTCATTGTTAACTTGTTCTCGTCCTGAATATGCATGAAATATTTGCCACTGGACGTTAAGCAACCAACAATCAATCAATCAATCTTGCAAATAAAACTGCCCACTGGAACACAGCTACATCCAAGGTGTATACGTTTGGATTGATGTATGGCATTTCAAAGGTTCAGGGAACATGCAGCTGCAGGTTCTAAAAGGAAAAAAAAATAAACAGATTAGTTAAAATAAGAAACTTTTATCAGGATTATAGAAACACAAAGTTCAACCAAATGTTGTTAATAAAAGTGAAAGTGTTTCAGAGCTACTGCTCACTGACGATACCACCCCTAAATATTTTGTTAAACAGGATATTGTTGAGCGATGAATCTGAAAACCCATCACACGGTATAGCTGACTTATATAAACCCTGAATCCAAATTTCCAGAAATCCTTGAATTGTAGTTCCTAGGAAAGATGTGACAAAATACATTCATGGGACAGACGGATGGATGGACAGACAGATGTAAACAGTATCCCCACTTTTTAAAGGGGTATAAAGCGGGTATACTTATTCAACATATTTGTAATAATTTATATACATGTAAGACTCGGATGAACAATGGTTAAACAAAGGGAGCTGCATAAAAAGTCAACAAATAAGGTAACTTGAAATCTATGCCTTCTGGCATTCCACTTACAATTACCGTTAGGTAACCATTTAGTATTTTCATTTATAGCCATCGAATTATGAGTTTGACTGTCCCTCTGGTATCTTTCGTCCCTCTTCAATATATGGTACCTGCTCACGCTTTTAGGATATTTAATTTAATTCTTTTATTTCATACCAGCATTAACTAGAGCTCACTAAAGGATACCCCATCATTCCTGTCCCACATTGAACTCAGGTCAATTATCTCCCTTGAAATATTTTTGATCGGGTTTATACTCCTTCATGCACATAATAAATAATAGAAATCTATAATGATATTCAATAAACTCAATCAAATTTCAATATTTATTTGCACATTATCATGATTTTTAAAAATAAAGTATAACATGGTCATGATGGTTCAGAGGATACAAATAAATATGATCATATTTATACAATCAATATTAAGACTTTTATCATAAAATATCTTAGTAAAGCAAATTCTTATTGAATTACAGATAAATTTTCAGTTTAGAAAAACAAGAAAGCTTACAAGAGTGGACACACTGAAATGTCATACCTTTTTCAGTTTTCAATAATGACTTATGTTGAAGTTAAAAAAGAATAATATTACACTAAAAGTAATACATAAAATTAGCATTCCAATGACCAATGTATAATTTGAGATCAAGGTGAGATAGATACATGTAGGCTGGACAATCATTTCATACAACAAATTTGGTTTAGAACAAACCACATCACGAAAACTGAACTTTGACTAATGAACCATACAATGAGGTTAAGACAGACAGACATGCACACCTTACGATGATTGACTTATCACTAATATTATCTGAGAAATTAGCCAAATTTTAAAAGATTAACAAGGATAAATAATCCGTGAAAATCAGGTCAAGATCAGAATACACTTGCCAAATGGACATACACACTTTACCACACTTATTACATACACCAAATATGGTTCACATGTCCTTACAGTATCTGAAAAACAGACCAAATAGAAAAAAACTAACATTGAACAATGAACTATGAAAATAAAGTCAAGGTCAGATGACACCTGCCAGACAGATATATACACCTTACAAACATTATATAAACAAATTAAATATAGTTTACCTATTACTAACTAGTAATTGAAAAAAAGACCAAACAAGAAAAAATTAACATTGATCAATAAACCATGAAAATGAATTCAGGATCAATCCTACAATACACCAAATATAGCAGACATATTGCTTTTTGTATCTGATATATGGACTTGATCATGAATACTTAACTTTGTTCACTGATCCATGAAATGTGGTCGATGTCAAGTAAAAACTGTTTTATAGACATGAGTAACTTGCAATGCATGCTCATACCAAATGTAGATATCCTATTACTCATAAGAGAAAATTAACATTACAAAACTTTTTTTTCAAATTGTCACTAATCCAGAAAAATGAGGTGAAACTTTGGTAAAATACGGCATCTATAATCTTTTTGCAAAAATAATTTAAATGTTGTCTTAATTGTCACATTATTCCAAAAATGGTGTATTACATTATTTTGACTTAACTTTTTCTATAAAGATATGTCACCTGAAAAAATGGAACTACATCTATAACATCAATATTGTGTTTAAAAGTTTATAGATTAGACAGCTTCTGAACAAATGAGCATACAAGTTTTTTTGTCGCTAGAAACTCTTGGTTTACCAATACTGTTTTTGGCAGATAAAACATTTGTGAGTCCAAGATAAGTTTCAAGTGGTCAAAATTTAAACCAGATCCTGAAATATTTTCTGCAGTGGTCATTTTCACAACACCCTGACCAATTAAAAAATGCAGGCTGGGTAAATTCCTAAGCTTGTTTTTATTAAAGTTTTCTTGTAGCAAATGATCACCAGGTGAGTATGTATGCTTTAAGAGGTCAACTGAAGAAACCTTTGCTTCTTTTAATATTTCATTTAACATTGACACGTCGTCCAGTGCATTATGTGCATTATAATTTTTATTGCAAACATGTTCTGCCAAGTAAGGTTGTGAATATTTCGGAAGTTTTGGAAACTTTGATTTCATAACAGCAATACTGTCAATACAGCCAACACAGCTTTCCAAGTACAGATTGAATAATTTAGATTTGTCAGCTGCGTTTGACAAAATACGAAAGTCAAACTTTTTTCCATTATGGGCAATTAGAACAGCATTATTAAATTTCTGCAGCCATAAGAAAAAATTGCTGAGCGCTTCAAATATCTGTAATGCAGCAACAACTTTTCCTTTTAGTCTAAGGTTGGTCCCATCCCACACAATTACTGTTATGTCTTCAGCTCCTGACGATATTGGTTCTTCGTTTTATATTAGGGTTTTAAAATGATATTTAAAAGCTCTAGATTTTTTATAGAAGTCATTGATTTTCAAATATAGCAATGTTCAAACATAATTTATTATATGTCAGCTAACATACTCAAATCAGTTGTTTCTAAGTCCATTACAAGGAAGGATGTAGAAGTGTTTATAAGTCCCTCAAAATGTTGGTTTTGGTGTGGCATTTGGTATCTAGTAGATATCTGCATCTTGATCTCCCAGGCTAATTTCTACAACAAGCAAATTAGTTTTACAAACATGTACACACCAAAATACACTCAGTAATTGGGATTATAAGTTTGATAATGGGTCATTTTCTAATAAAATTCATAATTTTAATGGGTCATATTCATCTGGAATGTGAAAAATGGTGTATGATTCTAATCTCAATTAATGTACACTTTTTTATGAGATGAAGTGTACAGAAATAGATTTCATACTTATTTCAGAACTGAATGCTTCTTTTTATAATTAATTAGGGTATTAAAGAGTTGACTGATGCACACCTTTCAATGAAATTTGATAAGCTTGAACAGTTCATGTGTAAATGAACAGACATTATATTGTACATAAATTAGGCTTATAATTTTTAACCGGATTTTAGAAGGAAATATCGGTTATTAAAATAAGGATGTCCGGCGAGCAGTCGGGCGGGCGGACGGGCGGCTACCAAACAGTCTCTCCACAATAACATGAAAACACTTTAACAAATTTTTTTCAAATTTAATTATGTTGTTTCCTCGGACTTGATGAAGGTCTAGTTCAATTTTCAAGATTTTAGTATTTCTTCTTTTTGAGTTATAGCCATTTTAAATATCCAAAAGTGGAATTTTTAAATATTTTCTCTTGTTATCATGTTATGACTTGTCTTAATTTACAATAAAATTGGAGTGACAGTTTTATTTGAAAATTATTTATTTCCTAAGTGGTGATGATTATTATTAATTAGATCTGTGAAATATCTTAGCATATGATAATCATTGGAGTGACAGATTTATTTGAAAATTTTCTGTTTCCTGATAAGATCTGTAGGACTGTATATATAAAGTTTGAAATTTACTAGTAGGACTGTATAAATGAAGTTTGAAATTTACTGTTCATTATTAGACATTTTGTAGAAAATTAGGAGAATTAAGTCTCGCTAAACCATATATATTCTTATCCCCACCCCTTCAATTTGAGAATGTGCTTTTATCTTGTAAAGGTCGAGATCCCCACCCTAAACCATATATATTATTGTATGGGACAATAAAACAAATCCACGGGGTAACCCCACCCCGTTCTTTTGAAAACTTGTAAACGGTCGAGATTTCCACCCTAAACCATATATTTTCTTGTATGGCACAATAAAACAAATCAAATGAAATATAGAAGTCCCTGGGGTAACCCCCATCTTTTGAAAACTTGTAAACTGTCGAGATCCCCAATCCGAAACCATATATATACTTGAATGGGACAATAAAACAAATCAAATGAAATAAAAGGCGAGTCCCCTAGGGGTCACCCCACCCCTCCTGTTTGAGAACTTGTATACAGTAGAGATCCCCACCCTTAACCATATATATATATACAGTTAAATTATGTCTGTCCCAACACTTTTATGGGTTGTGAAAACATTAAATGCTATCAACAGTCATTTTAGGACTGTTGCAGTAGTTACAGCGTTGCCACAGTCAAATACTATTCATAACAGTTTTTCTAAAAGTTGTGGCAGTTGTATAATGTTTGTCCCAACCTTTTGTAGTTGGGACAGTTGAAATTTGTTTGTGTCAACTTTTCAGACGTTGATGCAGTCAAAAATGTTTGTTACAATGTTTTTAGAGATGTGACAGTCGTAAAATGTTTGTTACAACTTTTTAAAGGTTGTTACAGTCATTAAATGTTTATTACAACTTTTAAAAGGTTGTTACAGTCGGTAAATGTTTAATACAAATATTTTAGTGTTTTTATGGCATTGTCTGTTCATTTGTAGTGGACTTGTGCGTTTGACTTTCCATCTTTATTTTTATTCTGTTTATTCAAGAGTCTTTTATAACTTGTTTTATACCAAAAGCCTTCGTTTAAAAATAGAGTTTTAAATATTATTGCAGAAGATTTCTTATGAAGCCTATGAATTCATTGAAAATATTTGAAATTGTTTTGATAAAATATCATGTAGACGTCGGTGTACCTGAAGTAAATTTAAAAGAATATGACTAAGTTACATATATTATACAGCATAATAAAGCTGGTTTAATTTTAATTACTATCCATTAGGGACATTTTCCGACGATAATTAATCAAATCTTTCAAGTTTTATTAAAACGGAAATCTTCACCCGTAAACGGTTTGACGTTATTGTACCCTTGTCGGCAGAAATAGCGGGTCTGCAAACTATATTTTACAAAAATCGTAGGCATGGTAGAAGGAAACTAATGAGACTGCATACAATATAACGGATGAGCTGGAAATTTCAATCGGTGAGTAGAAATGAACAATATTTTAAAGCATGTCTATTAGAATAATCATGGATCCAAGATTTTGAAGGAAAACCCTTACCGAAAAATAAGCCCTGCGGCAAACATTTGCCGCAAGTTTGCAGCAAACATTGCCGCAAGCTTGCAGCAAACATTGCTGCAAACTTGCCGCAACCATTTTACCATGCAAATGAAGGTTGCGGCAAGCTTGCTGCAAACAAAATTACGCAATTAGATTTGCCACAAGCTTGCGGCAATTGTTAACTGCAAGCTTGCGGCAATTGTTTGTTGCAAACGTGCGGCAAACTTGCAGGAACTACACATATATACCAATGTCATGTGTGTAGACACATTCAATTTACCTCTTTCAAATTACACAGCAACATTTTAAAAAGAATTCCTGCCTGTATACAAACAGTCATTGAAAGAATTCTTGCAAACTGAAAGATTTAAGGAAATACAAACATGCATTTTAGTTTTGAAAAAGGGGACAGGGGTCATTCTCAAATGACATCATATACCTGTATTAAGAAATGAAAAAAGAATAAATCTCAAATGTGTATTGGGTATAAAGCTAGGTAATAATTGCATTACAAAATTGAGCTTAATTTTAATAAACATGGTACAGTACATCAGTTACAAAATTCAAACTTATAATAGCTAAAGATTTTCAAACACAAATATATAGTTGCTTACTTAGTTATGTATGATGTGACTTAATTATTTTATCAAAACATGCAGTTCTATGAATTATTTGTACTTACAAAATTGCATATTGAATATCTTATATTATTGAACCAAAATACCTCCTTGATCTCATATGTGAAATGCATTTTCCAAACACAATCAACATGACCTAGCCACAATTTCAAATTGTTAGCTTCCAGGAAGTGCCAACTAGGCATGCCCAATCAATATTGTGTAGTTCTTGCAATGTTCTGGCAAACATATAGAATGGTCAAAGTTTTCTGCAATCTTGCGGCAAACATATAGAATGGTCAAAGTTTTCTGCAATCTTGCGGCAAACATATAGAATGGTCAAAGTTTTCTGCAATCTTACGGCAAACATTCTTAATTATCTTGTGGCAATCTTACAGCAAACAATGATGTTTCTGCAAACTTGCCGCAAGCTTGCAGCAAAAAGCTGCAATGTTTGCCGGAAGTTTGCCGCTAGCGGCAAACATCTGCAAACACAATTTTCTGTGTTCCTGCAAACTTTTTGTTTGCCGGAAGATTGCAGCAAGTTTGCGGCAAACAATTCAGTTCCATAAGGGAAATGTGCACATTTGTGCCTACCCTCATGCCTACAGGTATGGATCGACGTTCTATATCACCTCAGTCGTGCATAGTACACATCTTCCTATATCTATATAGTAGCATGTTCCAAGGCAAAGTAAGAATTTGGGCTTGTAAAAAATTGTTCCTGGGATTGTAACCCCCCTTTTTGTAAGATCAATGCATTTGAAAGGGTACATTTAGTTTGAACTCCCCTTTATCCTGGGTTGGGACCCCCCTTTTTTAAATGGCTTGATCCACTTACTGTTAAACCCTACATGATGATGTGGGGCATTCACAATGGTTTGGTTTTGCGGGCTGGCCTACTACAAGACCTATATTGTATGCATGTTAATGTATTGATAACTGTCTCATCCTAAATTTGCTTGAAATATTTGTTACTGGATTTTTTTTTAAATTGAGAAAATTCAAGTTGAATATTACTACAAAGCAAATATTTATGTGTAAAATGTGAAAATAATGCATTTTCAGTATATTTTTCAAATAATTTCTGAGTCATGAATAACAAAACGTGGATATATTTTATAATTCTAAAGCATGTCTTATATTATCAATCAAAGAACTATTAATCAAATCAGTGTGGCCTTAACTATTTATTTTCATGTGAACTCTTGTCAGTTTTTATATAATATTTGCCCTGTTAGCATGGTTAGTCAAAATTCAATTATGCCTTGTTTTGGTCAGGCAGGTTTGTCAATACATTCTTTACAATATCTATAAAATATGGTCGATTTAAGGTATCATCTAATACAATTATCCAAAAAGTGGTTAAATAAACAAAAACAAAAATGTAAAATTTTCAACAAAGCTGTGGTTGGTTCATGTTTGCATCTAATACAACTGTCATTACATCTAAAAAAAGTATCTGGAACAAATGACCGATTTAAGGTTATATCAAATATAATCATCAAAAAAGTGGTCAAAATTACAGTGAAATGTAGAAAAGTCATGAAGAAACCGATGGCAGGTTTGATGTTACATTATACACAATTAACTTTAAAATATGGTTTATTTAAGGTAAAATCTAAATGAATTATCCAAAAGTGGTAAAATTTACTAAAAAAATGTTTTAAATTTTAAATATAGCTAATTTCATCTAATACAATTGTCATAACATCTAAGAAAAGTATCTGAAATAAATGACCGATTTAAAATAACATCAAATACAATTATCAAAAACGTTGTCAAATTAACAGTAAAATGTGAAAACTATATCAAGAAAACGATTTAACAATTATCTAAAAAAAATATCGAAAAAGAGGTAAAATTTACTGAAAAATGCAAAATTTTCAATATAACTGTGGGTGGGTCATGTTTTCATCTCAAAAAATGATCTGGAACAAACGACCGATTTAAGGTAACATTAAATACAATAATAAAAAAAGTGGTCAATTTTACAGTGAAATGTACAAAATTATCAATAAACCGATGGCAGTTTGGATATAACATCCATACAATTATCTATAAAATACGGTCGATTTAAGGTTTCAAATATTACAATTATCCAAAAGTGGTTAAATTAACTGAAACATGTAAAACATCTAATACAATTAATTGTCAGTACATCTAAGAAAATTATCTGGAACAAATGAACTATTTAAGGTAATATCAAATACATCTATTAATAAAGTGGTCAAATTTAAGTAAAATGTAGAAAAATTATAAATAAACCGATGGCAGGTTTGGTGTTACATTCTATACAATTTTCTATAAAATATGGTCGATTTAAAGTAACATCTAAATGAATTATCCAAAAGTGGTAAAATTTACTGATTTCTCTAAATTTTAAATATAGCTGTGGTTGTTTCATGTTTACATCTAATACAATTGTCATAACATCTAAGAAAAGTATCTGGAACAAATGACCGATTTAAGATAACATCAAATACAATTATCAAAAATGTTGTCAAATTTACAGTAAAATGTGAAAAAATTATCAATAAAACGATTTCAGGTTTGGTGTTACATTCTATACAATTATCAAAAAAAATATTAAAAAGTAGTCAAATTTACAGTGAAATGTAGAAAAATTATCAATAAACCGATGGCAGATTGGGTATATCATCCTATACAATTATCTATAAAATATGGTCGATTTAAGGGGTCATCTAATACAATTATTCAAAAAGTGGTTAAATTAACTGAAAAATGTAAAATTTCAACAAAGCTGTGGTTGGTTCATGATTACATCTAATACAATTAATTGTCAGTACATCTAAGAAAATTATCTGGAACAAATGACCGATTCAAGGTAATATCAAATACAATTATCAAAAAAGTGGTCAAATTTACAGTGAAATATAGAAAAATTATCAATAAACCGATGGCAGGTTTGTCGTTACATTCTTTACAATATCTACAAAATATGGTCGATTTAAGGTTGCTCGGCCCTTTAAAAGTGCGCATATTTTAACGCATGTTTCTTACGACGAGTGCCTTGGAAACGGTCGCTTTTAGGGGTCTTCTCAAAAATAGCTTTGACGACTTTGGAACGCGGGCGTGTATGAAAGCACCCTTTACGATGTAAATAAGCGATGCAAAACGTTCTACAAAACCGGAAATACGTACGGTCAGAAATATACAGTGCTTTCTTCATTTTTCACATAATAGTTTAAAAGGACATAAATATACACGATTTAAGCATAACATTAGAAAAAGAAAATATAAATACTGACATGTACGACGTCGACGGTATCTGCTGCGTTCGCTCCCAAACACACATTCTCATTATGTACACGTTCGCCCCTTAAGTCCGTTCGCACTCTATTTTCATTAAACTAACGGCAGAATTTAATGATGTCTTGCCAAAGACGCAATGTTTAACCGTAAACATATGGTATATATATATTTATAGCGATATAAACAACTGCGTGTTATCGTACCGCTTTCAAAAACAAATAAAACCGTATAGTATATGCTTTAAAGGCACCGGGGTTTATTTTCAGGCTATCTTTTGGCGTTTTATAACATTTTGTTACTGTCATAAATTACTTTTTTACTTGAAATATCTTAATTTCTAAGTTTTGTTAGGATTTTATTCCCGAGAATTTGAAATATTTATCCACTGCAAAATTTTAATAATAGGTTTTTTTTTTTTAATTTGAACATGTCATTTTTCTAACAAAGACTTTATACTTAACAGTAACACGTTACATTTTCATTTAATCAAATAATGGGCACGAAAATATCGAACAAATTTGCTCGTATCATGAGTCTATGAGTTTCCCGAACACTAGTCCTATATAAGACCTCGGCGGCGTAAATGTTTTCTATTTAATATGATATTTTCCTATTACATATTTTGCTAATTGTTATTTTGTTAATTTGCAATTTTCTGTTGTAAAAAAGAGGAAATATCAGCATAAAAACTTCAGTCCTGAAGAAAGTGTCATTATAATAGACCAACGGATCCAGCAACACATTTCACTAAATTGATTATTTGTTTTACGCAGAAATAAAACGACACTTCAATAATTTGCTGTTTTTCACTTTTTCATGTAGATGAAAATTGACCAATAGTAACCGGGACGTAGTATTCCGACCTTATATCGGTCTATGATATTATCCCTCAATACCGCATGCTTTGCGGAGGACCGCAAATTATTCGGTTTGACATGCATGTCGAGATTTTGCCTATAGGACACACACCCGCAGTTTACCGGGCAGTTTCAAACACTATAAAGACTTTATCAAAAAAAAAAAATATATATACTACTTACTAGGTTCAGGAAAAAGTTGGGATTGTAATTTTAAAACTTCGCCCAGTACACTGGGACGCTATATTACTAATTAGTCGGTGATGTTGGCAAACTTTAAGTTCTGTCTTACTTTTTGACATGCGTTTTTAAAAGGGAAGCTAATAAGGAAAGTTTTTGATTAAAAAATTAATGTGGAGTGTGTCATTGCGGCCAAAAATATGAATGACAATTTTCTTTGTGAACACTGGTTTGATCCACCTGATGCAAAGAAACGTAATTATCGATCTATGCATGATGATATAATAAGGAGATGTTTTATTTTATGATCATATTGACTTTTAAATTTGAACTTTCGTGGATAGTTGTCTCATTGACAATCTACTTATTTTCATATCGTATAGGGTTAACATAGAACTATGACAAATCTGACAGATATTCCCTTGCTTAGACAGAGTGTTCATACAGCTGGATGTATAAATACGAAGTCTCGTAGTGTAAAAAGGGGGGATTTTGCCCATACCAAGCATACATTGTCGATTCATTTTCTTATGGTAGTCCATATATCGAACTCCTCCTACTTTGCATAACTTTCATATGACACTTATCATCTATATGTTTTCATCCGTATTATGCTTGAAATATTTGCCAGTGAAAGTTCAGCATGCACACATTAAATTGTTAATATGTGCAATACATACAAAAGAACGTAATTTCTGGGCCTTTTATCATAGCTGCCTACGCGGTATGGGTTTCTGTCATTGGTGAAGTCGGTACGGTGACCTATAGTTGTTATCATCTATGTAAATCGGTCTCTGGTGGAGAGTTGCCTCATAAAAATGATACAACATCTTCCTTTTTATATATATATATATGTCACATATCTCTCCAACCTTTGTAAATGAAAATTTACTTTGATAAAGTTTGCCAAAGACAAATTATTAATTTCATTGTGAAGTTTTATTTGAGGGACCTGAACATCACAGTTGTAATATATCTGCAAGACCAACTTGATGTACCAAATTTGAAAATGGTGAGTAGACAGATTTGTTGGGATGACAACGGTATTGATTTCAACCACGATAGCTGTGAACAAAAATATGGAAATAAGATTTCTTAAAAAATATAATGCTAATACAAGCAAACTTTGTCAACTATAAGGACTTGTTCCAATACATACAAGAAGTATCAGGATAGTCTACACATATTTATCAAGTTGTTACAACATATTCCTAGACATATCTGCATGTATGGCAGTCACAGCTTTCAGCACATATATTGTGTTAAAGAGTGCACAAGCTGAAATGTCTCAACTGCTGTACTAATTACCATTCATGATGGTTTTATGTTCATATTCCTAAAGATTAAAATTTTACTACAAATATCAGAAAAAAAATATTAAAATGAGAATGAAAATGAGGCCAAAGTCAGATAAATCAATCCAAGTCAGCCTTACATACACTGTGGCGAAACTAGAAATTTTCATAAAAGGGGGTGTTGGGGGTGTTGGCACTGACTGCCAAAGAGAGGCCAGCTCCAATTATTCCCTGTTTAATCAACCAATGAGCCCTCCCCATAAATCCGACTATTTACAATCATCCCATCAACCAAATATTTTGAAACATATTTAGTATTCAAGAAACAAACAAAACCAGGAAAATGAGGTTAATATAAAATAAAATGCTTCGCTGAGCGCAGCCTGATACGACCGCAGAGGAGGAACCCTGAACATTTTGGGCAAATTTGACACAATATTTAAGCTTGATACTGTCTGAATTTGGATTGTGATCAAATTTTTTACATAATATAGGTTTCTGACACAAAATAAATGTGGTCAAAGATCTTACAAATCTATCGCACAATACTTTCAGTGTGCAATTGAATATTTCGTCTTGAAACTTTTAGAAAATTTGAATCCCTTAAAAAAATTGTAAACAAAATATCCTACCTCCCCCCCCCAACGTATGGAAACCCCCTTGGAGCAATAACCCCAAAACTCAATCTCAGCCTTTCCTTTGTAGTATGGAGCCTTGTAGTACAATTTCAGAGAGATCCATACACTTAAACACAAATTATTGTCTGGAAACGAGAAAAATGCTTCTTTTGGCCCTTTTTTGCCCCTTATTCCTACATGTTTGAGGCAATAAACCCCAAACTCAATCACAGTCTTCCCTTTGTTATATGAAACATTGTGGTACAATTTCAGAGAGATCCCTACACTTCACACAAGTTATTGTCTGGAAACTAGAAAAATGCTGGTTTTTGGCCCCTTAATTTCTAAACTGTTGGCCCCATAACCCCTAAAATGAATCCCAACCTTCTACTTGTGGTATTAAACATTGTGGTACATATGCAGAGCAATCGAAATAATTATACACATGTTATTATCCTGAAACTAGAAAAATGCATGTCAGTTAACTACTAGTAGTCTGTTGTTATTTATGTATTATTGTCATTTTGTTTATTTTCTTTGGTTACATCTTCTGACATCAGACTCGGACTTCTCTTGAACTGAATTTTAATGTGCGTATTGTTATGCGTTTACTTTTCTACCTTGGCTAAAGGTATAGGGGAGGGTTGAGATCTCATAAACATGTTTAACCCGGCCGCATTTTTGCGACTGTCCAAAGTCAGGAGCCTCTGGCCTTTGTTAGTCTTGTATTATTTTTAATTTTAGTTTCTTGTGTACAATTTGGAGTTTAGTATGGCGTTCATTATCACTGAACTAGTATATATATTTGTTTAGGGGCCAGCTGAAGGACGCCTCCGGGTGCGGGAATTTCTCGCTGCATTGAAGACCTGTTGGTGACCTTCTGCAGTTGTCTGTTCTATTTTCGGGTTGTTGTCTCTTTGACACATTCCCCATTTCCATTCTCAATTGGGCCCCTAATTCCTAAACAGTTGGGACTATCATCACCAAAATCAAACCCAACCTTCCTTTTGTGGTTTTGAACCTTCTGAAAAATTTTCACTTTAACAAAAGTTACTGTCTGGAAACCAATGTGTCTTCGGACGACGACTACATCATACATGTACCATTATACGATCCCAAATTTTTTTTTGCAGTCGTACAAAGAGAAGATGTGGTATGATTGCCAATGAGACAACTCTCCACAATAGACCAAAATGACACAGAAATTAACAACTATAATAGGTCACCGTACAGATAAACCCTGCAATATATAGGCATATTTGATTTTCTTTCATTATTTGTACATAAATTATGCCGTTAGTTTTCTTTTTTGAATTGTTTAAAATTGTTCATTTGTCATTTCGAGGCCTTTTATATCCAACTATGCAGAATAGGTTTTACTCATTGTTGAAGGCTGTTTGGTGACCTATAGTTATTTCTGTGTTATTTGGTCTCTTGTTGAGTGTCTCATTTACAATCATATCACATCCTCTTATTCAATATTTCAATTTATACATTTAATAATCATTCCATACACCAAATATAGTTGACCTATTGATTACACAATGTAGCATTTAAAAATGGCTTTCCTAGTGCATGTACATGTACTTTTAGTATTAAAAAAACACAATTTTTTAAAACTTGACTTTGACAATAATATCCATAATCAGGTAACTTAAGCCTTGATCAATTATCTATGAATTTGAAATGAGGTTAAGATCTTTGTTGCAATCTGTATCAATTTAAGTGATATCTAATTTTACAAAACAATATTTATCTAAATTTATGATCAGTAATCTGGATCTTTATGATACTGTAAATTCAAAATTATCGTGATGTTTTAATTAATGCAAATAATGCGAAAGGGTGAATATCTCAATAAGAACTCGCATTCTGATAACTGAATATTAAAGATTTTTATGCAGAATTTTTGGTAATCACAATAATTGAACTAAAGATTTAGTCCTTTCGTGAAAAATTGCAATAATTTCAGAATTTACTATTATAGGTAAAAAGGTTATCAGTTACATGTAGCATGGTTAGTGAGACACAAGTTTTTCCAGACAATATATAATTCTTTTAATTGTTTTGTTTGGTTGCTGTCTCATTAAACAGAACTAGTTTATTTCTCATTATATCCAGAAAATATAACTTTTAAAAATAGAAACAGAATAGCATATGGATGGACAACAAATGCCAAATGATGTAAAATAATTCAAGTGGCCATTTAGGTCAGAGGTTACGGTACGGTATTTCCGTTTTGAAATTAAAATATGTTTGAATTAAAAAAAATTAAACAGACTTCGTCCCCTTTCACAGGTAATGCCTGCCTCATATTATTCCAAATATCTAAGCGACAAAAAAACAGCGAACAAACAAAATTTGGCGGAAGTAAAAAAGAACAATTGAAGGTCTTTCCATCAGCAAGGATCTATTTTGATATGAACATTTTGATATGTCAATTTCAGCGTCAAATGACAGCTTACAGTACAATGATTCCAAAAATATATGGTTTCTATACAGAAAGATATAAACAAGAGTGCACACACTGAAATGTCTCGCCTTCTTTACTAATCATTGATATTATGTTGATAGTCCTAAATATAAAGCTTTATTACAACTGTCACATAAATTTAACATTAACCAAGAAAACTAAACATTGACCAATGAACCATGAAAATGAGGTCAAGGTCAGATGAACCATGCCAGGCAGGCATGTACAGCTAACACTTCTTCCATACAACAAATATAGTTGACCTATTGCTTATAGTTAAAGAAAAACAGACCATAACACAAAAACTTAACACTGAGCAATTTACCATAAAAATGAGGTCAAGGTCAAATAAAACCTGCGTGACTGACATATAGATCATAAAATATTTCCATACACCAAATATAGTTGACCAATTGCATATAGTATTAGAAAAAAAGACCAAAACTCAAAAACTTAACTTTGACCACTGAACCATGAAAATGAGGTCAAGGTCAGATGACACCTGTCAGTTGGACATGAACACCTTACAGTCCTTCCATATATCGAATATACTAGACCTATTGCTTATAGTATCTGAGATATGGACTAGACCACCAAAACTTAACCTTGTTCACTGATCCATGAAATGAGGTCGAGGTCAAGTGAAAACTGTCTGACTGGCATGAGGACCTTGCAAGGTACGCACATACTAAATATAGTTATCCTATTACTTATAATAAGAGAGAAGTTAACATTACAAATAATCTGAACTTTTTTCAAGTAGTCACTGAACCATGAAAATGAGGTCAAGGACATTGGACATGTGACTGATGGAAACTTCTTAACAGGAGGCATCCATATACAAAGTATGAAGCATCCAGGTCTTCCACCTTCTAGAATATAAAGCTTTAAGAAGTTAGCTAACGCCGCCGCCGCCGGATCACTATCCCTATGTCGAGCTTTCTGCGACTAAAGTCGCAGGCTCGACAAAAGGAGATAAATTTTTACTTCCAGGTTGCAAAATATCACTTCCGGTATTGTTTGATAGTTTACTTGACACTGATTCCAAAAAAATATGGTTTTATATACTTTTACATTAATTTAGTACAAAAAATAACTACTTCCGGTTTACAAAAGATCACTTCCGGTTGGCTGTTTCACGGATCTGCAGGCAGTTGCGATTTGTTAATCATTAGATAAAACAATTACATTATGTTCTATATATATTCCACCAAATTCAATTATAGATAAAGCTAAACTAAAAAACCTCACTGATCAATTACCCCCATCATTTATAATTATGGGCGACTTCAATGCCCATAATGCCAAAGGTAAGATCATTGAGGACTTTGTCTCTCAAGAAGGATTATGCATTTTTAATGATGGATTTTATACTTATCTTCATCATGGAAACGGGTTTTATTCTGCTATTGATATCACTATTTGCGATCCATCTCTTCTTCTGGATTATTAATGGCGTGTTCATGATGATCTATGTGGAAGTGATCACTTTCCAATACTACTTGAACATCTTTTTACTTCTGCCCAACAGAGAGTACCACGTTGGAAACCTGACAAGGCGGACTGGTCCTTGTTTGAGAATCTCTGTCCAGCGGAACTTCAGTCAAGATGTTTGAGACTGTACAAGATCCAATTTTAACTTTTAACCTCTGCAAATCCGAAACATCCCAGCAAACCATGGTTTGAAGACGCTTGTGATCAGGCCACAGGTGACCGTAAAAAATGTGAAAGACGGTTCAATCAACAACCAACGACGGAAAACTTGAGTAATTTCCGTATTTTTCGCGGTAAGGCACGGCGGACTTGCAGGCAAGCACGAGGAATATCTTGGAAGAAATTTGTCTCGGGGATAACATCTCGCACCCCGAGACAATGAATAATGACAATAACAATGAATAGTCTAATTTAAACTACCCTTCTTCTTTTTTAGATATTTTGTACATATTATATTTAGTTTGCTTGTAATTCTTTATGTTGAATATTTCTGTACATATAAAGGAAGATGTGGTATAATTGCCAATGAGACATCTCTCCACAAGAAACCTAAATGGCACAGAAATTAACCACTATAGGTCACCGTACGGGTTTCAAAAACGAGCAAAGCCAATACAGCATAGTCCGCTACAAAAAGCCCCGAAATGACAATGTAAAACAATTCTAACCAGAAAACTAACGCTCTAATTTATATAACCAAAGTGCAATGTTTTTGTTTTCCTTTCTGATTTCTTTTTTTTTTAATTTTGTATAGTCCATTATTTTGAACTGTTTGCCCAATATTCTCTATTATGTAAACCAATTACCAATACACATTTCATCTGGAAAACAGTGAAATTAACAGGAAAGAAGGCACAAGATATACAGTCTCAAATCTGATATGACAAAAATTCCCAGGACATAATTTTATGTTTATAAATAATTATTTTTAAATAAATAAATCTCTCGGGTAACATATTGCCATTCCAACAATATTCAGGTACATATATATTTTCTCACATAGGTACTATTTGTCAACATCATATGTTATATTTTGAACTATTCCTTTTGTACACAATAAACAGGTGTCACTTTCTATTGTCCTTCGTTTATTGAAGATCTATATTGTGCCATACCTTTAAGGCCTTCATATCCCTTACTTATTATAACCTATTGTTTTAAATTTCCTGTGCTAAGTTTTTACATGGATGACACACTATCAAGATTAGTTGCTTAGCATGACCTATTTAAGGCCAATAATTTTATTTGCCATATTCATATCGTTGTAATCATGGACAGACAACAAACAGCAATGTCTTGTGGGAATCAATGTACATATGTGATGCACTTTTTAGAAAGAGAGATAAGCAGAAGTAGCAATAATTATCGGTACAAGAATCAACTCTTGCATCGTTGACAAGCAGTGAAGCTTCTTCTACGACAGAACATGACTACTGTACAAGAACAAGAAAAAAATTATGAACAAATGGACAAGATGTACGAGTATCAAGATAAATACACTTTTGAGAGAGGGAGATTAGCAGAAATAGCAACAATTATCGGTACAAGAATCATCTCTTACATCGTTTACAAGCAGTGAAGCTTCTTCTACCACAGTACATGACTGCTGAACAAGAACAAGAAAAAACATATGAACAAATGGACAAGATGTACGAGTATCAAGATTAATACACTTTTGAGAGAGGGAGATTAGCAGAAATAGCAACAATTATCGGTACAAGAATCGACTATTGCATCGTTTACAAGCAGTGAAGCTTTTTTACAACAGTACATGACTGCTGTACAAGATGAAGAATTTATGAACAAATGGACAAGATGTACGATTATCAAGATTAATAAATTGTCTATGAGACCACGGCCACCAAAATCATTTCAGAAAGATTCTTATGTTGTTGACTGACATGAATATATTTTTTTTTCAAATACATAATATGGTTGCTTTAATATTTAAATACAACTGGAGCTAGTTCAAAGATATAATGAGTTAAATCATTATTTGTTTTTACACATTGATTTAATTCTAATTATAAACAAATAAATTGCTTTTTGATTTTTTTTCAATCAAGTATTGCATTCTATAGTAACAAAACGATTGTAGGACAGAAAGTATCAAAAGAGTTATGAAAGACTACATAAAATTCGACAAATTGGATAAAAATAAAAAAAAACAAACTTTTTTTCTATTTAAAACATTCTTCCGTCGAATAAAAAATCTTTCACAAAAATTCATCCTACAACAGCTTACATACTTTCAACCAAGATCTAATTACCCGCGATTTCGCGGGTGTGTTCTAGTTCAATTAGAATAAGCTTCTTCATTGATACCCCGAGATGTTTGATTTTATAATGTGTTGTTCCTAGAGCCATTATCTACAAAAGGGTGTCTCAGATTTTGGATAGAATGCATGGATCAAATTTTACACCTAATCAAACAATCTCTACTTTTATGTGGAAAGGATGTTTACACTAATTACAGATTTATGAGAGAATGAAATACGATATCGATAATTTGAGAGACCCTTTTGTGGCTCCTGCTGTGTTGATTAGGATAATGTTAAAATTTCTTTTGTAGTTATATAGAGATGTCACAGCTAAATTCATTCAAGTGAACTGACCAAGATTTTGCCATTAATTGCATAATAATTGATTACGTATTGATTGCATAACAAAATATTACATTCATTTAAAGATTAATCTTTATCGATCTATATATACCACTTTTATTAATTTCAATGCAGTCATAAGAAAGTAACAGCATTTTAAGAGATTGGAAGTTAAAACTCTTGGTATTGTGCTACCTTAATTAAAGCGACTTTGTAACATATGTTGATAGTTTGATTTGATTGATTTTGGTGTTTTAACGCCACTTTTAAGCACCGCTTTTGGGCTATTTCGTGGCGGCCAGTTTTATTGGTGGAGGAAGCCGGAGTGCCCGGAGAAACCACCGACCTTCGATAGGAAAACTGACAATCCTAGTCAATTAAGATTGAGTCGAGTGCACCTGCACGAGCGGGGTTCGAACTCACAACCTCAGTGTTGACTGGCTAGTGATTACAGTAGTAACTACTTAGACCACTCGGCACCGAGGCCCCTGTTGATAGTTTGTAATGTTTAAGTAGCTGAAAGAGAAGACTTATTTGTTTAAGTTATTTGCTTTATCGTGTAAATATTATTTAGTGTTTTAGTAATTAGTTTGATTGATTGATTGTTGGTTGCTTAACGTCCAGTGGCATATATTTCATGCATATTCAGGACGAGAACAAATTGACAATAAATACAATAGGTAGGTTCTGTAAGAGGGGCGTCCGGGATTAAGGTCGGAGAAATTTAGACTGCCACGGGAAATGAGGGTATATTGGATAGGGACAGAAATTTAGCCTTGCAACAGGTCACCTACGGACCCCTCAAGAGTTGTTGCAAGGGTTCTTAACGTGCAAAGAGCGTGGCACTCTCTTTACACGAGACATCGGATTTAACGTCCCCATTCTGACCGGACGTGGCTGCAAATTTGTACATCCCGCACAGCCAAACGGACGCCCCACTTCAGCAAGGGTTTTACTGCCGGTCGGAGGAAGACCAATGGTGACCATACTTCTATTCCCCAGTCACCCTTGGGGGGTAGTAGTTAGTTTGAATATGAACAAAAAGCGCAAGAAGTTATAGAACGTTTCATTCCTTTTTTATGTGGAAAAACGGAGCGGTTTTCAGCTGTATTTAAAGAGTTATCTGCACTTTTAAGATTAAAATAAACACTGCGTCAATAGCAACCTTTAACAAGATTCAAAAAGAGGCCCTTGTCTCACTCATGTTGACAACAATATTTGACATCAGCACATTAATTTATTTGAGCTAGTTAGCTCCTTCATTTAATCTTTATTGTTTAATAATGGGAATATATATGTTCCATCGTTATATTCTTCTGCATTTAATTGAAATGGTTATTGTTTATTTCAATTATGTATGTATGAACTCATGTATACACTTGAACATTGACCAGCAATTAATAAAGATCTTTTATTTTAAAAAGAATTGGTTTTTCATTTCAGCTATTATAGCCATATATGTACAAACAAACCAAAAAGAACTAGTCCACGTTCACAAATTGGTAGAGGACTGACTCTTTCCTGTCACCTTGCTCTACTGTTTACATGCCATACAAGAACACAGCTGGTGCCAAGTCAACGACAGGGCAACACCGTCCAATTATAATACAACGGCCAAAGGACAATCCGCCGAGGACATATACTCCACAGATTTAGACGAGGTTCTGGTATACATAACCGTACAACTACAAGACGACGACGAGATTCCAGATATTGTCAACATAACTTAACAGGAACCAGTAGCAAATAACCAGTTAGATTTGCAAGACACCGAACAAGCAGAAGAAGAAATAGAAGTTAATCCAGAAGCTGAACAACATTTAGTGCAAATAATACCAATAGGTTTGACAAATCATCCAAAAAGAGTAATGTCGCATATAATTTTAGCTCATTTGCATGATGAAACAAGCCAGGTTCCTGCCATTTGATGGACCATGTTTGAAAATTACCTTCAAAATTATCAAAATGAAGCAACTATAGCTGCATTTTCATTTCATGCTGAGGGACAAGCTTCAACGTGGTATCATTCCTTACAACAGCAACACGTGATGATCTCACAAATTTAAAAGCAGCTTTTCTTGACCGATTCAAACACCACAATACAAACAATGAGTTGTACCACTTAAAACAACATTCGCATGAGACCGGGATACATTACATAACTAGAGTACAAGCCTAGCAAGTGGTGCACACAACAATAGTGAGCAGACAATTGTGGGTTTATGCAAAAATGGGCTTAATCCAGATATCAAACCGTTTGTGGTAGGGAAAGATCCCAAAACAATTAATGAATTGAGGGAAGCAATATACCTTGCGACAAGTGTAGCAAAATGTAAATTTAAACACAAACAATTCAAATATAACTACACAAAATATTCAAAAATTAAATATAGATAGTGTTAACAATGTACAATCGATTAATGATTTATGTTCTTCTTTAGTAGAGATTATTAGATCATTGTTTAAAGAAGAAGTGATGTTAGCTGGTGTACCACATGATCAAAACAAGCCAAATTACAGCCAAAATTAAAGAGGATCAAGGCAGCAGTCACTGACCAAATGCAAGTTTCGTGGTAAGTCACATGTACTTGATAGGAGAAAATGCCCAGCAAACAATGTTGAATGTTTTTTTGTCAAAAAATTGGTCAGAAGAGGTATGTGAGAAAAAATTTGATGAGCGAAAGACAAAATCACAAAACTGGCAACCAAGACATCAATCTTACAGATCAGGTTATTGACACACAAAACAAAGGCAAGAGAGACAACATGAAAACAGAAAGTTCAAAAAAAGGAAAAGAAACACATAGAAATCGTTTTATGTCTTTCCTAAAATGCAACAGAGTATGATTCTTGAATTTGATTTTCTTACTGAAAAAGGGGCAATCATTGATTGTCCCACTAATATTCTGTTTATCCCAGAACCAGACACTGATGACAAACTTGTCCATTCTGTAGAGTTAAACAATGGTTAACTCGTACAAAGAGACACATTCACATCAAATAATTACATCAAGTTGACATTACAGTCAAAGTGTCCAATTTAAGAAAACATCCTGTCCTTTTGAACCCTTGCATATATTACCAAGCCAATCATTAGCTGGGGCCAAATGCATTGTTGAACTTGATGACTGGCAATTCTCACATGATTGAATGAATCCTATAGACACAACTAGCTAACTTTGTTGTTGTATCAGTTTCTGCAGTTGATACTCCCGATGAAACTGCTGTACTAGCTTCAAATATTCGTGACTGTATCGATAAAGCCCTTAATTTGCTCCCAGGCAGTACACAGGTAGAACTGGATATGGAAGAGGGCGACCCTACAGACGTAGATGAGGCAGACGTGGCTATGGACGCGGACCTAGAAATTAAACTGTACACTACAACATTACCTATAATAAAAACCTCATTAATATCTTCTTTTAAAACAAAGTGTACTGAACTGTGCGGTTATTTTGAAAGTTATATCAACTTAATAATCCTCAGGTACAGAGATTATTTCATATTTTTTAATTTTTTTTATATAACAGGAAATATACAAATTTATTGTACGACCAAATATAGATATATCAGATAATTCAAATATATTGTACGAACAAATATAGCTATGATATTTAAAAGGCTAGTGTTTACAAATACATATATACATCATTATATGATACAATATGAAAAATAGCCTAAATATATGCAGCTGGAATGTTGGCGGGTTGCTGTCAAAACATTTTGATAAGTCAAATGATAAGAATTTTTTGTTAGAATAAGCAGAAAATTATCTAATACTATTAACTGAAACTTATGTTGGATATGAACATCATTTGAAATTTGATAACTATTGGTATTACCCATCTGCAGACCAAAATCTAAAAATAACAAGATATTTTTGTGGTCTAGGTATTCTCAGTATGGACACAACATTCAAGTTTGATACAGCTCTGAATTTTGATTGTGATTACATATTTGACACAGCATAGGTTTCGGACACAGAATGAATGTGGTCTAATGAACATTTATTTATTTTTTTACCTAATATGGTTCAATATCCAAAATCTAAATACATGGATTGATTCAGCATATCAAAGAACCCCAAGCATTCAATTTTTGTTGAAATCAAACTACGTTAAGTTTTGGACCTTAATGTAAACCAATTTGAAAACGGTACCCAATATTAAAAATCTAAATACAAGGTTAAATTCAGCATATAAAAAAACCTCAATAATTCAATATATGATGAAATCAAAGTTTTAATTTTGGACCTCATGTGGACCAATTAAAAAACGGGGCCCACATTCAAAAAACGTATTTCAAGGTTAGATTCAGCATATTAAAGAACCCCAAGAATTCAAGAATAAAACTCCATTGAAACTGGTCAAGAAATTAGCAAGTTATACAAAGTATTAGAAAAGTATTGTTTTTGGCCCTTTATTCCTAAACGGTTTGGGCCATAACCCAAAAACAATCCCAACCTCCCTTTTTTGGCATGGAACCTTGTGGTACAATTTCAGAAAGATCCATACCTTATGCACAAGTTTTTGTCTTGAAACTAGAAAAATACTTATTTTGGGCCCCTTATTCCTAAACTGTTGGGACCATAACACCCCACCCCGATCAATCTCAACATTCCTTTTGTGGTTTCAAACCTTGTGTTTAAATTTGATAGATCCATTCATTTACACTAAAGTTGTTGTCCGGAAACTAAGTGTCTTCGGACGACGCTGACGACATCGTGATACCAATATACGAACGCAAATTTGTTTTGCGGTCGTATAAAAATATGGCAACTGGACAGAAAAAATATTACAACATCAAAGCTACTAAAAATGAAATTCTCTTTCATAAGAATGAAGTTTAAAAAAAAAAAATGTGTATTGCATTATGAAATTCAGAATTGGTTACTGTGTCCCAAATAACGAGGTTACACATATGAAACCATATATGTAATGACGATATAATTACATGTGCACATGTATATGCATTTAACATGTATATATCTAAGCAAATAAAACGGGAATGTATATATATTTAGTCAAGCTATTCTCACTGCACCACCTTATTTAGCAAGATTTGTACTGATACTTGTATTTTTTTTTTGCAGGGAAACCTATTCGTGGTAAAACGGAAAGGCTATCAACGTTCTGATTGTACCTGGGAACCTATCACTCACATTCCTAAACCAGATTTGGAATTGTTTCTTAAGCCAGCAATTTATCAGCATACGCTACAATTCTTCAAGAGGCTGTACAGAATCGCCTATCATCAACTAATTCAAGAATCACTATTTCATATCCTACAGATGTATTTAGGTAAGTCTTCGGTGCTAACGTCAACAACACTCTACTTTGTTTGGAAGATTTCAGTAAACTACCTTAGTAGTAACTGGTATTTCAAACTTTACTGCCACGGTCAAGGTGCCAAACTTAATTTTCCAATTCGAGTGATAAGTGTGTCCGGGAAAAAAAACCATCTTCACCTTTTCAGACAACAAGGTTGTGAAAAAGAAAGAACCGTCTGAATAACTTCAGATACAGTTGTATATAGTGTTTAAAAACTAGAAATTAATAGATTGTACTGTTGTATATAGTGTTTAAAAACTAGAAATTAATAGATTGTACTGTTCATTCATTATTAAACAAACCATACCAGTATGTATTGTAAACATGTTAAAACTTTAAATGTTGCTGTATAAGATTCTTACATGTATATGTGTTTCAACAATGTCTTCCATATTGTCACCAATTGATAATTTTAAATTTCAAGACAAGACTTTCAACTGATCTTAGTCCTTGGTTTAGTAACCACTACCGTTAGGACGCCGTTCCGATCGATAGTCTCATCAGGTAAATCAGTCCGTTAAGGCATGTCAAGATAAACAAGACTGAATCTTCTAGCGAGCTGTTTAGACCCGTTAAGACCGTGTCAGACCAAAACAGACCATGGATACAAAATTATGTTAAGATGTTGTCAGACCGTGTCCAGTCGTGTTCAGATTTTAATAATTTGGACACAAAACGGGTGAAACTTTCCAAGTGTTTATTATGGGTTGCTCCCCTTTTAAGAATAAAATAAATATTAGAAAGAAGACGGTTTATAATAACTGAAAGTCTACCACGTCCACTTAATCATGTTAATTAAATAAAAAAATAATCAATTTTAATTCTTACTTCTTCTTATTTTTTTTTTATATTATAAAGAATAAGTAGCCCAAAGTCATACTGCTGCACAAACCGCCGCGAATTGAGTTAAAAATCAACAGATTCAGTGCCGAAATAGTATTTATTTATTGAATATAAGCACCTGAAACGTTATATTTATTGGTTTACAAGTGATTGCAAATAAATGTTTATGCAATTACAGCCTGGTGCCGTGGTGAAACAATTGTCACCTTGACGTAACAGATCATTTTTATATCCAAAACTATGGAAGTCGGCCGTGAACACTTGAAAACGTGATCTAAATATGTTTAATTAAATTTTTTATGTAGACTAACTATTTTTATGAAATATTATAAATGAATATGCATTATTATTTAACTTTTGATGTTACCTATATAAATTGCACTTGAGTTTTGTAAATTTGAGGCAGGGAAAAACTATAACTTTAAATATGTCTTTTGTCGTTTTCCGTTCATTGTCAAGACATTGTCCGTTCACTTTTGCCAGAATTGTGCGTTTGACTTTCCATCTTTATTTTTATTGTGTCTATAATTCAAGAGCCTTTTATAATTTTTTACATACCAGAAGCCTTCGTTAAAAATGAAGTTTGAATATTATTGCAGAAAAGGCATAAATGAATTCATTCAAATTTATATTTGAAATAGGTTTGATAAATTATCATGAAAATGTAACGTCGGTGTACCTGAAGTAAATTTAATGACTTAGTTACATATATAACATGTATACAGCATAATAAAGCTGGTTTAATTTGAATTACTATCCATTAGGCCCGGCCATTAGGGACATTTTCCGATGATAATTAATCAAATCTGTCAAGTTTTATCAAAACGGAAAATAATTCTTCACCCGTAAACGATTTAAAGTTACCGTACCCTCTTTTGAGGTCCTTTATTTTGTTGTATTCATGTCGGCAGAACATCGCTTTGGCGAAGTTATTTTACACTAAATCGTAGACATGGTAGAAGGAAACTACAGTACAATTTAAGCTGAGCTGGAAATTGCAATTGGTGAGTAGAAATGAATAATATTTTAAAACATGTCTATTAGAATAATCATGGATCTAAGATTTCGAACTTCAAAGGAAAAATGTGCATATGTGGCACATGTGTGCATACAGGTATGAATCGACGTTCTATATCACCACACTCGTGCATAGTATCCTGTTCAAAGGCTAAGTTCGAATGTGGGCTTGTTAAAAATTGTTCCTGTGATTGGAATCCCCTTTGTTTTGGAAGATCAATGCATTTGAAAGGGTATATATAGACTTACTATAGTTTGAATCTGTCCTTTTAAAAATGGCTGGATCCACCCTGTTCATTATCTTAATGTTAAACCCTAACATGTGGGACATTCAGAAGGGTTTGGTTGTGCGGGATGGCATATTACAAGACCTAACCCTACATATTGTTAGTCCAAATAATTATGACGTCTTGAAGGCTATTTTAAATTTTTGCCTTGACGTCTTCCTGCGATGTAAGGCATCAAAGAAAAAATAGAATAGCCTTTCAAGATTACTTAATTATTTGTACTTGCATATTGTATATTAATGTATTGATTTATAACTGTCACGTCCTAAATTTGCATGAAATATTTGCCACTGGATTTTTATAACCAATAACATGCCAATCTTCACATGTACATATATGTATAGCCGCTGGTGTGTAATGTACAGTAATTACTATTATTAAATAGAATTTGAGAAAATTCAAGTTGAATATTACTACAGCATGTACAAACATGACAAATCAAATAGTTATATACAAAATGTTGTGAAAATAATTAATTTTATTGACTAATTTAGCAAGAATGCATTTTCAGTATGTTTTCAAATAATTCCAGAGTCATCGAAACCAGAATAACAAAACATGAATATATTTTATAGTAATAAAGCATTGAAAATGAATATTTATTAGATGGTTGGTTTCATCATGTAACTAAGTAAGGATTCATATTGAACAAGTGTTATGGAGGTTGCATCTTGTCTCAAAATGAATAAAATATCTGTAAGTACTATATCATGTTATAGTGGAGAAACGATACTCTGCACATGGCACGCAGATGTGTCTTATATTATCAATCCAAAGAACTATTAATCAAATTAGTGTGGCCTAAATTATTTATTTTCATGTGAACTATGTCAGTTTTATATAAATTTTGCCCTTTGAGCATGATAAGTCAAAATTAATCTTTGCCTTTTACTTGTTTTGGTCTTGGGCTGCTGTCTCTCTATTTTATTTATATTTATTTTATATACACCTGTTTAACATTCAGTATGTGGGGAAAACAAATACAAAAATCTTTCTGTAAGGCAAGCATATTTTTCAGGTAAACGGACAGAAAGTCACAGGACATAAAGTTCACAAATTTGATAGGACAAAAGTCACAGGACAAAACGTCCATTCTCAATTTTACACATGATTGTTGACAATTGTTTGAATATACGAGAGAAAGATCTTGAAATATTTTGGAACAAATATTTAAAGCAAAATTTAATCATGAAAAGGATATATTTCTTGGCAGAATGAAGCCATTTTAGGATCAAGTCACTTTGACATATTGTTTTCATAACAATTATTTGATCATTATTGATATTTTTGAATACATTTTAATTACAAAATTGCTTCACATATATAATAGTTCAAGAAATAACAAATAAAATATATATAATTTGGTTCCATTTATGCTAAGAAAACAGTACTTTTAGGTTTTTAATGTTGTCAAAGAATGCTCGTCTAAAGAATTTGTATTATATGTATAAATGTATATATTAAATAAAGCATGTGTCAAGTTGTACACGTTATTGAGTTACAAATCATTGGTTTATTGATCCCATTGAAGAAGTCGAAGTAAGTTCATACCAATAGTTCTTATTTCCTTGGTACAGAACCTACCTATTGTATTTATTGTTAATTTGTTCTCGTCCTGAATATGCATTAAATATTTGCCACTGGACGTTAAGCAACCAACAATCAATCAATCAATCTTATTTCCTTGGCTATGAATTCAGGCCCTGTTGAGATAAAAACAAGTTGACTTACTTCTGTAAGTTTCTATTTTCTCTTAGTACTCTGGTTTCATCCAAACAAAAATCTGATCAACTAGTGAAAGAAAATAATTTAGAGACCTGATTAAGTCATTTTTTGAAAAACTGATAGTAGTAGCATGTGATCTTAGTAATAGTTATTTGCATGTCAACGATTACAACTTAAAATACATGCAACGACAAAATTATTGACAAAAGTGGAAGAAATAACAGTAAAATCATCTAAGAGAAAATCATGAAAATATAAGCACAAGTTTAACGCATTATGTTAATCTTGTTTATTACCAATGATTGTGTTATTTTTAATTGAATGTTTAACAGGGTAAATATAATTAGCGTAACTAAATTTTTGTTTATAAGACATATAAGGGCATACATATTTTAAGATTACCTGTATGACTGGATATTAGTACTTTACTTACCGTAACATAGATGATGTTCTCTCACTTTAATAATAACTCAAATCTTGGTGACTATGATGAACGCATCTATCTCATCTAGTTATTAAGGGTACATCAGGTACAGTTAAGTCTGCCTCATATCTTGACTTGCATCTAGAAATTGACAATGAGGGTCGGTTGAAAACAAAATTTACGACGAAAGAGAGGATTTCAGCTTCCTAATTGTGAACTTTCCATTTCTATGTAGCAACATTCAGCAGCGCCTGCATACGGAGTTTATATCTCCCAATTGATACGACATTCCGCGCTTCTATTTCCTATCATGATTTCCTTGATAGAGGGTTGCTGCTCACACGGAAGCTATTTAAGTTTCAAATGGTGAAGCTGAGATCATGCCTTCGTAAATTTTACGGATGCCATCACGAATTGGTTGACCATTATAAAATAACCGTTTCATAAATGATAACGGATATGTTCCTTACGTAACGTGATCCTTTAAGGGCAAGGCAGAATACAGACAAACCAAATAAATAGTTGATATGATCTATTACCTAAATCATAATAAAACATCAAATGATCTTAATGTTTTATATGCACTTATCCTCGACTAAAGTATTGTATCCATTAAACTATTAAATGTCACTTATGTTAGAAATAAAATACTCCAAATAATATTATTGCGAATTGTCATTGTTCATATCACTAGTTCTACTCCTTTCTAACATGCCCAAGGTTCCGTGTTCTTAGCTTTATATACAAATAACGCCCCACGTTAAGCAATCAACAATCAATCAATCAATCTAAATTTATTTACGTTAGAAACAATTGAAATTTTAGGGTGGTCTTCAAAATAGCTAATTTAACTGAACATTATATAGAACTTTTAACAAATTAAGCAATTTTCTACATTTGAGAATGCCTGTACCAAGTCAGGAATATGACAGTTGTTGTCCATTCGTTTGACTGATTGATTGTTGGTTGCTTAACGTCCAGTGGCAAATATTTCATGCATGTTCAGGACGAGAACAAGTTAACAATAAATACAATAGGTAGGTTTTGTAATAATAGAGGCCATCCGGGATGATGTGTTTTATCATTTGATCAGGAACTTTAAGTTTTGAATTTTCCTGGGAGTTCAGTATTTTTGTGATTTTACTTTTTCAGTTATTAAAATATTTACAAATAAAATGATAAAAAAACATAAAAATAACTGACGAATGTCAAGACTATCTACAAGGCATACATTTTATTAACAAGTGTTAATAGATTGGAAGTTATGGGATCCAAATAACCCATTTTCCACTCCATATAACAGTGGGCTGGCACATCTCAAACAGTGATAACACAATTTGGAAGGTTCCTGCTGTTTTGACGAAATAATAACACCGGAACTAGTGTCGTGGTTCGGGGAACCAAACCAGATTATAAATGTGAGATCCTCACAACTACAACTAAAGAATACTGAAATGGATCCAACACAGTTATTGTATAGGACAATTGACCCTTTGTGTGAAACTTTCTATGGAAGTATCACGGTTACTTCCTTTGGGTGTCCTGGCATGGTGGAAGGTTTTATCAGTGGGGAAACGGGTCTCTTCTTGAAGTATGCCTGTATTCCCAGTAATTCATCTAGAGAGGCATGCCGTGTCACTGGTTTGTGACGACTAGCACAGAGACTGCTCTCAAAATAGTGAGCTGCTTTTTCAGTGGTTTCCAAAAACACTATGCTCCAAGATGAAGAGTAACTATTGTACCTAAAAATAAAAAAAAGTTGTTTGTAATACCTGACAAAACACCATAACTGGTACAAACTTTCTAATAACCAGTTTCCTGTAATCATTCTGTACTGATTGTCCTTTTTGAAGAGATTGTTGGATTATTTAAAGTTGATTGATTTATTTCTACATTTGTATGCCATTTTTAATGTTTAGCAAAAATATAACTCGTCAATTTTTAAATGTTTTCTTTTCCAGTATGTGTCAGTGTGTTACTCTATTCATTGCGCTGTAGTTCTTTTACTATACAATTCAGGCTACACATAAAGATTTTACCCAAAGGGTGACTGGGGAATAGAAGTATGGTCACCATTGGTTTTCCTCCGACCGGCACGGTTTACTTGGCCTCCGAGGTCTATGTTCGGTCAATGGTCTTCTTCATTTCGTATAGGTTTGTAACCTGAGGGACATGCTAGTCTCTTTGCTCTTCCTCTAGTGACTGGAGGTGATGTCGATCTTCTTGTTTCCTTCTTTTGTGTTCTTTTCTTCTAGGTTCGAATAATTCAAGTTGATTGTATTCTTCTTCTGAATCCTCTACAACATCTCATTGGCTGTGGATTTTCATTGATATCGTCATTGTGATCGGATGCATCTGACACTCTCAAAACCTTTTCATCGTCATCCATTTGAAACTTGTCTTTGAATATAGGATGTTTATAGCTTTAAATGAATGATATACTTGTAGTACCCCGGTAGGTATTTAGTCACTGCATCTTAGGACGAACAACCAGAAGTACCCACAATCCCCTCTTTGGAATGGACACTAAAAGCAGACGCTACAGAAGTATCACAGAGCCATCCAAGAACATCGGTGCGTATGCACTAACCTAAGGTAAGCAGCCTTCGATCGAATTTTTAAGCGGGAAGGTCTTTTTACCAAATAAATAAGGGAAGGGCCAGAACAGCAGTTGACATTTTGACATTGGTGAACCCTGACAGGTTACTAATTTCCAGTGTTTGCTACTCTCAGTTGTTCCGAGGTAACAATTAACGAGTTTTGTGGGGACAATAGGGTTGGGTTTGTACTTGTAACTGTGTTTCAGTCACGAAGTAGTTTTTTATCGAGGTATCACACTTAATCGTTCGCGGGGCCCTTGTAGGAAAAGCGTGAACCCCATATGATTGATTGATAAATTCCTGGGTACTGATATATATCAGCCAATATTATTAGCCATATTGCCCTGTTGGTGCTCCTGACAGTTCATCAGCAGGATATTTTTTTGTACCGTTACTTAATATATTATTGTAGGAGTGGAGAATAAGTAAGTTGGGTTTATTTTGCCCGACTGTCATTGTAACTTGTTCTCGTCACAGTCACTTGCAACTTTCAGGGAACTCTCAGTGGGAACGCCGGATTGTTACAGGAGTGACGCTGTTGTGTTTGGGGATTTTAGAATACAATGGACATACTTATGCCATCATACCAGAATGTCTGACACTTCCATTCACACTCAAGAGAAACAAGTAAAGGGAAGATTAAGAATCGCACTTTGAAAAAGTATATTGATAGCAAGCTGTGCAGACATTTAGAAAGAATCAAATATTATGGAGACAAAACATATGTTCAAATGCAACAAAATTCTTAAGAAATGCATATATTTTAAGTCTTTAATAGTAAATGTTACAATATCCTTCAAATATTCTACCCTTAACAGTTCACTTTTACTTTTCGTTTAATTGGAAGTTTGTTCATTTCAGAAGGAGGTGAATTAAGCTAAATTTTACGGCATTATAATTAACTTATTAATAAAAAAAGTAATTAAGCTAAATTTTACGGCATTATAATTAACTTATTAATAAAAAAAGTAAAATCTGAAGAATATTATTTAATTTGATACATAAATATTTTATCAGTAGAAGTATTCACATTAGACTTTTTCCGAGGAATATATATAAATATTTTAAGTTTTCATTGGAACTGAAGAATGTGTCAAATTCGGATATTTCCATGTGCGAGTCTACCAAGAGTTGATCATACATATCTGAAGGCAAGAATGCAGATTTAGACAGTAGACGGATTCAGTGTCCAAATACCGGTTGCCCTTTACCCACTTCTGGATTTTTGATGATATAGAATACAAATACTGATGCTTGTGTTTAAAACCAATGTCATTGCATTGTCTTTTAAAAATCATAGCCACTTTCTGCACTGTTGTGCTATATCTTCATATGTTCGTTGTGCCTAGGTTTTTTGTAAGGGAAGCAGGAGTCCCGAGAGAGAATCGCCTACCTTTAGAAGGAAAGCTGACAATCCAAGTCAATAATAAATTATCATACCACATCTTCTTTTTAATATATTCATTTCAAAATTTTGTTTTAATAAAACAGACAATTTGCATTTGTCATAAGTTGTTTAAAGCAGTTGGTAGTTCTTTCAGATTATAGTATGTTTTAACTCTGAAGCAGTGTGTGAAATACATATATAGTTCTACACTTTGTTCTCAAGTCGTAGTTTTACACCATCGTCCCAGTTGATTGGAGGGTTTGGCGCCAGCAGACGTGTAACCCTGCCACATTCTGTATGTGCCTGTCCCAAGTCAGGAGCATGCAATTACAAACCTTCTTGGTACAGCTTCTGACAGAGAAGAAAAGGACAACCCAAATGTAAGTTATCATCATTACTCATTGTTGAAGGTGTACTGTGACTTTAGTAAGCTTCTATGGTCTTTGGTCCCTGGCTGAGATTTGTCTCATTGGCACATGTGTGTTATTCATCACTGTAATTTTCTATATCAGCAATGCATGGTTGACAGTACCAAGAATCTCCTAAATTCTCTAGATCATCTATCTTCAAACAGTCTGCATGGTACCAAGTGTCACGAATGTTATATTTTTATTTATTCAGGATATGGATTAATACCTTGTCATATGAGTAGTGCTCAGATTTTATATATATAGCACTGTGATGTTTTCCAACTAGTGCACTTGTATTATTTATGTACCATATACATGGTAAGCATTGTGTTCTATGTTGTCTACATGTAATGTCTGTGCTGTCTATGTTTTTAAGTAATTGATTGTTTATGTGAAGTGTAGTTTATGTGATATATTTATGTTGGTCAGAATTTGTATACTTTGTATACAAATCTATTTATAAAATGGAAAACTCATTAAGAGATTTGAGATGTATATAATTATTTATTATTAGAAGATACATATGAATAATGTATTGGAAAGTTAACTAAAGAGTTAGATTTGTATGCTTAAATGACTTATTTGAGTATATAGATATTTAATTAAGGAATAAGTATGAATGGTAGTTGTTCCTTTGCCCATATGTTACATGTACTGTTTTTTCATGTGAATATTTATTAATTGTTGTTATATGTTGTAGGGTCTAAATATTGTGTATTAAAAGAAAAACCCTAGAGCATCGTTTGTGTTGTATTTACCTAGAAGATACCCCGTTAGACAAACACTTTCAAAACATAAAGCGATACACCATCAGAAGAGTATCCAATTTAGTCGGGTATGCTTTGAGGTACACTTTTTGAAGATTTGCCGTATGAAAACTTGGATGCGCTATAGCCTCGTCTACAAATTTTTAACCAATTCCAAGCAAT
This sequence comes from Mytilus coruscus, assembly GCA_017311375.1. Taxonomy (NCBI): domain Eukaryota; kingdom Metazoa; phylum Mollusca; class Bivalvia; order Mytilida; family Mytilidae; genus Mytilus; species Mytilus coruscus. The sequence goes on from CM029605.1 coordinate 54,532,051, forward strand.
TCGAACAAAATTTCGACTTCCCTTGGAACCGAACTTTTCGGACATGGTTTGTAGTAGCCCTATATCTATGGTATTAAGATATGTTTTGTTCTCAGAACCACTTCCGGGTCTCAAATAACTTGGTTCTGAATTATCACACGCTGACGTCTACTTATCGATGAATGTAGGACAAAAAGTCACAGGACAAAGTCACAATTCAGTTTTGAGATTATTTTTCTTTAAACAAGAAAACACTAATTTAAAAAATAATTTTTTGTTTTTCTTGAACTATGATATACGAAACAACTTTGTAATTAATATTTATTCAATAAATATCAATAGTGATCAAATAATTGTTATGAAAACAAAATGTCAAAGTGGCTTGGTACTTAAATGGCTTCATTGTGCCAAGAAATATATCCTTTGCATGATTAAAATTTAATAAATTTTCATTTATCAAGGCTTATGAACAATTTCCTAAACTTAAAATGAATATATGTAATAAAAGAAAATATTTCAAGATCTTTCTTATATATTCAAACAATTGTCAACAAATTATTTGTGACTTTTTGTCCTGCGACTTTCTGTCCGTTTACTTATCGATATAGGGGTCATGATTTTATCATAGCATCGGGTAAATTTTTTCATTGAGGAAAGGTCTTTGTCAAACCATGGCTTATTTGATTTTTAGCCTTTGATTTTGAATGAATATTATTTCTTCTTTTTAATGACATATTAGCTGCTGTTAAAAGTATATCATTAAGATTATCATAAGCATAGTCCACAGTTTTAGAATTAAATTATTTTTCATTAAAATTGTAAATCATATTCGGCATAGCATTTTATGCCAAAGCAGTATGAAACAAAACTGTTAAATGATCATCACTAGTAAATTTATCAGGCATGGGACTACCTTGAATTTTAGGTTGTGGTGGAGAAAACCCACATTTAATCATACAATTTAACTGACAATGATCTGAAATGATAAACCTTGCAAATATTTATTGACAGCAAAATAAATAACGGAGGGATTTAATCTTCAAAACCAATCTACTACCCAAGGGTTCTATACTTGTATATTGCCTCAACAGATCTCATACCGTCCTGCTCTTGTAAACACTACGGCTAATATTTTAATTTTTCACGGAGAAATCGTATTACTGCAACTTTTCATACTCTAAACGACAAATTTATTTTCCATTACCTGTGTGACGTACAAAAATAATTGTGACTTAATGTCCTGTGTCTTGCGCCCTACATTTATGACCGACTTTGCATGGGCTGTATAGCCAGTCAAGGTCGTTAAAACTTCCATATATATCCTACATTTATTCATCAGGTATATTCATTAATAAATACATAAGAGGTAAATTTACTCACAGTATACTTTGCAGTAAATTGACCTCTATGGACAATAACTCCATATTGTATTAGTTAAATAAAAGTTAAATGTAATAATTTCTTTCGGTCTGCTCTAGTGGCGTTTCTGTAACAGTGGTTGATGATTCCGCCAGTGTACTGTATCCGGAGGATGAAAATACCTAGTGTTTTTATCCACCAACAAAAATTCACTAGGTTTTAAATCCGGGTCCAGTGTACCCATCACTCATATGATTCTAAATGGGTTTTTGAAGGGAAATACATTAAAATGGGGCATGGTATATTTGAATTAACTTTAAAACTTCCATAGTTGATTTATGTAACAAATAGACAAATAAACTTATGTTTTCATTCAAGGAATAACAAATTACACTAGTGCTTTTGATCCGGATTAATAACACTAGTGATTTTGTACCAGGAATGATAACACTAGTGATTTTATACCAGGAATGATTACACTAGTGATTTTATACCAGGAATGATTACACTAGTGATTTTGAAGAAGGAATCAATATGGCACATTTCCATCACACTTTCTTTTTGGCATCCGTAACAACTGTCTGTCCTTCATTTTTGTATACATATAATCTATTCCTTCATGTGTTTTGATAACAAATAAGTCCTTTATTGCCCTGATTCTTCTATTTTCATTTTCACTAGAATTTACCAGGATATTTTTGCACTTTGAGATATTGAAGAATGCAAGAAGTTATACAAGAATATCCTTGGCTTCAATCCCAAACACAGGTAAGACAGCCTTTTAATCAAATCAACTATTGGTTGGTATCAGTTTATTATGGGTAAAAATAAATGATAACAAACAATATGTACATGTATATGTAAATATTCAACAATATAATCCCTAAGGGTGACTGGGGAATTGAAGTATGGTCACCATTGGTCTTCCTCCAACCGGCGGTAAAACCCTCGTCAAAGTGGGGCGTCCGTTTGGCTGTGCGGGATGTACAAATTTGCAGCCATGTCCGGTCAGAATGGGGACGTTAAATCCAATGCCTCGTGTAAAGATAGTGCCGCGCTCTTTGCACGTTAAGAACCCTTGCAACAACTCTTTGAGTTTTTGAATTGATTGATTGATTGTTGGTTGCTTAACGTCCAGTGGCAAATATTTCATGCATATTCAGGACGAGAACAAGTTCACAATAAATACAATAGGTAGGTTCTGTAATAGATTAAGGGTGATGGTCGGAGAAATTTAGACTGCCACGGAAAATGAGGGTATATTGGATAGGACAGAAATTTAGCCTTGCAACAGGTCACCTACGGACCCCTCAAAGAGTTGTTGCAGGGTTCTTAACGTGCAAAGAGCGTGGCACTCTCTTTACACGAGGCATCGGATTTAACGTCCCCATTCTGACCGGACGTGCCTGCAAATTTGTACATCCGCACAGCCAAACGGACGCCCCACTTTGGCAAGGGTTTTACTGCCGGTCGGAGGAAGACCAATGGTGACCATACTTCTATTCCCCAGTCACCCTTGGGGAGAAAAGAGAAGAAGTTTTACTTATTTGTTTGATTTTAAAACTTAATTCAGAAATAAATGCCATTTTTTCTATTATAGCATCAAACGCAGCAGGGTTATAATCCTATTTATTTAAATTCGCATTTTGAAATTTTTATATGAATTAAACAGGATCTTTCTCAATATCGCAAACATCATAATCGCATTTTAATCTAAAATAACAAAATCGCAATAATTTCAGAATTTACAAAAGGTGATCCAGAAATAAGCCAGTATAGTATAAGCATGATAGGTAACTGTATGGCCTTCAACTATAAGCAAAACCCACACTTTATAAATAAAAGTGGGTTGTGCGATGGGATATTTATCCATCTAATAAACCAGACCAACTCTGTGCAACATTGGAAATGACGCCGAAAGAACTTTACCCAAATATATTCTGTATTCTGCAAATACTTCTCACCATGCCACCCTCAACCGCTACTGCTGAACGCTCTTTCAGTGCTCTGAAACGCATAAAAACGTATCTGAGATCGAACATGGGACAAGGAAGACTTTCTTCACTTGCACTGCTGCACGTTCATTCTGATTTTGACATTGACACAAAGAAGTTGTTGTTAATGTTGACGTTGTGCGTTTCCGGATAACTTCTCCTACAGTTTGAATGTTGGGAAGTTTTCACTTTTCTGGCTGTTTGTACATATATTGAAGGCGTGCATATGGTCAGGGTTTTGGTTTTTATTAATTTTTGCTCTTTTGAGTTAAACTTTTGTCATTTTTGGAGTATATACATGCATAAGGGGTGCATTGCGTTTCTGGATAACTTCTCCTACAGTTTGATTGCTAGGAAGTTTTCATTATGCTGGCTGTTTGTACATATATTGAAGGTGTGCATGTGGTCAGGTTTTTGATTTTTATTAATTTTTGCTCTTTTGAGAGATAGTTAAACTTTGCCATTTTTTAGAGTATTTACTTGTATAAGAGGTCCTCCTACAGTGAACCGTAAACCTATGTGCTCCCATGCTCAACTTTGTGTATTTTAAAATAAAACTTTGCATCTGCGTGGGCATCATTTGTGTCTCCCAGACATAATAATATCTCAAAGAATGTCTCACATTGACTTTCTTATAATACAGTAACTTCAGAGTGGAGTGCGGGGCATGACTATGTCTAGTTTAAATTCAATCTTTAAATAGGCAATCAATTCAAAACAAATGTTATAAATTATCTTAAAGGGCAATAACTCCAATAACAAGTCAACTGAAGATTTCAGCCATATGGCTTTTTTTATAGATCTATGTCTTACTGATCATTTGTGCTATTTTATAGTTTGTATCTTATCTATTACTGTTTTTATGGGGTAAATTTCATTAAAGGACAATAACAACCAAAAATTAAAAGCTGTAGCTCAAAAAGTAGACATGATAATTAGCTCAGCAGGAGATATCAGGATATATCTGGACAGGAGAATAGACAGACAGGGTGTAAATTAATATGCCCTTGCAACATTTTGTCGCAGGGCAAAACAATATACTTAATACCATAAGTACCATTCAATTCAAGAAACCAGACCAACTCTGTGCAACATTGGAAATGACGCCGAAAGAACTTTACCCAAATATATTCTGTATCTAGAATTAAATTTCTCTCTTTGAATAGTACACAATAATGGACTTACTTTGTACATAATAACACTATTCTCAGAAGACATTAACAATATTAATTTTGATTTATTTGGGAGACTTTTTAAAGTTTTTGTTAACCATATTCATCGTGAGGAGACGGTAAGTAACAATTTTCTTTTGTACGTCACACAGGTAAAATAATACATTTGTCGTTAATAGTATTATTGAAACCACCACTGTTGGCAGTTTTAGAGATCAGCTGCTCTCTCTCTGGCTTCCAATAATAATAAATAACCCGTTGTTGGGTTGCTGCCCCAGAATTGGTATTTTCAAGGAAAGCTGTAATTCATAAACATGTGTATGCATACTTTTGAGAATAAATAAATGGATATATGCCCTTCTACAAAGTTAAATATTATCTGTTTGGTGTCAAGAAACTTTCACTCTTTATTTTGTTTTTCTTGTAAAACTATAATCCTTCGACGACCGGGATATTTGCAGGTCAGTTCCAATAGCCAATGGTTGTAGGCCTTGCTCAAAACGATTGATTATATGGTCTGTACCAAAATACTTGTATATTTGTTTGCCTTTGCTGTACACTATGAACAAGCATTCAACAGGTTCACCCCAAGGGTGACTGGGGAATAGAAATATGGTCACTTGGTCTTCTTCCGGCCGGCAGTAAAACGCTTCCCTAAGTGAGGCGTCCGTTTCGCTGTGCGGGATGTAACAAGTTTGCAGCCACGTCCGGTCAGAATGGGACGTTAAATCCGATGCCTCGTGTAAAGAGAGTGCAACGCTCTTTGCACATTAAGAACCCTTGCAACAACTCATTGAGGGGTCCGTAGGTGGCCTGTTGCAAGGCAAAATTTCTGTCCCTATCCACTATACCCTCATTTTCCAGTGGCAGACCCCCAAGGGTGACTGGGGTATAGAAATATGGTCATCATTGGGCTTCCGCCGACCGGCAGTAAAACCCTTGCCAAAGTGTGGCATCCGTTTGGCTGTGGGGGATGTACAAGGTTGCAGCCACGTCCGGTCAGAATGGGGACGTTAAATCTGATGCCTCGTGTAAAGAGAGTGCCACGCTCCTTGCACGTTAAGAACCCTTACAAAACTCTTTGAGGGTGTGTAGGTGACCTGTTGCAAGGCAAAATTTCTGTCCCTATCCAATATACCCTCATTTCCCGTGGCAGTCTAAATTTCTCCGACATTAATCCCGGACGCTCCTATTACAGAACCTACCTATTGTATTTATTGTTAATTTGTTCTCGTCCTGAATATGCATGAAATATTTGCCACTGGACGTTAAGCAACCATCAATCAATCAATCCAGTGGCAGTCAAAATTTCCCGACCATCATCCAGGACGGCCTCTATTACAAGACCTACCTATTGTATTTATTGTTAACTTGTTCTCGTCCTGAACATGCATGCAATATTTGCCACTGGACGTTAAGCAACCAACAATCAATCAATCAACAGGTTCATGAATTTGTTTTTGCTGTAGATTCTTAGCAAGTTTTTATTATTTCTTGATGTTGATGCCCTGAAGGCCACAATCTTCCTGGGTGTTTTGTTTTTTACTAATGAATGGTTTTGTTTTCGGGTTTTTGTTTTTTTCTACACCCTGGTCCGGAGGCCATGGGGATATTCTCCCTGTTGCTCATTTCTATTATTGGTTCTTCTGTTGAACAACTCTCTCCTCTGTGTACCCGAAAACATTTAGCAGATGATCAAGCTTCTACTGAAGATGTTAAAGAGTAAATACTTAGCAATGATCATGATTAACTATCTGTATTTACTAATTCTAGTACTAAAATTATACAATAAACATTTGTATGCAACTGTTCCAAGTAAGGATTTAGTGTTTTGATTAAAATTAAATGTTTTACAGAATAATTTAATACACATTTGTAGTTCTTCTAATACACTGACTTACATTTTGTACATTTACATGTATAATATGTGCTTGTTGCTAATAAAAAATCAAAATTATTCCAATCAAATGTTGTTTGACCTAATTACTAAATATCATACAAAAACAAGTATTTATATCATTCACTTAGTGTCTCTTTAAATAAAAAACTTTCAATTACAAATGGTATGAGCTTCATTGTTGAAATGAATTTCATTTTTACCAGACACTACAGGTGTAAAGTTTGTGTGCATTTCTTGTACATGTTTATTATCCATGTCATAAAAACTGCTGACCATTAACACACACACCATCCCATTTATCAGTCGACGGGTCTGGTGTTGAAATACATGTAGGTTCTTTTGCAGATTTAGAGTATCTTGTAGTATCAGTTGACGGGCCTGGTGTTGAAATACATGTAGGTTCTTTTCGTGAGTTAGAGTATCTTGTAGTATCAGTTGACGGGCCTGGTGTTGAAATACATGTAGGTTCTTTTCGTGAGTTAGAGTATCTTGAAGTATCAGTTGACGGGCCTGGTATTGAACTACATGAATGTTCTTTTTGAGATCTAGAGCATCTTGTAGTATCAGTTGACTGGCTTGATGTGAAAAGGACAGAACTGCAGTGTTTTCTAGGTGAGCGTTTTGGGGTTGGACAGGTATCTGTAATAATGTAACTGTATCTTTCATTGGTGATATTTCTTCATACATGCTTATGGTTTCTGTTTTGTTTTGGACTGCAAATTGCCTGCCTTTATGGTTTTGAAATACAAGTACTTGCAACTTCAACAAAGTCTGGATCATGTGAACTGGGTTGATCATCAGGTTGTCCTAGATTCAACATTGAGGTTATTTCTGCCATCTTCTAAAGATGAAGAGCATTCCTTTTACCTATATATGTGGTCTTACATGTGTTTTTGGATTTTTTTAGGCTTTTCCGGACATACAAGAACAACTAGTTATTGCATCTTTCTTAAGACTTGCAGGCAGTTGAATTTTTGGTTGATATTTTGTCCTTTTTCATTTGTTTTTTTTTTTTTCAGACGGTTCTTCTTCTCTTACCTCATAAAATAAGAGAATGTCATGCCATAGATAATTGAACTAGGGTTTGTCTCATGTATAATACGGACTAATCTTATTTAAAACGACATCGGAATGACTATTCTCCAGCAGGTAAATGTCGCCAGTACAGTCAGTTATTAACAAAATGACAGTGCGATCATCGTAATAGCTAACATATTTATCAGTAAATTTTGTGACCTCCTCTGCTTTATCATCTGCAAATTTACTGAGATGTTCTGCCCTCAAAATCTCTGCTGACTTTTTAAAACATAGTATAATGCATATTTTAGTCCATGTTTTAACTTGAAAGATGTCTTCCATATGGATCACTAGCTTCCGTATATCTACATACTGCCTCTTGTAGATCTTTGAAAAAATTCTATTAAACATATCAGCAGCAGTGTTTAAAAGTAACGGATGATCCTTCTTGACTTCTTCTTTAAAAAGTTGTATGTCGTCCATCACACTCTTTCTGACTTGGGACAAATGGCCTACTTTTGTCCTATTTTTCGCCCACAGTATACTTTCAACTTTTGTACCAAATCATCAGATTGACAGTTTTGACAATGTCATCTTTGGTGAATTTTGTCAAGATGTTTTGACTAAACTTTCAGATACATCATTATCTTTGGTCAAAATTGCACTGGAATGGCATTTATCTGTTTTGATGATCTTCCTGGCATGTGACTCTGTGTCTTGACATAGCTTTTGGGGTTAATATAGCATTGCAGTTATCACACATAACCTGCACAGAATGATTTTGGAAATTCTTTCCTTTCTAGGACTGCATGACTTCTTTGCCAAGTTTTTCGATGTTGTTTAAATGAATTCCCTCTTTCTTAAATTGTGAAAACATTTTATTTTTTGTTCTTGGTGAGAACTTTAGCGCTGGCTTTACTCTGTCTTCTTCTTTATGTGCCTAGTAAGCCGTAGGCAGTATTTGTCGCAAAATATGCAATACCGCGCTGGTTCAGTATTAAATTGGTTGCTTACAGTTGACGATGAGGTTGCCTTGCTATTTTTCTTATTACATAAAGTTGTTGATGTAGCTGCCTTTTTTCCTTTGTTTATTTCTGAAATTAGAGACAAGATACATGAATAATCTTTCTGTTCTAAATAGGCAGAACATCTGATTACAGAACCTACCATTTAGTAGCAAATGCACTAGAACAACTATAAAATTAGGACCAGTCATGGATGATTCCAGGTGTTTTCAAATGGGTCACATGAACATCAAATGGCGAATTTTTATCCCATTTTGGAATTTACTTGCATAAAATGTAAGACGAAATACCGTTATTTTCCTGTAAAACTGGAAAATGTATATTAAGTTTCACTTGTACACTGATGTTAGAAGTTGTAACATTTTGGATAATTCTCGATAGGCTACTGATTATGATATATCATTACCAGATCACTTGAAAGTTATTAGATTGAGACCAGGGAAGTTGTTACAAGTCACTGCACATGTTGCACTATCATCTTAGAGTCGAATTCAGGGAGCAATTACAAAAGTTTATATATTTAATTGAGCTCTGGATACCCCCGCAGAGGTCCAACCCTGAACAGTTGGAAGAAAATGGAAACTATATTCAAGCTTGACACAGGTTTGAATTTAAATTGTAATTAAATATGTGACATTTTATATTTTTGAATAAATGTAGTCAAAGAACTTGAAATTGGTTATATGAATTGAATTTATTTTCAATTAAAGATATTTTGCTGTTGCGCAATACTTTATAAATCTGTTGTCAGACTTCAAACAAACTAAGTTTCATGAGAACTGCTGTAATTATTTTTGAGTTATTGTCAGAAAACTGGAAAATCCCCCTTTTAATGAATAAAACCTCATAACTCAGAAATGTAAGTAAATTTTATAAAATTCTAAATGTCCGACATGTTGACAACGGAGGGACGGTCGGATGGACGGACAGATGGCGGGACAGAGGTATACCATAATACGTCCTGTATCGGTTTTGATTGTGTCAAGGAAAGACAAAAATTAATGATGATTGTAATTTAAATAAAAGAACAGAGTTCCAATGTCCCGGCCTTGCATTTATTTTATATGCCATAACTCTTGTGAATAGAGTCAATCGCCCACCATTTTAGGACTTGTCCTAGATTTCGCTGATATAAATCTATAGTAAGTATTTATAAAAATCTGGAAAGAATTGTTTCCGAAGGATTTAATATTTCTAAGAGCTAAAACTCTTTTAAAAAATTCGATCCTCAACCATTATAGAACTATAAAACATATCTTAATTTAGCGTGAAATTTAACTTTTTGTTAAGTGTGTCATTAAAGACCTATTTCACTCACTGATGCTATAAAAGTCCAGTGCATGATTAAGTTAAATAAAACATCTCTAGTGCAGCCTCTTTCTGTTTGCCGATATTTAACTACCGATCATATATACAATGTAGATAACAACACAGGTGAACGAAAATAACGAGCGCCTTTCGACGACAGATTTAATGATGATCACCCAGATTTGTCATTCAACGACTCCCTTGAACAAGCGCCTTAGGACATTGGATATAATGATGATCAATCCGATTTGTCACTCAACGACTCCTTGAACAAGCGCCTTTGAGCATTGGATTTAATGATGATCAATCAGATATGTCATAACTACTCCCTTGAACAAGCGCCTTTAAGCATTGGATTTAATGATGATCAATGAATCAGATTTGTCATAACGACTCCTTGAACAAGCGCCTTGTAAGCATTGGATTTAATGATGATCAATCAGATTTGTCACTCAACGACTCTCTTGAACAAGCGCCTTTGGAAGATAGATTTAATGATGATCAACCAGATTTGTCACTCAACGATTCCCTTGAACAAGCGCTTTTAAGCATTGGATTTAATGATGATCAATCAGATTTGTCACTCAACGACTCCCTTGAACAAGCGCCTTTGGAAGATAGATTTATGATGATCATCCAGATTTGTCATAACGACTCCTTGAACAAGCGCCTTTGGAAGATAGATTTAATGATGATCAACCAGATTTGTCACTCAACGATTCCCTTGAACAAGCGCCTTTGAGCATTGGATTTAATGATGATCAGTCAGATTTGTCACTCAACGACTCCCTTGAACAAGCGCCTTTGGAAGATAGATTGAATGATGATCAACCAGATTTTAATGATTGATCATCATTAAATCCAATGTTTAAAGGCGCTTGTTCAAGAAATCGTTATGACAAATCTGGTTGATCATCATTAACGATGATTTAATGATGATCAATTAGATTTGTCACCAACGACTCCCTTGAACAAGCGCCTTTGGAAGATAGATTTAATGATGATCAACCAGATTTGTCATAACGACTCCCTTGAACAAGCGCCTTTAAACATTGGATTTAATGATGATCAATCAGATTTGTCATAACGACTCCCTTGAACAAGTGCCTTTGAAAGATAGATTTAATGATGATGATTTTTATACGCCAGTCAAAATTCAGATGTTTTCAATCAGATGGAGAATAAACGACCCTTTATCCACACACTTGACTGCGCGTGATTACGATATGATTTGTGATTGATTTTACTTATTGTGTATTTATTCTTGGGTTCGGCCATTCTCCTTCTGTTAATCCCATGTCCTCTAGCAGGAGACCCCGAACGGTGACGGGAAACGAAATATGGTCATTTGGTCTTCTCCCGACCGGCAGTAAAACCCTTGCCAAAATGGGACGTCCGTACTTGTGCGGGATGTATCAAGTTTGCAGTCCCCAAGGGTGACTGGGGAATAGAAGTATGGTCACCATTGGTCTTCCTCCGACCGGCAGTAAAACCCTTGCTAAAGTGGGGCGTCCGTTTGGCTGTGCGGGATGTTCAAATTTGCAGCCACGTCCGGTTAGAAAGGGGACGTTAAATCCGATGCCTCGTGTAAAGAGAGTGCCACGCTCTTTGCACGCAACAACTCTTTGAGGGGTCCGTAGGTGACTTGTTGCTAGGCTAAATTTCTGTCCCTATCCAATATACCCTGATTTCCTGTGGCAGTCTAAATTTCTCCGACCTTAATCCGGACGCCCCTATTACAGAACCTACCTATTGTATTTATTGTTAATTTGTTCTCGTCCTGAATATGCATGAAATATTTGCCACTGGACGTTAAGCAACCAACAATCAATCAATCAAGTTTGCAGCCACGTCCGGTCAGAGTTTAGACGTTAAATCCGATGCTTCGTGTAAAGAGATGGCCACGCTCTTTGCACGTTAAGAACCCTTGCAACGACTCTGTGAGCGACCGTAGTTGGCCTGTTGCAAAGAAATTTCTGTTCCTATCCGATATACCCTCATTTTCAGTGGCAGTCCAAATTTCCCCACCTGTCATGCCGGATGGCCTCTATCATTACAAGACCTACCTATTGTATTTATTGGTAACTTGTTCTCGTCCTGAACATGCATGAAATTCTTTTCCTTCTTCAGTGCCACAAACTTTCAAATATTCGTCTAAACTTTTAAATGAAATAAAACAACGGTTTGAAAAATTTTAGTGGTTTAGATATTAAATCACAATTTATTTGGCTTATGTCTTCTGAAGATATTTTCATACTCCAGAAACTCGGAGAATTATTGGAAAATTTATCCTCATATAGGAAAGTTTCCTTTAATGATATATAAATGTAGTAATGCCCAGTGACACCCCCTTTTCTTAACCTAGTTATATTATTAAACAACCAAATTTTATGAAACGTAATACCATAAAACACAAATCAAGTGCGAATTCGGTGGCTTAACTTTTACCGTTCTTGGGCAATGACTCTTGATAACGTTATATGCAAGCTGGCGCATTATCAGTGTCCCACTGACAAATTCCCCGTTTATTTGGTTAGACTCAGTAGTTCACAGAAGGGCTGAGCGTGAAGAGATTGTAGAAGACGAACAAAAGGGGTAGACAGCAAAGGGTGCCGAGATGTCCGAATCGAATGGCAAAATCAAAAGTAGGAGAGACGTGCAGGAGCTGAACAAAGAGGACCCCAATGGTTATAAAAACTTACTCAAAGTAAAGTAGGCCGCTGATTTGTTATGGGGTTTTACTGCTCTTTTCTTCAAAATGAGATTTGTCACTGGATAAGTACTGATGGTAGATACATGTAGCAATATACAAACATTTTACCATCCCCTTTTCCTTGCTTTTTACAAGTTATGCCTACTGTTTGTCTCATATATGTGCATATGTATGTAATCAGTATTTCCCATAGATCTGATACCCAGTAGTTGAATGGTGCAAGATATTTCTTTTGGTGTATCGATGGCAACAATCTGCTTGTATTTACTAAAAATATTGCAAAAGGGGTAAAGATGTCACATATTTTCTCAAAATGTTGACCAAAAATAGAATTTCAATCACCTAGAGGATACCTTTTCTGAAACTGTTTAAATATATCTATCACGAAATCAAATAAAATTATTTGTCTTTCGTCTCACTTTGTTTTGATAAAATTGTGTCAAAAAGCGTATTAAAAAGTGTTTGTACAAATTCGACCGTACGGTGACATATATTTGTTAATTTCTATGTCATTTAGTGTCCTGTTGAGAGTTGTCTCATTGGTGTGACCGTCATCTTTTCTTATCGGATCCTATAGCTTAAAAGATTTTTCATCGCCCATTATACAATCAGAAATACTTATCTATAGATTACTGTATTCTTACACTTAAGTTTAACAATAACCGCTGCTTAACCCTAATCTTATCCTTAGTTTTATTTCAAACCTATCTAACATTCAAAACTGTTTCACGGACAAATGTTGTCTTGCATCGAATTTTTACCCACGTCGATTTTAATATTTTTACAAGACAGCAGTTCAACAACAGTATATAAACTTCTTCATTCATTTGATAAAACGATGTACAGAGAAACTTTTGCATGGGTACTATTTCTATTTGATATATGTAGTACTGGAATCTACTTTTAATATTTAGTGCTATGTTGTTACTTTAAAAGTATTGCAATATTAAGGTACCTGTATTTTACAGTACTTGATTTTTACTTTAAATTTAAATTCTACATGTTTTTGGTTACACCGTCACATTTTCTGCAGTCTGAAAGTTTGTCTATTTCAAATCTCTTAACGTTATGATTTTCAAACATGTAATATTGTTGGTATTATTTCTGTACCAAAACTTTAAATACAAATCAAGTACTGTAAAATACAGGTACCTAAACTTACAATATGTTTAAAGTGAAGAAATAGTTCTAGATATTAAAAGTTAATTTCAGTACTTCAGATTTTAAGTACAGAAATAGTACCAATTCAAAAGTAGAAACCTTAACAATAGACAATAGGAAGATTTAATGTTTACCTTCCTTGCTTTTTCAAACAGTGTCCACCCTGTTGTATACAATGTTCTCCATTTTGTCCGTTTCTTCCCAATATTTGTTAAGTACTCCTTCTGCGAATATTTTCTCCCTTACGTGATTTGCTCTCTTGTAATCTTACTTCTTACACATTTCCTGAATGAATTTGTTTCCTTTAGCATACGATTTCCATTCGAATCTTCTTTACCGTCTTATCCTTCCTCTTCACGCCAGAACAACTTGGACCAGCATCGCTTGGTGAAACGTGAGCGATGGGTTGAATCGCGAAACTTATATTTCCTGTTTCCGTTGAAAGGTCACATGAACTTTCACTATTGGTTTCAGCGATGCATTCCTTTGGTGTGCTTGCTTGTGGTGTACTTATTGTCGGGTTTATTGTCATATATTCCGTTACGGGATATTTTCCGCCGACAGAATGTCACTCCCCAACCCAGGAAACACTTCAAAGATTGTAGTGTTAAAGTTGTCCTTGTCAGTTGCCTTCAAATTGGTATTTATGCTCAATGTTGCATTGTTCAAACAGCTCTCAATTTCATCTTTTGAGACGATTGATTAGATCTTGTCTAATATTTTCCAAAGCTTGGTCATTAGATTTATTATACATGTCTATGTCATTCTTGATTTTTTCAGTTCAATGTTGTATGTTGCAATGGTGACACCTAACAAGGCAATCTCATTATGGTTAGAGTTAGGGCTTACATTCTGCGATTCATTTTGGTTTTCATCGACATCAGTTTCCATGTCCTTCTTCTCTATTTCCGTCTTTATTGTATTAATCTCACTTTGTACTTCTAGTTGATTTCTTTCTTACTCTTTGTTTTTGTTTTCAAGTACACCACTTCCGTTCTTATTTTTTTATTGTCGTTTATTAGCCATGAGAAGTTCTTCTTTGAATTTGTCAAACTTCCGTTGAAATATCAGTTCTAATGGGTGATTAATAACTTTGCAATCATACAATTACTTCGTAAATAGAAAACAAGAACTTATCCAAAACCATAGAGTGATCAATTGCGTTTGCCGGATGCGTTTACTTGAATTATTTGCCTAACCCTGATACCATCACTCAACCTCATCTCTAAATTTGTTCTTATCTGCATTTTACCCCTGTCCTTATTATCACTTGTCTCTTTATCTTCTCCTTATCCTCAAACGTAACGTTCTCTTAACCTTAAAATAAAATGAAATCTTATCGTATCCTTAGACATGACCTTATACTCAACCTTATTCTTATGGGTTAGGGTTAGATCTAATCTTATTCAAATCTTCACAAACATAACCTTAGCCCTAACCCTTATAATTTACCTCACCCCATCCTCAGACTTTATAATTAGATTTAAGTTTGTATTTTACAGCTTTACCTTATTACCACTATAACATTCTATTCAACCTTATCCCTATCATTCTCCTTAAACTTAGATATAACCTTCAACCAAACATAATCCCCATCATTACCCTTACCCTAAAATTAACCTTATATCCTTTGATATATCTTTATACTAACCCGTAATCTAAACCTTATCCTAATCGTTTTCCTAAACCTTAAACTGAATCTAATCTTTATCCATAGACAACACCTTATACTATTCATTAACCATACCCTTATCCTCGAACTACTTTAATATCAAATTCTATTTCGTACATGTCGTTACTAAACGCGTCTAATCCCAATCTTTTGTGATCGTCAATGATCTAACCCAACCTCAAAAGAGGAATAGTCGGTGGCCTATAGATGTTAAAATTGAATCAATTATATGTTATGCCAGAAAATCGCCTTTTAATTGTAGCCAACAAAAGACACAAATCAATACTAAAATTTAACAATATTTATTATACACTAGTTTACAAGAAGTATTACACAAAGAGTAATGTCAACTTAACTGTCAAAATATGAGTCCAATCTTTTCTTTATCCGGAAATCTTCTCGGAATCCACAGAATATTATATCCAATAGGTCACAATCTAGTATGATGTAGTTTTCAATAAAAGTGTCAATCCAACTGCTGAGAATGTTGATGTATATGTCTATCGATGTCTAAGTCTATCTATGTCTCTGTCTAAATCTCTATCTTTACTAACTTTTAGGTCTGCATTTAATTACTCAAACGGAAACTTCTAGACAACGCTAGAAATATAAATTACGCATCTTTTGTTATGATCATTCTGGAAACGTTATGTAAGTGAAATAGAAAGTTCTAATCATTCCATGAGTATCAGTGATTGTTCCAGTGAATTCTAAACTGCATAGTTGTAACACAATGTGTATAATTTGTACACAATATAACAAAATATAATGTAAACATTCTTAGGCCACACAAAACAAATTAGGCCAACTAAATAGATATGATAGTTACAATATCATAACAAATAATTGAACTGTAGTGAATCACCCGATATGTGCCTTTTTAGAGACAAATGAAATAGCGACATATGAAAACATAACATCACCTACATTTTTGGTGGGGTTAGTGTTCCTCAGTCTTCATGTTGTGTTTGGTGAACTATTTTTGTTTGTATTTTTCTTTTTGGCCATGGCGTTGTCAGTTTATTTTCGACTTATGAGTTTGAATGTCCCTATGATATCTTTTGCTTCTCTTTTATGAAAACATAAGATTCGTTTTAGTCGTATGAAATTGTATGTATCATTTCTCTTAGGACGATACAGCTATGTACGTCATTTTCCATTTTAGGAAAAGGGAAGGAAGTATTCGATATTACGAATGCAATTTTTTACAAGACTATTGAAACTAAAACACTTCAGGTTTAGGGTTGAGGTAAAGCGAAGATTCAACTTTCTGTTCAATATACTTAAAAAGGCAATAAATGTATCTCGAAATATGACTTCATTTTACTTTTGTTTCTGTGGTCTTTTCGCACTTAACTGTCGGCTTGGTCATTTATTGAAATGTTCGGCATTTTTGTATTAATTTTCCTTCCAAATAAAAGTTCTGCCGGGGACACATTAGTTGTTGAGTGCGGTGTTGCTATATAATTGCGAAGAAATGTGTATTTCTTGCTTCCAGCTACGATGTTCCATTTGAGCTGCTAGAATGCTTTCCTATTGTTCTTATAAATCTTTCACTTTCCGCGTTAGCGCGAGGCCATAACGGAGTTATTTTGCGGTGCTTAAAACCCATGTTATCTGCAAAATTTCGGAACTCTTCTGAATTAAACGGCGGTCCGTTGTCTGTTTTCAGTTCTTTCGGTATTCCAAAAATTGAGAAAGTTTTGTCTAATAGCGGTATGACGGATTTTGCGGTTAAACTGGTTAAGGTTTCTATTACAGGATACCTTGAGTATTCATCAATGACTACCATTACGTAATAGCCATTTGGAATCGGTCCACAAAATCCATGCTGAGATTCTCCCATACATTATTCGGTATCTCGGACTTTTGTAACGGTTCAAAACATTTTCGTTGTTTACGCTAAATATGGTATACATGATTTACACGTTTGTTCAACAAGTTTGTCTATTCCAGGAAGTATGCCTTTTAACGTAACAACTGCGTTGTACGTCTTATATCCGGGTGCCCTTCGTGTGCAAGGTCAATTACACGCATCTGTAAATCTTTCGGAATCATGATTCTATTATCATGAAGTATGATCTCCATATCATTAACGGGAACGACTGTTAATTCATATCGTAATCTTGAGAATGTATCAAGCGTAGTACTCTCATGCTTGTCCCACCTGTTTGATTTTAATGCAGAAATAACAGTTTGTAGATCATTATCCTGTTGTGTACTGTCAGCTATCTCATTAAGGGTCATTGTCTTCGGCACAGCGTTGTCAGTTAAGTATCGGACATATTCTTCAGCTAATTGTGAATGTTTACATGCAATATAGATGTTGTTCAGATGTCCATTCCCACTTGGAATCCTGCTTTGTTAATCTGCGGAGCAGTTCAGTTAGAGTTGAGTAATTAGGAATGAAACGTCCAACATAATTTATCATTGCTAAGAAACTACGTCTTTCGGTATTGTCGTGTTCCTGATCGCGCTTATTTTCCTTGGATCGGCTGATATTCCATCTGCACTAAAACTGTGACCATAAAATTACAGTTTGTTCTTGTTGAATTCACATTTTGCCTTATTGTATTGTGTTGTATTGAATTGTCAATAAATAGATATATGTCATATATTTACAATTGTCAATAAACAGATATATATGTCATATATTTACAATTGTCAATAAATAGACAGTCATATATTTACAATTGTTATAAGATTAGATCCAGTCATATATTTACAATTGTTATAAGATTAGATCCAGTCATATATTTACAATTGTTATAAGATAAGATCCAGTCATTTTCTTTTCAGTGGATTCTTGAACTCAGTTGGGTCATGTGTTTTCGCTTCATTGATTTGTTTCAGAAACTCTTTTGGTAATTATTTCTGTCTGATCCTTTAAAGGTATAGAACCATTAATACAGGCCTGGTAAAAAGAACATTCAGTAAATTGGTACATATTTCAATACATAAATTGAAAATTATGGTCGGTTGAAAACAAAACTTAACGACAAATGAGATGATTTCAGTTTTCCAATTGGTAACTTTCCATTTCATTGTCGCAACCTTCTAGCAGCGCCTGCATATTTTATTATTCACTAGAACACACCGCGAAATCGCGGGCATTTAGAACTTGGTTGAAAGTATGTAAACTATTGTAGGATGATTTTTGTAAAGATTTTATGTCTGGAGAATTTCAGAAAAGGTATCAAAAGTCATAGGTACTTTGAGACAGGACAATTATTTTAAGCCCCTCCCTTTTTCCAAAATCCGTTGTTTTTTTTTTTTTGGTTTTTTTCTGTTAAATTCCATGATTTTCGCGTTTAGAGCTTGGTTCAGTGAAAGCATGTAAACTGTTGAAGGATGAATTTTGTAAAAGATTTTATGTTT
This sequence comes from Mytilus coruscus, assembly GCA_017311375.1. Taxonomy (NCBI): domain Eukaryota; kingdom Metazoa; phylum Mollusca; class Bivalvia; order Mytilida; family Mytilidae; genus Mytilus; species Mytilus coruscus. The sequence goes on from CM029605.1 coordinate 54,550,729, forward strand.
TGAGAATTTCAGAAAAAGGTATCAAAAGTCAGGTACTTGGAGACAGGACAATTATGTGTAAGCCCTCTTCCTTTTCTTCAAAGTCCGTTATTTTTTTTTTTTTTTCTGTTAAATTCCATGATTTTCGTACAAGTGCTTGGTTGAAAGTACAACAAACCAGATGTAACTAAACCACCTTTTAGTTCTGAAACTATGGAAGAGACAGATTGAAAAATTCAGAAATTTTGTCAAATTTAGATTCAAAACTTGCACATCTTTCTTTTGATCGTAGAGAAAAATAAAAGTTTTGATATTTTCTTTAAAATCTTTCTCCAGATGTGCCAAACAAAATCACTGCTGTTTCTCATGATGTTCATGTAGGAGATGCAATAAATAATGACAAAATTGATGTATTGGTTGGTTCCAATGAATCAAAAGTTACTGTGGTTTAAATTAGTTACAATCCTCTCATCCCTCGAACTGAGGATTGTAAGACAATAACAATCAAAACCAAGGAGTAAACAAAGACTCGTAAAACCAAAAATCATTTACATCAACAGTTACAAATATTAAATAAGAGATAACACGAACTCCACTAAAACCGGAGTGAAATCAGGTGCTCCGGAAGGGTAAGCATTTCCTGCACCGTATACGGCACCCGTCGTGTTATTTATTTGTTCAGTTCGGTAAAGATGGAAGGTTATTATGACTGAGGAAGAATATCAGATATGATTTGTAACCAACACAAATTCTGATGTGATCATTGTTAAGACACAACTTTAGTTATTAGAGAAAATATCTATGAATTTTTAATTTATTGGGAGAAAAAAGTTGAGGTCTGGGATTTGGTTGGCTAACCCTAAACATTACTCCGTGCTGAAGACAATACTTTGACCTATAATGGTTTACTTTAACAAATTATGACTTGGATGGAGAGTTGTCTCATTGGCACTCATACCACATCTTTTATATCTATTTGTTTGGCCTAAAATAAGCAATTAAAAATCTGTAAACATGTATTACTATATCATGACATTTGTACAATATTTGATTCAAAACTACTTTACAGAATGAAAGAAGAAGTACTGCATATTTTCAAATAAACTAAAGGCTCTAAAGAGTCTGTGTCTCTCACCTAAATGTACTGTGGTTTTGGAAATCATGTAAAATAAGGTAACACCAAAATAGATTTTCTAATAATGATCGAGTTCAAGTTTGCTTTAATTTGTCCCAGTAGTTTAAGAAAAGACGTAGTGTACTAAAATTTACGAAAACTTGTGAAAAATACTTTTAAAGGGCAATAGCTCCTTCAGGGGTTAATTGACGATTTTGTCCCATTAGGGTTCTAAAAACTTGACGGCCATGTTTTCATTCAATCATGACCAAACTAAGATCTTTTGTAAAGGATCCCCATAGGTCATTCCTACAAAGTTTCAAAACTATATTCCTCCAAGGGTGGCTGGGTAATAGAAATATGGTCACTTGGTCTTCTCCCGACCCCCTGGTGGATCGCTATCCTTGCCGTGGTCGGGGGGCTTGCGTGTCTCAGTGACCCTGAGAGCTATGCCAGCTGGAGCTTCGTCTCCTGGTAGGGTTACCCATGCTGGACAGGTCGAAGGGTAGAGGCCAGACTAAAGTGATCCGAACATCGTACGAGTTGCCCGATGTTTTAAATAAAATAGGCTCTCCAACCCGTTAGCCGTGGGTTGCTATCCGTGTCGGTGGTTGACGAGATCCTTGCGGATGAGGGCTGTAGCCAGACTCCTTACGGTCAGAAAATACCCGGACGGACGAGACTACAGTTCAATAAGCTGCTTTGGCTCTGATATCATCTAAACGGGAGGTCGGATGGACCCGGTCCGATCAATCGGCTGGTCATGCCGAGCCCTTCAGTTAATCCTCAACAATAAGCTTTCTTGTAACAATTGTCATATACACATGTATTTAAATTAAGCTATTTATATTTCGGATAACTGACGAAGGCGATGGCTCATGGGTCAATCAAGTGGTACGCTTTCTATTTCGCTTGATGGATACGCTCTGCTTGAGTATACTATTCTTGGAACATCTGGTGCTTTCCGCAGTGGATCTTGGGTGCTAATTTTGGGGAAGAGCTACATTATACTTGGAGCTCTTTTTCAGCATTAGCACTTGACCCTGATTCGCCACGGAAACACAGCATCGCCCTTGTAGGCACTCCGAGGTGGGTGGATGACAAGAATGGTGAACCTTTCTCTTTCTTATGGCACATCAAAACCAACCCTCTAAATCAGCTTTAATACATAAAAAGAAAATGTGATGATACAGTGCCCTGTCGGGAAGATGACAGTTGGCCCAGATTTATTGTAATAAAAGGTACAGATGAAAACCAATTTCAAAATATCTCCCTTTGTGATTCACAAACAAATACAAAGCGTTGCTGGTACTGTTAAAAAGTTTCAAAAATGAGATCAGGAATTTGTTGGTTGAATGTTCCAACAAAACTCAATCAACAAATTTGCTTACAATGAAAACAATTACAAACTTTCCTGTTTCTGCCTCTCCTCACAACAGTTTGAACAGCTGTAAGGGGATCATTCGAGACGGAAGTCAATACCTTGGTGACCTTACCGTGGAAGAAATCTGTGAGGAACTTTCCAGCCAAGGTGTAACTGATGTTGTTAGATTTCAAATAAAAAAATGGAACTATAACCAAATTAAATACATATCTTTTGACCTTTAGAACTCCAACTCCTCCTTCATCGATTACTTTAGGTTGCTTCGGAATCAGAGTTGACAGGTTTATCCCTAACCCAAATCGATGCTTCACTTGTCAAAAGTTTGGTCATGGAACCAAACATTGTCGTGGTACGCAGAGATGCTTCAAGTGTTCTGACGAAGGACACGAGGGAACAACCTGTAGCTCTGAATCTTCTAAATGCGTAAACTGTGGTGAGTCCCATTTTCATCATCTAGGGACTGCCCTGTTTACGTTAAAGAAAAAATATCAAAATTAAAACAGAAAGAAACATCAGTTACCCAGAAGCTAAACAGATAGCTTCTGTTTCGAATGATCTCCTTGTTTCGAACAGACCATCGTACGCCAGCAAAGTTGTCCGCTCATTCAGTCACGAGCATACACAAACTCGAATGACCTGGCCAATTGATGCTGAGACATTTACAATGCTGCCTGTTGAAACAGAACCTAACGATAAAATATTAATTCCAAGAAAACCAACACCTTCTAAAACCAGTACTCAGTCAACACAATCTTCCTTACAGAGCTCAATGTCATCATCGGAAAAAATGAAAAAAGAAATCAAATAAAAAGATACAGTTAAATCAGACAGTTGGGGCGGTGAATCTGTCTGGGATCTTCCCAGTGACATAGATGATTCTTCCATCTCCAATAGTCCTCCTTCATCTGCATCAAATAAAACTAGTTTATCTTCTGCATCCAGTACAAAGTCTACTAAAGCCCCATCTCCTCTTCGTTCTCTAAAACAGACGGATGTCCCAAAGAAGCCAGCAAATACATCCTCTCAGAAGTCTTCTGATTCGAGGTCGCGGGTAGGGGTCGAGGCGGAGTAAAACCAGCTGCGTGTGGTCCTGGAGATCGACGACTCTCCTCACACAACAGATTTTCAACACTTAACGACGAATCAGAAATGGAAATCGAAAGTGTTGCGCCACCCGAAAGATCACAATCTCAGGGTGAGCGAAATAAGAATGCTGGCAAACTCGATAGCATTCGCCCGTCTATTAACAAATCATGACTAATATCATCCAATGGAATTGCCGAGGTCTTAAAATAAATCTTCTCGAGTTAACGCTTCTAGTTCAGTCTAATTTACCTATTGCATTTTGTCTTCAAGAAACTCATCTAAAAGAAAATGATAATGTATCTTTAAAAGGATACAACATGTATAGCACATTTTCTAAGGTAGATGAACGTGCTGCAGGCGGATCATCCATTTTTGTGAAGGACAACGTCATTCATAGCACAGTCCAACTCACCACGGATCTGCAGGCAGTTGCAATTCGTTTATCATTAGATAAAACAATTACATTATGTTCTATATATATTCCACCCAATTCAATTATAGATAAAGCTAAACTCAAAAACCTCACTGATCAATTACCCTCACCATTTATACTTATGGGCGACTTCAATGCCCACAATCCCTTGTGGGGAAGCAAGTCTCATAATGCCAAAGGTAAGATCATTGAGGACTTTGTCTCTCAAGAAGGATTATGCATTTTTAATGATGGATCTAATACTTATCTTCATCCTGGAAACGGGTCTTATTCTGCTATTGATATCACTATCTGCGATCCTCTCTTCTTCTGGATTATTCATGGCGTGTTCATGATGATCTATGTGGAAGTGATCACTTTCAATAGTACTTGAACATCTTTTACTTCTGCCCAACAGAGAGTACCACGTTGGAAAATTGACAAGGCGGACTGGCCCTTGTTTGAGAATCTCTGTAAAGCGGAACTGCAGTCAAAGATGTTTGAGATTGAACACGATCCAATTTTAACTTTTAACACAGTTTTAACGTCAATTGCTGACAGAACTATTCCTAAGACCTCGGCAAATCCAAAACATCCCAGCAAACCATGGTTTGATGACGCTTGTGATCAAGCAATAGATGACCGTAAAAATCTGAAAGACGGTTCAATCAACAACCAACGACGGAAAACTTGAGTAATTTCCGTATTTTCGCGCTAAGGCACGGCGGACGTGTAGGCAAGCACGACGAACGTCTTGGAAGAAATTTGTCTCGGGATAACTTCTCGCACTCCGATGACAAAAGTATGGAACATGATACGAAAGATCAACGGTAAAAATTCTAAAGCCACAGTAAAACATTTAAAAAATGGCAATGATTTATTAACATCTGAAAAGGATATTGCCAACAAGCTTGGTGAAACTTTTGCGAAATCTTCTTCTTCTAACAACTACAGGAAGATTTTAAAAAGTTAAAAACAAAAAGAAAAATAAAGTTGAACTTCAAATCAAAAAATGGTGAAAATTATAATAAACTCTTTTCTCTTGAAGAACTTAAAACATCTCTGTCAAAAGCCCATGATACAGCTTGTGGGCCTGATAATATTCACTACCAACTCTTAAAACACTTGCCAGATTCCCCGCTGGAAGCTCTTTTGCAGCTCATGAATAACATCTGGGAATCTGGTGATTTACCATCAATCTGGAAGCTTGCAACCGTCGTGCCTATTCCAAAACCAAGTAAAGATCACACGGATCCTATCAATTATCGACCAATTGCTCTTACCAGTTGTGTCTGTAAAACACTCGAACGGATGGTCAATGATCGCCTTGTTTGGTTCTTGGAATCAAATGGGCTATTAGCCAATATCCAGTGTGGATTCCGACAGGGCCGCAGTACTCTTGATCATCTTGTCCGATTCGAATCATTTGTCCGTAATGGTTTTGCGAAAAATGAACATGTGGTGTCGGTCTTTTTCGATCTTGAAAAGGCCTATGACACTACATGGAAGTATGGTATTTTGAAAGATCTTTTTGATATGGGGTTGAAAGGCAATATGCCAAATTTTATTTCTAATTTTCTCTCTAACAGACAATTTAATGTTAGAGTTAATTCAACCATGTCTGATCTGTATGATCAAGAGATGGGTGTCCCTCAGGGATTATTTTATCTGTGACATTATTTAGTCTTAAAATTAACAGTCTTGTTGAAGTTTTGAAAAGTAATATTGAAGGTTCATTGTATGTTGATGATTTTTTAATATGTTACAGAGGCAAAAATATGAATAACATTGAACGACAATTACAATTATGTCTTGGAAGAATTGAAAAATGGGCCTCGGAAAATGGTTTTAAATTTTCCTCATCTAAAACGGTTGGGATGCATTTCTGTAACAAAAGGAAATTACATCTTGATCCAGAACTCACTTTATATGGAAACCCAATTAAAATGGTTGATGAAACCAAATTTCTAGGGTTACTTTTGATAAAAATTAACCTTTCTCCCCATATTAAAATGTTAAAATCAAGATGTTTAAAAGCATTAGATATTTTAAAGTTGTCGGCAGCACCGATTGGGGTGCTGATCGCAACATTTATAATTTATATAGATCTCTAGTTAGATCCAAACTAGATTATGGCTCTATAGTGTATGGCTCTGCACGGAAGTCCTACATACAGATTCTCGATGCTGTGCATCACCAGGGTTTGCGTCTCTGTCTTGGCGCCTTTAAAACCTCACCAGTTGAGAGTCTGTATGTAGAGGCTGATGAGCATTCACTTTTTGACAGACGTTTGAAGCTTGGACTTCAATATGCTGTCAAACTAAAAGCCTATTCAGATAATCCTGCCTACAGCTGTGTTTTTAATCCAATTTATGAAGATATTTTTGCAAAACATGAAAATAAAATTCCTCCGTTAGGTATACGTTTAAAACCACATTTAGCTACTTTTGATTTAAAATCTGTTGCTCAAGTTGAAACTTGCAAATGTCCTCCATGGGAACTTCCCAAACCAAAAATGATATTTGATCTCCGTAAACACAATAAAAATGAAACAAATCCTCTTTTAATTCAGCAACACTATGCTGAAATTAAAGCCAATTATTCAGATTTTTCAACTGTCTATACTGATGGATCAAAAGATGGTGACAGAGTTGCATCTGCTGCTGTCTTCAGGGACAGAGCTGCAACTCTCCGTTTGCCATCTGCTGCGTCCATCTTTACTGCTGAAGCAGAAGCAATAATTTTGGCTTTGAAATTTATTGCTTCTTCAGATAAATCCAAATTTATTATATGTTCTGATTCACTTTCATGCTTACAAGCTATACAAAATACTAAAATTAAAAACCCAACAATTCTCAAAATTTTATATGTACTGAGGAATTTAAAAATTCTTCTTAAAGAAATAATATTTCTATGGGTGCCGAGTCATGTTGGAATTCATGGAAACACAGCTGTAGACCTTGAGGCAAAGAATGCCCTGGGTGACACTTTATCTAACTGTGATATACCATATACCGATTTTAAATCTAATATTAGAGAATATGTTTTAATATTTTGAAAATGAATGGAGTAAGAGATGGTAACAAATTACATGAAATTAAACCTAATTTAGGTAAACCTTTTAATAATTTAATGTGTAGAAAAGATCAGTGTGTTATTTCTAGATGCCGAATTGGTCATACTAGAGTGACACACGAGTATCTTTTAAAAAATGAAGATGAACCACAATGTGTACCTTGCAACTGCAAGTATACTATTAAACATGTTTTAATTAATTGTATTGACTTTGCTGATATTCGGAAGAAGCATTTCAATGTCAATAATATGTATGATTTATTTAATAATGTTCCATTTACAAATATTGTTTCATTCTTAAAAGAAATTGGAATATATTATAAAATATAAAAAAATGTTGTTATATTTAAAACGATTTTAATTTTTATCACGTTATCTTAGTGTTGATTTTTATTTGTAAATAATCAATTTGCTTTAGTCTAGAATTTTAGTTTATTGAAAGACCTTTTGTCTGATTTTAAAATATACCTTAAATTGTTATAATATTCGAATTAGCTCTCGCCGCGATATAGCCTTTCTGTGCTAATGCGGCGTAAAGCAAACAACAATCAATCAATCTTCTCCCGACCGGCAGTAAAATGTTGCCGAAGTGGGGCGTCCGCTGTGGGGATGTATCAAGTTCGCAGTCACGTCCGGTAAGAATGGCGACATAAAATCCGATGCCTCGTGTAAAGAGAGTGCCACGCTCTTTGCACGTTAAGAACTCTTTGAGGGGTCCGTAGGTGGCCTGTTGCAAGGCAAAAGTTCTGTCCCTATCCAAGATACCCTCATTTTCCAGTGGCAGTCCAAATTTCCCGACCATCATCCCAGATGGCCTCTATTGTGACAAGACCTACCTATTGTATTTATTGTGAACTTGTTCCCGTCCTGAATATGCATGAAAAATTTGCCACTGGACGTTAAGCAACCAACAATCAATCAATCAAAACTGTAATTCATAGGATTAAATTTTTGAAAATGACCAAGCATATCTCTGATAGCCATATTTTTATCCAATCAGAACCAAATTAGGATTATCTGTAGAGGCACTTCCATACATCTTCATGCCAATTTCGGAAAAATGCATCAGAGACGATGAAGATGTGTATAGAGTTAACAGCAGACGGACAACAGACTCCAAGTGGTGGCAAAACTCACGCTGGCCTTTTGGCTAGGCAAGTGAAAAAGAAATTTTCATTTTAATTATTTCATTCAGTACTTGTAGCGGCATTAGCCTACTCGGTTTCGAAATCTACAAGGGTGTCTTTAACGTGCAAGAGTTATGGCTCTCTCTTAACACGAGTCAGCCATTTATCGTCCCCTTTTTATTTTTGGTGGCTTCCTGAATGGGTACTTCCTCAATGACTATCTCTTTTCCTCCTCCTCATCCTCCTCAGAATCATGCTCACACTCATTGTCACTTTCTAGTTCATCTATAAATACAATATGTGATAACCATGTAATTGCATATTATCGTATCATATTTGGTAAACACTAGATTTTCCGCAGGAAATCAATGTAAAACTTTTCCAGAGCATGAAGGTGATATTGCTGTAGAACAAATGTTTCTAAACCGTAGAAGTCTTGGCAGAACATACGTTATAAACAGCTTCATGCATGTGGTTGGTGGTAAACCATTAGTGTCATGAAAACCAGTACCAGTGAGACTGTAAAGAGTTTTTATAGCACATGAAATACGGTCTTCTATGTTTATTTTCACCTCATTTTAAACTGATCTTATTATCACATGGGTGGTAGTTTTAAACACTGAGACTTCTTTGTCGCCCAAATTCAAGTCTGAAGTTGTGATTTTTGATCTTTTGGGTTGTATTTTCATAAGAATGGTACTCTTCTGTGGGTGTATGGGTCATTATAAAAAACAACATGCAAAACTATGTCATTTGGTCACTTTGAGTCAAACGACATGAAAATATATCAAGATATATCAAAATAACACTTGCATATGTTAGATATGAGTGTTTTGTTATACACTATATACAGTTTACAATGTGAAATGTTATGAAAACATCCTTAATGTTTTCTTAAACCCTTGAAAATAGCCAGAATTAACTGTTATTTTTACTATAAATCCTTTTAGACCTGAAATATGACAATTATTCATATCATTTGTTATGAGAATTTATCACTATTTATAGAATTTTGATGCATACAAACAATTGTAAATAATTTGGGAGGTGTATGTTGGTTATATAATAAAAATTTCACGAAAAGGAAAAGTCTCATTTTAAGTCAATGGTGTAACCAAAGGACAATTTGTTAGGGTAGACGTTATCTTTCTCAAGATTTCAACATTTACAATAGTTTCTGTCTAAGCAAGCAATGTAATATGTAAGCATGTTATGCAAAAGAAAACAAACATCTATGTTGGTAATTTAGTGAAAAATCTTAAAAGTAGGTAAAAACTATAATGTAAATAAAAATAGTGTCCATGGTGTACCCTTATAAAAATCATTTTATAAAAAATGCCCGAAGTTTGAATTATGAAAAGATATTGCTTGTAGAAACGTGCACCAGCAACAACATATAAAATAGGGAATGGAGCACTTATTTTGTAATTAAATCTAAAAATACATATTTAACTCATTGGTGTTACTGTCAATGGTGAGACCACTTTGATAAAATAACACCATTGACCAGTTCAGTAACACCACTGAATATATGATGACAATCAGTATTTTTGTGTTTCTTTCATGTTTAACAAGCGATACATCATACCAAAAGCATATAGTGACGTGGAATGGAATTGCCACTGAACTAACTGAGGAAAATCATAATGGTTTTACTTTACAGTCACCAAAATATACAACAGGCCACCACGGGCGTCCACGCGTTTGCCCACGCCCTATGCCCACCGTGGACATTGTCAGCGTGGACCGGAAGTCTACGCGTTCTCGTGGACGTCCGTGAGCACAATATCGGACGCAAATCCGATGCAAAATTAAATAATCTGAATACCTAACATGCATCTACAATCAATGCATGCATTATATCCGGAAGTTGTAGAACGAGATGGTCAATTTAGGTAATCTTATTTAATTCATATGACACTTCAAATTAAAAAAAAATGATGCGTATGATTTTTTATAACGAATTCCTAGTTTCAGTTTTGGACATTGTGTCAGATGTTCGGACTCCTGTGTAATTTTCCTACGATACAGGGTAAAATATTTTGCCCTTAACACCAGTTTTTCTTTTCATAAAAGATTTCAATAGCTCATAAAGGTCATTTACCAAAAATTAAAGCAGATTTTTAATTTATTTTCTTTCGATATGAGACCCAAATAATAGCAATGCAAATAAGGTAAAATCACAGAGTCAGTCTTTTCTCGCATTTTTTAAAGCTCAAATATCTCGGAAAAGAGCTCCATAACATATTCACATTTTAAGTTATTTTGTTCCTCAAGTTATAATCTTTTAACTTAAGTTATTAATTTAAAATTCTTTAATTTCAAGTAAGTGCATCCTTAAAATATTCAACAGTTCTTTTGCCTTGCAAAGTTAAGTTCTATTTAAAAATGTGAACACAAATAATGAATATTAATTTAATTTGAATGTAGGTCCTTACATTTACAGCGAATTAAAATACTAAATTATTCTCAATTGATGGTGTCAATCAGTTAGAATTTTGTTTTGTTTAAAATAGGATGCGAAGAATAGATTAAATGAGGTCAACAACAAAAATCGTTAATCTTAATAACGTTATTTTTTAGCTCAGCAAGCCCAAAGGGCCAAGTGAGCTTTTCTCATCACTTGGCGTCCGGCGTCCGTCGTCGTCGTTAACTTTACAAAAATCTTCTGCTCTGAAACTACTGGGCCAAATTTAACCAAACTTGGCCACAATCATCATTGGGTATCTAGTTTAAAAATGTGTCCGGTGACCCGGCCAACAAACCAAGATGGCCGCCATGGCTAAAAATAGAACATAGGGTAAAATGTAGATTTTGGCTTATAACTCTGAAACCAAAGCATTTAGAGCAATCTGACAAGAGGTAAAATTGTTTGTCAAGATCTATCTGCCCTGAAATTTTCAGATGAATCGGACAACCGGTTGTTGGGTTGCTGCCGCTGAATTGGTAATTTTAAGGAAATTTTGCCGTTTTGGTTATTATCTTGAATATTATTATAGAGATAAACTGTAAACAGCAATAATGTTTAGCAAAGTAAGATCTACAAATAAGTCAACATGACCAAAATGGTCAGTTGACCCTTAAGGAGTAATTGCCCTTAAAAGTCATTTTTACCTATTTTCGTAAATATTGTAATCTTTTACAAAAATCTTCTCCTCTGAAACTACTTAGTCAAATTTAACCAAACTTAGCAACAATCATTATTAGGGTATCTAGTTCAAAAATGAGTGCGGTGACCTAGCCAACCAATCAAGATGGCCGCCATGGCTAAAAATAGAACATAGGGCAAAATGTCGATTTTGGCTTATAACTCTGAAACCAAAGCATTTAGAGCAAATCTGACATGGGGTTAAATTGTTTATCAAGTCAATATCTATCTGCCCTGAAATTTTCAGATGAATTAGACAACTGGTTGTCGGGTTGCTGCCCATAATTGGTAATTTTAAAGAAATTTTGCCATTTTTGGTTATTATCTTGAATACTGTTGAAGATAGAGAAAACTGTAAACAGCAATAATGTTCAGCAAAGTAAGATCTAAAATAAGTCAACTTGACCAAAATGGTCAGTTGACCCCTGAAGGAGTTATTGCCCTTTATAGTCAATTTTAACAATGTTCATTAATTTGGTAAATTTTTGTTAATTTTACAAAATATGTTCCTCTTTATCTAAAGGGCCAAGTTTATTATAGATAGAGAAAATTGTAAGTAGCAAGAATGTTCAGCAAAGTAAGATCTACAAACACAAGTTTGTCATGAATCCATCTGTGTCCTTCATAGACCAAGGTGAGCGACACAGGCTCTTTAGAGCCTCTAGTTTTATTTCACACACAAACATTCCGAAAGGTTTGAAATTACTGTTTATTGAAAGGTAAAATTTAACAAATAACCAACGCTACTTTAATTGTTTATTGTAAGATGACTTAGAGTCATAAAAATGAAACATTTAAATTCAGTATTTGAACTTTTAAATTCAAGGTAAACAGAGTAATAAAATAGATAGAAATCATAATTTTATTAGTAGGGATTAGTTACGGCTGATTAAGTAGGTAATTGACTTCAGTAGAAATGTATTAGGTGAGACAGGTACTTAAAACACGACCGTTTAAATTAGCATTCATAGCGCAGATTGTCAGTCGCTGAACACGTTACTCATCTTCTTAATAATACAATTTATTCTCTTACAACACACTATGGTACGAACAAGTCATTTAACCAAGCTGGACATAGTTCGTCTATACCAGAATAGCTATACCACCAGAGATATCAGAACAGCTCTTAATTCCAACGGCATCAAAGAGGGACGAAAGATACCAGAGGAGAGTCAAACTCATAGAACGAAAACAAACTGACAACGCCATGGCCAATAATAAAAGACAAACAGACAAATAATAGTACAGATGACACAACATAGAAAACTAAAGACTAAGCAACACGAACCCCACCAAAAACTGGGGTGATCTCAGGTGCTCCGGAAGGGTAAGCAGATCCTGCTCAACATGTGGCACCCGTCGTGTTGCTTATGTTATTAAATCCGGTAAATAGTCTAATTCGGTAAGTTACATTCGTGAAAAGGAAGGGTATTGTAGTTACGAGATAAGGAACATATCCGATATCATCTGTGAAACAGTTATTCCATAACGGTCAACCAACTCGTGATGGCGTCCGTAAAATTTACGACGGGATGATTTCAACTTCACCATTTGGAACTCTTGGTTTAATAGCTTCCTTGTGAGCAGCAACCCTCTATCAAGGAAATCATGATAGGAAACAAAAGCCCGGGAATATCGTATAAATTGGGAGATATATACTCCGTATGCAGGCGCTGCTGGAATGTTGCTACATAGAAATGGAAAGTTCACAATTGGGAAGCTGAAATCTCTTTTGTCGTAAAGTTTTGTTTTCAACCTACCGTCATTGTCAATTTCTAGATGTAAGTCAAGATATGAGGCAGACTTAACTGTATCTGTAGTATCCTTTATCTCTAGTTCGATGGGATAGATTCGTTCAACATAGTCACCAAATTTTGTATTATTTAGTGAGAGAACATCATCTATATAGCGGAACGTAGAGTTAAAGGATATTGCTAACTTCTTATCTTTCTTCCTAAAAGTTACTCGTCAAGTAATTAACTACTGGGTTCAACAGTATCGTCAAGGGAAGTTTACGGATGACATGACCTGTCCTTCTCCATAAAAAGTGAAGACATTGAAGACGCTTACAAGAGCCGATGTACAGGTTGTAAAAGAACATTATCTTCAGAACCGACCCCAAGGGTGACTTGGGAATAGAAGTATGGTCACCATTGGTCTTCCTCCGACCGGCAGAAAAACCATCGCGAAAGTGTGGCGTCCGTTTGGCTGTACAAATTCGCAGCCACGCCCGGTCAGAATGGGGACGTTATATCCGATGCCTTATGTAAAGAGAGTGCTAGGCTCTTTGCACGTTACGAACCCCTGCAACAACTTTTTGAGGGGTCCGTAGGTGACCTGTTGCAAGGCTAAATTTCTGTCCCTATCCAATATACCCTCATTTCCCGTGGCAGTCTAAATTTCTCCGACCTCAATCCCATACGCCTCTATTACAGAACCTACAACCTATTGTATTTATTGTTAATTTGTTCTCGTCCTGAATATGCATGAAATATTTGCCACTGGACGTTAAGCAACCAACAATCAATCAATCGATCTTCTGAACCGTGTACATCTAGTAGAAGTATTCACAAAAGGCTTCTCCTTAAAGGGTCTAAGGTCAGTCTGTCTACGACAAAGAGAGCCATAGTCCATGCAGTTTTCGCGTGTACCAAACCAAGGTATTGCCAGATGGTACGACACATAAATAAAGAGAAGAGGTAGCCTTTTGCAAGATGCTAGTGGAGAACAATGATCAGTTTAATGACATGATATTCAGTGATGAGTGTACTGTCCAGCTCTATCAAAATAAAATTTACATCTACAGACGATTTGCCCAAGTCAGACCATCACTACAAAACCAAAACATCCTCTTAAGGTTCATGTGGGCTGGTATCAGCAAGACCCCCAAGGGTGACTGGGGAATAAGTATGGTCACCATTGGTCTTCCTCCGACCGGCCCCACCAAGGGTGACTGGGGAATAGAAGTATGGTCACCATTGGTCTTCCTCCGACCGGCAGTAAAACCCTTGCTAAAGTGGGGCGTCCGTTTGGCTGTGCGGGATGTACAAATTTGCAGCCACGTCCGGTCAGAATGGGGACGTTAAATCCGATGCCTCGTGTAAAGAGAGTGCCACGCTCTTTGCACGTTAAGAACCCTGCAACAACTCTTTGAGGGTCCGTAGGTGACCTGTTGCAAGGCTAAATTTCTGTCCCTATCCAATATACCCTCATTTCCCGTGGCAGTCTAAATTTCTCCGACCATAATCCCGGAAGCCCTATTACAGAACCTACCTATTGTATTTATTGTTAATTTGTTCTCGTCCTGAATATGCATGAAATATTTGCCACTGGACGTTAAGCAACCAACAATCAATCAATCATCAATCCTCCGACCGGCAGTAAAACCCGTGCCAAAGTGGGGCGTCCGTTTGGCTGTGCGGGATGTACAAATTTGCAGCCACGTCCGGTCAGAATGGGGACGTTAAATCCGATGCCTCGTGTAAAGAGAGTGCCACGCTCTTTGCACGTTAAGAACCCTGCAACAACTCTTTGAGGGGTCCGTAGGTGACCTGTTGCAAGGCTAAATTTCTGTCCCTATCAATATACCCTCATTTCCCGTGGCAGTCTAAATTTCTCCGACCTTAATCCCTTAATCTATTACAGAACCTACCTATTGTATTTATTGTGAACTTGTTCTCGTCCTGAATATGCATGAAGTATTTGCCACTGGACGTTCAGCAACCAACAATCAATCAATCAATGGTATCAGCAAGAGGCGCTACACCCATTATAATATTCGACGGGATTATGAATGGACAGTTCTTTACCGACCACATCCTGAGTGACACCTTCCTGCCGTACGTCAGACTGAAGTTTCGGACCGACACCGCTTCCAAATGGACAATGACCCAAAACACAGGTCAAACGTTTCCGAAAACTTTATTACGGCCAACGGCATTAACTGGTGGGATGTGTGGCCATCGGGTATGTTCATTCAAATATGTTAGAATTACTAATCGTTTGATTATTAATGCTTATTATACAAATTTATAGGCGAAGAAAAGGAAAAGAGTAATCCTACTTTTAACAAAATTAACTGATTATATAGTGATTACTAAAGTTAATTTGTAAAGACAATATAATGAGAAAGTTTTCGGACAGTTCCCCAATTTTATTTATTTTTTTTTTTTTTTTTTTTTTTGTAGTTAAGATGTCAATACTGTTATAAATCTATTTATTGTCTTGAAGAGTCTCGAAGAAAGTTTAAAACAACCCGAATTATCCTTTAAAGCAGTCCTTAGTGTAAATAAATAATCTGCTTAATATTTCCAAACAATATATAAAAGTTTAATTGTGATAACCTTTTTCAGAAAGTGCCCACTTGCACCCGATAGAGATATCAGTCTACAATCAACATGACTTCAAAAGATGAACTAGTTAACAACATCCGTCTCTTCTGGAGCACCTACATGACAAAACTGCAATGTGCAACCTGCATCGACCAAAGTCGTGCCAGTGTGCATTTTGATGAAAGGACAAGCTACAGGCAGCATCCTCAATAAGATATTCAAGGAGACATCCCATGGGAAGAGCATAACCTATTTCCAGACTTTGTTGTGGTCTCCAGGTTATGATGATGTCCGTAAGTGACTTGGGTTTTAAAGACGACAAGAACAATTTGACCAGACCAAAACAGCAGATCAATAAACAGCCCTTTTCAGGGCCACCAAATTTGTTCAGAAAAGTCAGAATTGTTGTACTTAAGTCCAAAATTGTATTTCTATTCTCTCCTAATTACTCTAATTCTGAACACCCACATCAATAAAAATAACAAAAGTCCCCGAATCGTGATTTCCTTTGTTGAGGAAGACAAAGGTGTAGAACTTTTCCCAACAAATAAAAAGTGGTCCAACAAATTCCGAAAAAAACTAAATATTAAGTAAAATTTTGTTCAATGTAAATCATGGCAAAAACATGTATCAAAATTAACAGAATCATCAAACATTCTAAAATATAGAATTTCAGAAAATCGGCATAATTCAAATACAATGGATATGAAAAAAATTTTGATTTTTTCAAATTTAATTAAATTTTTTTGTATTTCTTTACACTTCTTTGCTTATGAGGGTGGTCCCACACTTTTTGGGTATCGTTTTCACCGCCCGTAGACCACATGCAATTAATTTTCCTTTTTTTATATAACATTTACTTGTATAAATCAAGTCCGATAGAAATTCTGTTTCTGCACATCTCCAATATGTGCAATACGCAGTTGAAGTATCGTGCAAAGAATTAGTTTGGTTCTAAATTTCTGTTCCTATCCAATAAACCCTCGTTTTCCATGTCAGTCCAACCTTTTTAAAACCATTAACCCAGTCTGCCGCTTTTACAGGACATATCGCATTTATTGTTAATTTGTTCATGTCCAGAACAGGCATGAAATTTTTGCCAATGTTTTTTAGCAAACAACAATCAATCAGTCAGTTAACTATTTATATTTTAATATGTTGTGTACTATTTTACGTTCCTGAAGGAAGTGCCAGATAACAAATTTGGAAGAACTTCCTCATTAATATGATACTTGAATATACGGAAGCGTATTAACGCCACACATTTTTTTTCCTATCTTTGCGTTATAACGCAAACCTTTGCGATATAACGCAAACCTTTGCGTTATAACGCAAACCTTTGCGATATAACGCAAACCTTTGCGTTGTAACGCAAACTTTTGCGATATAACGCAAACCTTTGCGTTATCACGCAAACTTTGCGATATAACGCAAACCTTTGCGTTATCACGCAAACTTTTGCGTTATAACGCAAACCTTTGCGAAATAACGCAAACCTTTGCGATATAACGCAAACATTTGTGATATAACGCAAACATTTGTTTCATCTTATTTCTTATTTAAGATTCAAAGAAAGCAGCAGTTATTGGAGGAGGCTGCATATATTAAAATTTATCTTCTTTGTACTCATTGCAAAGTAAAATGCTTTACTATTTTACTAATAATGAGAAGGATAATAGATATAAGAAGATGTGGTATGAGTGCCGATGAGAAAACTCTCCATCTAAGTCATAATTTGTAAAGTAAACCATTATAGTTCAAAGTACGGTCTTCAACACGGAGCATTGGCTCATACCGAACATCAAGCTATAAAGTGCCCCAAAATGATATACATGATAATACATGTACATATATTACAATGAAAATTGAGTAAATTAAAGTAATACCGAAGAAAAAAAACAACCCTGCTAATATTGCTATAGCCGAATATAAATATACTTCCAAAGTAAGCTCTCGTTTGAGGATTGTGTAAAGTTGGCTAACTACCCTTTTGCAACAAACGAATATAATGAAGATGTTTTATTAATAAAATTTTGTTCTCTCCATTTAAATTGCTACCAAGTTACCACTCTAGATTGAAAATTTCATGACTTTTTATCAAAGAATCTTTATCATATTCTGAGATTTAAAAACGATTTCTTACATCAAAATTTAAAAAAAAATCTTTCTTAATAGTTCATTTTACAGCAGAAAGATCATTTTGTCTTTTTGCCTTGACAGTTTACAATTGTATGACATTAATTTTGCTCTTATCTACTGAATCAAAATTCTAAAAATGTTGGCCTTTCAAATAAAATATGCCTATAACATATCTATTTTCTTGTTTAATTATATACTTTTCTGATTCCTATGCATATTTTTATGACTTTGCCTTGTACATGTATTTATGGTTCTTTTCTAACTAAAACGCAAAAGGTTTGTGTTATAACGCAAAGATAGGAAGAAAATTATAAAAAAAATGTGTGGCGTTAATACGCTTCCGTATAAATAAACGGTATTTATTGAATAAACTTTTATCACTTCTTCCACATTCAGTTTGGACCACCATCTGATGTATTTCCAAACTGGTATTTAGTGGACAAAATCAATAGAATATCGAATGAGTGTTGAATGATCTGACGGTAATTTAAAAAATGCACAGCAAAATCCAATTTTAGTTTGAAATTTCTAAAAACGTAACATGTTTGCCCTCCAGCATCAGGTTTTTCTTAACTCAAGAGTAATTTCTACTAGAATTTTGGCTTAACCCTATGCCAGTACATGCACATCCCTGCTGATATGGACCAGTCTAGAGATGTTCCGAAAATTGGAAGGCACACACCAAATTATTTATTCTTAAAATAGAACATCGGAAACTTGAATACTTAACTGATCTTTTGCCCAGCAATCTTAACCTGAACTGAAGGGTTTATATATTTCAACGTTTAGCTATACATATGTCCATGATTGGGTTAGGGA
>CM029605.1:54569442-54749596 GCA_017311375.1 Mytilus coruscus
ATATTTATAAGATAGCTTATAACAAAATATCTATAAGATATCTTATAAACTTAAGAAGATATATTATAAAGTATATAAGATATATTATAAAGTATATGAGATATCTTATAAAGTTTATAAGATATCTTATAAAAATTGATTATATAAGATATCTTGTATATTATATGATATATCCTATATATTATGTGAGATATCTTAT
Organism: Mytilus coruscus; assembly: GCA_017311375.1. Classification (NCBI taxonomy): domain Eukaryota; kingdom Metazoa; phylum Mollusca; class Bivalvia; order Mytilida; family Mytilidae; genus Mytilus; species Mytilus coruscus. Next base: position 54,569,642 of record CM029605.1, read on the forward strand.
ATATTAGATAAGATATCTTATATATTATATGAAATATCGTGAAGTTCGAATAAATAGTAAAATGGCTTGCCATAGAAGGGTTTAGAATAGTAAGGTAATGTGGTATATAATGGCTGCATGTAAATGCCATTATCAAATTGTATTTATTGACACCATGATATTAATTTCTCTTGCATTTTAAAAATAAAGTTTTTATCTACATCTTTTGTATAGTTGTATGAGATATTAAAGGTTTCTAAATTTAGGAGGTATACTTTTAATAAGCTGAGGCGAAAATCGGATGTTTGAAGCTATGTTTTGAGGGTCAGGAGGGGGGTCTTCATCTGTGTATAATTCTTTTAATTAATTAGGCCATTTTCTCCATTCATTTTTAGCTCAACTGACCAAAAGGACCAAAGTGAGCTTTCCTCATCATTCGTCTTCCGTCGTCCGTCGGCGTCCATTAACTTTAACAAAAATCTTCTCCTCTGAAACTACTAGCCCAAACTTGGCTACAATCATCAAAGTGTCCGGTGACCCCGTAAGCCAACCAATATGGCCGACATGACTAAGAATAGAACATAGGGGTAAAATACAAGTTTTGTCTATTATCTTGAAAACCGCTTTATATAGAAAAAATCGGACAGCATCAAAACTGTTCAAAACGTTGAGATTTATCTGTTGTGTCAAACAACTTCATAAAGGAATTATTGCCCTTAATTAAATGACAAACTTGTCATTTTTTCATTGTTGCCTATTATCTTGAAAACTATAATAGATAGAGAGAAACTTTAAAAAAAAGGCAAAATGATCAACAAGACAAGATCTACAAATAAGTCAAAAATGGCCGAAATCGTTAGACGACTTCTTATTGGAGTTATGACCCTTTACTAAACATTTTTACCATTTTTTGTGATTTACCTTGCATCTAAAAAAAATTAATATAAAGATAGAAACTTAAATTATCAAAACTGATCATCTATATAAGATCTACAAATAAGTCAACATGACCGAAATCATTTGATGACTTCTTATTTCAGTTATTGCTCTTTAATGACGATATTTACCCATGTTTAGTGTTTGCCTATTATCTTAAATACTATAATAGATCGATAGAAACTTAAATTACCAAAATGATAAGCAAGACAAGATCTACTAATAAGTCAACATGGCCGAAATCATCAGATAACTCCTTATTGGAGTAATTGCCCTTTAAATACGATTTTTACATATATTTTGCGTTTTGCATGATATCTTTGAAAATATATATTTCCATTCTCAATTTTATTAGAAAGATAAAAACTTAGATAAGCAGTAAGACAAGATCTACAAATAATTCTCATGACCCAAATCGTCAGTCGACTCCTTATTGTAGATATTGCTCTTTAATGACGATTTTTATCGATTTTTGTGTTTTACCTGTTACCTTGAAAACTATAATAAATAGATAAATAGCAAAATGATCGGCAATACAAGATCAACAAAACAGACGTTTGTCATGAATTCTAATCTAATCCACAATGTTGGAGAGTGTCCATTGTTGTAGATGCACATATAATTAGCCTTTAGTGTTTTTGTCCATTATATTCTCTATTTTTATATTTTATCACCCCATTATTATTTATTTTTTCTCAGTTTTCTCTATTCTTTATTGTTCCATTATACTTAAATTTCTACCCATCATTCTCTATTCTGTAGATATTATCCAGACCCTAAGTTTTTCACAGATTTAGAAATTTTATAAATTCAATATGAATAAAAAGAAAGGTGGAGAACTGTTACACTAATAAGAAAGAAACCAATAAAATAAAATAAGCAAAATACATTGATAGGCATTGACAGTCATTACAATAGGCAGGCGTCTACAATGTGTAACGCTTTAAGTTGCCCATATCTAGGAATAGTTACACTTCTATACAGTCAAGGTAATTTGCAGCTTATGAGGCATGTGTGATTCATAATATCATTGGCCCAGGTTTCTGCTTAGTTTCGAAGATATATACTAAATTTTACCACTCCGAGTACGATATGGTCCTTCTCCTCTTTTGATTAAATGCAGTCAGACACACAGAGACGGAGGGACGGACACGGCAGTTCCAGGCACTTGTCGTGTTGTTCTTATCTTGTACAAACTCAATGATTTCGGTCCTTATCTTGCTTACAAGTCGTGAACGAGAAATAGAGCAGAAAAGACGGATGATAGCTTTGTGACAACTTCAAATGCTCATTTATTATCGAACAGCAAAAAAAAAGTGACTCTTCTATTGAATTTCACATTCTGTATAAACTTCATGACCCGTGTGTAATTTTCATTCGTAGTTAGATGACTATTTTTTCAATGTGGCCATGTCTAAATTTTTCATGTTTCTAATCGTTTCTTGGTATATCGTCTTATTTCCCAAACGTTCTTTTTTTACCAGTGTAAGATCTTGAGAATAAGAGCGCGTGAATTTGTTAGCGTCCTCAATTTTTTATGACATTCATTTTTAACATTTCAAGATTTTTCGAAAGGAAACAAGATAATATTTAGGTTCAAAATCAAGGGCGTTGGATTCATTCTTATGATTTCAATGCCTACTTGTCAACACATCAGATCTTATCCATCTGTCAAAATTAATAAATAATATTTCAAAAAGCACGTGATATGGTCTTTAATTTTAAAGATATAACCCTTGAACTTTATTCAAAAAGATATCTGATAAAATGTAATTAGCATGACAGATTTGTGTCAATCTGGCAAGTTTTTTTTCAATCTGTTTATAGTTACACCTTAGGGAACTACTTATGGTATATATATGGTCGATTTCCCTGTGTATATTTCTCTGACAGGACGAGAAACGGACAGTTGGCTGAAACCTGAGGAATTTAAAAATAAAAAAGTCCATCTGTAATTGCCTATACCAAGTCAAGATATGATGTTATATCATCTATATTTCACTTTTATCATTAATTCATTTATCCTGGATTTTTTTTCAGTACCTTCCATGCTCCTTCCTCCCAGATGTCTTGAACTGATGTCTACAATTTATTACTTGAGACATCAAGTATGATGCGGTAAGATTTGATTGGAATTTTATAATGAAGTGAATCCCGATTACCCCCCTTAGTACATGAAAATTGTCTACGTATGTAGTGAAAAAAGAATTCTGGTGTTGAGACAATTTTCAACCAGATACTCAAGTTATAACAGATGCCTACTATATGACAAGACGACCGATTAGTCCCAGAGAGTTTCAAAACATTAGCTCTCTTTGGTTGTTGTTTGGTCCACTTCCACTCGCTGTTGTGTGGACCCATTGCACATATTTATAATTCGGGCTAGTACCAGAAGATATGCCTGTCAATCGTAATAATAAAAATTATAAGGGACGTTCGATAAAATGCCAATTCAATCAGCTTCGTAGGGTTCAGAAGTCCGAAATGACAGTCAGGCATGTCAATAATTCGACAGGATCGGTTAATTTCAAAAGGAGTCCCATATGGATGATGTTTAGAACGTTTAGGTAAAATTTACCTTAATGTTCCATGCATATGACGATCGATATTGTCAAGAAAAGTCTACCATAGACCTAAATATATAAAAACAGAGAGAAAATAAGAGAACAATGATGCTTCATCATTTTAATGCAATCTGTTAGAGTATCGTTTTAGGACATGCCATCCACGAAATACGAGCTCCCACATGACGGTATTAGAAAACGTTGTTATTACTAGGTTAAATCCATTTCTGGTAAGACCTCGTATGTGAGTTGACAGCCTCGGGTTGGTATCCTTCCATGTGTCATATAGATACAATCCATACACAAGCGAGGGTGTGGCATCGAACTGTGGGTTGAACTTGATATCATGTGAAGCTGGAAACTTAATCTGTGGATGAGCGTGTGCACCAAACGTTCCGGACTGACCTACACAAAATTATAACTAAAATTAAGAATCCTTTTAAACTGACTTTATTCTGTGTCTTACTGTTACGCTTCTGACCCAAGTTAGTTGGAGGGTATTTTTTAAGTACTTGAACCAAAACGAAGAGCATGTTGTCCGAGGACTGTATGCCATAATTTATTTTCGTGTAATGTTTTAAGTGTAGGTCTGGCGGGTTTTCTCTAATTATTTTCTAATCGTTTCACCATTTGTTATATTTAGGTGACTTTGTAGCTAACTATACGGTAAAGGTTTTGCTAATTGTTTAATGCCGTACGGTGACCTGTATTAATCAAATGTTTATTGTCAAAAGTAAAGACAAGTGCCAACAATTACATGTTGTAACACGTTAATTATTATATCCTTATTCTTTGGCTATCCTATTGTCAATCATACCACATACCGTTTTGCTTCGATCAGTTTCATTCGATATTCACGCTCTATTGAAATTATAAGGAACAAATATCGGTTCTGATTGGTTGCCATATGATGTGGTTAAAATTTTATTGGCTAGAATAAGATATAGAATTGGGAACATGTCTGCACTGGTGAAGATATTAAAATAGATAAACAGTTAAGAATAGAGAATAATAAGGTGCTAAAATACAAAAATAAAGAATAATGGAAAAAAATAATTAAAGAGTAAAGAAAACAACAGTCTCAAAATTATTTTATTTGAATAAAGAAATGCAGACTTTCTTTTCATGCAGACCCTCATGTTTTTACTTCTTCGACACGATAAATGAATCACATGCAGAACATGGCGTACTTGTAGCCGTACCACTTTATGTTATTGAGCAAATATTCGCAGATTTGCTCAAATTTAACAAAAATAATTACCAAGTAACGTACTTGCACAAAAATTATTAGAGGTACACGTGTTATATAGAAAATAGCTTACATCCTTTCCTTGGTCTGGTTGCTGTTTGAACAATAGAAAAAATTAAAACGATACGACATGCACAAACAATCAACAGTCATCTTAAAGTTATTCACATTATTAAAAGAAAGAATGAAATTTATTTAATGTGTAAACAAGATAGATAAAAATATCGCTACTATGATATTTTATTATTTTGAAGTTCAAAGTGATATGCTTTTCCTAGTAAAAGAACATACACACTTAATACATTTTGTACGTCAGAAGCGCTTTTCTAGACTGACCTTCAACAAGAACACTCAAACTAAAAAAAAAAAAAAATCATATGCCACGATGTATTAGTATTTGAAAACGTGATGATCTTTATGACCAAAAAGGACTTGAAAAGAAAAGCCAAATACATATAAGTAAGGTCAACTTTATCGGAGATAATTGAAAAGCAGTTTTCCATAACATCAATATTTAAAAAAAAATGATTGTAAATCTATTTATTGTTACTATATTAACTTCTTCTTTTGTTTTAATTGTTTTTACTGGAAATGAAAGGCATTGAATAAAAATACGAATGCATATGTTATAGGATTTGATGAAATACATTAATGTATTTTAAATTTAATAATGTTTTACAATAATATTTGAAATGTCAATTATAACTAACATACCTTTATCCATGGCTGTGTTTACCTGCCTCTGAAAGCTTGTGATCTTGCCATCGACAATCTTCTGCCGAGCTTTCACACTTTGCTCAAGTCCAGTAAGTTTTGATCTTAGCCAACTTATTTTCCTTTGTTGTTGGTTCCAATGGATTGTATCGCCGTCGTTTTACTCTTTACCTGATTGACCTCAGTCCTTATGTGTTTTATATTGTTCTGGTTAGCCGCTGTGTTAGTCCCTTGTGCTTTGCTTTGAGTAACCAACTTTTGATTTGTTTTTGAGCTCATCAATTCCGTTAACTTTCTTTCTCAGTTGTTTTATGTCATTTCTCATCTGTGTCAAAGATTCCGCTGCAGATTCTGAGCCTCCTTGTTTCTTCTTCAGATCTTCAACGTCTTTTGTAACGCTTGGTGGTTTTCCTTGCTCTTTTCAGCTTAATCTCGAAAGTTTTCTAGTCTTGCCCCCAAAACACACTTGCTGTAAGATAAACCATGTTATCGGACTGTTTTGTCCTTTAGTTCCTGATTCTGAATATCCTTTCAAATTTGTCTCTGTCTTTGAAAATGTCAGCGATAAAGAAAGTAAGAAAAAAATAAAAAAGATAGTCGCCATTGGCATTGCACAGATAGCTTTAACAAATAAATATGTATGTATCAAAAAAAAACAAAAAAAATCCATAAAATATAACATTTTCAAGGGATCAGATTTCAAAGTGAGCATCTTATTCCGAGAATTCTATTGAATGACATTTAATGCATTGTTCCTCGTTATACATTTTTTGCATTTATAGCCAATTTTATTTGATTGCAACGGACTTATTACAATCGGGTGGATCCATGATATTTGAAAGGTGAGGTTATTCCACAAACCTCGATATACACTGCAGAGCGGGTCAGGGCGAAAACATTTTGGACGATTGTATATTAAAAATGATATGTGCGCCCTCAACGTATCCCCTGAATCCACCATCTCAAAACATTTAATAATGCTTTTGTAAATACATAAATACAGCATATTATTACTTAAGTATTATTTGGAGTAAACTCAAAAGTGAAAATGTAATGAAATTTGCAACTGTTCATTGCTACCAATTATTGATGACGTTAAGCCAAGAAAAACAGTGTAAATTATATACATTTGTATTCCCTTGTTTGATTCATTATCATAAATCACAACAAACCTTACAAATTCATAATAATTCTAAATATTTGATTTATTGACCAAATGCATTTGATATGACGACGGTCAGAACTATTTCTTATGTATATATAGTATCCGTAATGTACATTCACTTGAATTTAAATCAAGGGTATATTATCCGATTATTACATGGCATTTTTCATATCAGATATATTATCAGCCCAAGAGCCGAAGGCTCGAGGGCTGTTATTGACCGAGGGCTGATGATGCATCTTATATGAAAAATGACATGTTATGATCTTTTATCATATGCTGTAACAATGGAGAAAAATAACAGTTTAATATATTGATTCTTTTAAGTGGTTCTCAAGTAGAAGTTCAAAAGTGAAAAGTTTACGGACGTCGGACGCCAAATATAATACATCCGATATGATATGTCTCAACAGTGGTGAAACACAACTGATTAACATATTTTATATTGACGATAAAAAAATCAACAAAACATAATGAACACTGTTTGGAAAAGTCAACATTTGTAAAGTAACTTTCTAAATTATGCTGGAAATTTTGAAAATGCATTTCATGTATCATTTGGTGTTTTGGCATTTTCATAATATATTTTCCTGTTTCCTAATCATTGTTTGTACCCTACTTTGTTATGTTTTCATTGAGGTGTATTTTCCGGAATTTGCCGAGTAACGCCGGAATGTCATGCGATAACGTTACGAAAAGGCATGTGACATTAGCCGGAAGCATGTGATAAATTTTCATATTAGCCCGCTAAACAGGTGTCAGACCACCAATTCAAAATCCCTATCTATTCAACCAAATTTTGTAATTTTCACAGCTTTCTTAATATTTTACCTTAAGTTTAATAACTTCATAGAAACCAGCTAGGTATATCCTGAATTGTACATGTATCACCTTTATACATGCCAATTTTCAACCCATGATTTAAGTCTTCTAAGAAAAATTGCCCATCACAAGATTAGTACTACTAAAAATAACCCTGGTTTTCTGGAAATCTTAAATTAGTATACTTTGGAGCGCACTGATCCTCAATTTTAAATGCAAACCCATAGACAAGTAAATTTTGTCTCAAAATGGTCTAAATATATTTCTCTTTCACCAAAAGTTTCATTTCTGCAAATTTGTTGGTTAGTTTAAGTAAACAATGACATCAAAAGCACTATTTTGTGTCAGAGTAGGGCTACTTTTACATACGTTCTAAACTGGAGGAGTGTTTTGGTAGTCTGACACCTAAACACCATTTCGGAAAATATGGAATTCACGTAAATTTAATGCTATTATCATACTTTATCATATATTTAATACAAAATACAGCAATTTTGTGTATCTAATAAAGGTTCTTTTTCCAGTCTGCATCACCTACCCTGTATCGCATACCCCGTATCGCATAGCTAAACCCGTATCGCATAGCAAAACCCGTATCGCATACCTGGCGTGACGTCATAATTCGAATGACGTCAACGTTTGACCTATGACGTCCAGTTGCTGTATTTCCTGGCATAGGAAAAAAATGAGTTCCCACTAAAAAAAATGTCCTATCATTTCAACTAAAATCGATATTTTTCCAAAAATTATTACCAAGTAACTTTACGATCGATTTTTATTAAAAAAAAAGACACAATAAGATGTAGAAATATCTGAAGTTTTATTGTTTATTTGGTCATAATTTTCGTGAAGTTTGTTTTCATTGCCTGATGGATTAAACACAAATGCAAATTTCTACGATTTTAGTTTGGTTAGAATAGATAGCAAACTTTTTAAGAAATATTTTTCTTGCTGTTCACCTCGTCAGAAAATTAAAATGATCATGAATAATATCATCGCCAAATAGACAATAAAACTTTAAACATTTCTACATCTTATGATATTTATTTGATAAATATTAATTTTAGTTGAAATAATAGGACATTTTCGTTAGTGGATGCATTTTAATACATGGTCTTTAACGTATATTGAGAATGTAACAAGGTTATAGGGGACATTACGATGTGGATATTAAGCAAATAAGGAAGTCTATAAAAAACAAATCAGCTGGAAAAATACAGGAAAATCATAATGTTCTTTTCTAGCTTATAATTTCGGACGATTTAAAAAAATGGATATCCCATGAATCTGATTCTATTAAAATATATGATAAACAGAATAATACATGGCCAAATCCGTATCGCATACTGTATCATCACTCGACCAATATCAGCCCTCGGGACTGATATTGGTTTCTCGTGGTGATACAGCATGCGATACGGATTTTGCCATGTATTATTCTATATTTATCATATATTTAGTACTAAATACAGAAATTTTGTATATCTAATAAAGGTTCTTTACTCCAGTCTGTATCATCTACCCTGTATCGCATACCCCGTATCGCATAGCTAAACCCGTATCGCATACCACGTATCGCACCCCTTTTGGAACATCTCGAGATTGTTTCCGGAACTCCTCAGTTGTTATCCGCTTGAAATTTATGCAATTAAATACTTATTCATTACCGCATCTCTTTCAAATAAAAGACCAAAGATTATATAATTTAATCTTTTTCCGAGGCTTCGCTAGGTCTCCAATGTTACGTCATCAAGGCTTGACGTCATATATCGAATGACGTCAAATTTGGATATACGACGTCCAGGGCCCGGTTGTTCAAAAGGTAGACTGGTTCTCTGTCCTTTATCTGTTTGGCTTTGATCTGTGATACCCGTATGTTGCAGGAGAGGACCAGCCTATTCAAAAGGCTGGATAATGTTATCCACTGGATAAATTCTGTATCCACTGGATAACTTTTGTCCACTGGACAAATTCGGTTGTTCAAAATTGTCCAGTGGATAAAATAGCTTAACCACGGACAAAATTTGTCCAGTGTCTGGGGTTCGGATAAGTTCTTATCCAGAGGCTAAATATGGCTGCCCATGTGTTGTATGATGTAAAGCAGACATACAAACCACGCATAAATAGTGAATTTCACGGTGAACCATATATAGAGTCTGAATTTCAGGCTAAGTAAAGGTTTTCTGAAGCTAGCATAGAAGTTTTAACAATTTTGCTTTGTGATGATTTGAAAAGACCTACTCACAGAAGCTATGCCATTCCAGTTGCCACACCCATTAAAATTTGCCTTATATGTTTTTACAGTTGCATTGTTTGTTATTGTGTAATATTGAAGTGAAAAAATCAGTTTGGACAAATTTTAAGAACGGCTTTACTTTAAAATATTACATGACGTCACAAAGGCATGATACCAAATGTAACCAAATTAAATAAGCGTCAGTAAGAGGGCTAAGCAGCAGTCTGTTAGCGGACGACAATCTAGTTTTAAGGGGGATTGGGAGGTAGAGCTAGCAAATTTGATGAGGTCAGAATATTATTTCAAAAATAAATTTAGGCGGCCAGATTATTTATGTTCACCCCGCCTGGGCCAGAATATTTATCCTCTGATCATCCCTTGACTCCAAATTTGTCCGTCTTCGCCACCCGTCAGCATCATCTTTTCACTCCGTAAAGTATTTTATCTTTTGTGATACAGATCACCTTTTTATAGATACACATACAACTTCAAACATATAATGTAGAGCAGTCAAAATGAAGTCTCGAATATATGATCACATATATATTCTATTAATACAAAAACATAAAATCATACCAATCGATGGTGGGTCTACGAAAAGAGGAGTCTCGTTATCCAAAATGGTAAAATTTCTGGCGAGCGTAGATTTCATAAACGAAATTAAGCCGGAAATTATATTTATTTAGGTGAAAAGGAGGAAACGTTCACTGCATATCCCTCAAAACAACAACTGATAATACTTCTTTCCGGATTTTCTGTTAATATTGGATACCTTTGTATACATATAAATGATTACAAAATGTATTTGGGACCAGAATATTTATTTTCATGTGTGATAAGACAAGATTATTTATTTTCATCTAAATGGGGCCAGAATATTTTATTTTTAAAATCTGCCAGGCCCCAACTCAGAATCAATGATTGTCCCTTACATATCATGAATCTGATTTTGTTAAAATGGATGATAAACAGATCAATACATGGCAAATCCGTATCGCATGCTGTATCACCACTCGACCAATATCAGCCCTCGGACCTTCGGCCTCGGGACTGATATTGGTTTATCGTGATACAGCATGCGATCTGGATTTTGCAATGTATATTCTATATGTAATAATTACAAGTTATTTACTGTTAATATATGATAAATATAGAATAATACATGGCAAAATCCGTATCGCATGCTGTATCACCACGAGAAACCAATATCAGTCCGAGGCCGAAGGTCCGAGGGCTGATATTGGTCGAGTGGTGATACAGTATGCGATACGGATTTTGCCATGTATTATTCTGTTTATCATATATTTTAATAGAATCAGATTCATGGATATCCATTTTTTTAAATCGTCCGAAATTATAAGCTAGAAAAGAACATGATTTTCCTGTATTTTTCCAGCTGATTTGTTTTTTATAGACTTCCTTATTTGCTTAATATCCACATCGTAATGTCCCTATAACCTTGTTACATTCTCAATATACGTTAAAGACCATGTATTAAAATGCATCCACTAACGATAATGTCCTATTATTTCAACTAAAATTAATATTTATCAAATAAATATCATAAGATGTAGAAATGTTTAAAGTTTTATTGTCTATTTGGCGATGATATTATTCATGATCATTTTAATTTTCTGACGAGGTGAACAGCAAGAAAATATTTCTTAAAAAGTTTGCTATCTATTCTTACCAAACTAAAATCGTAGAAATTTGCATTTGTGTTTAATCCATCAGGCAATGAAAACAAACTTCACGAAAATTATGACCAAATAAACAATAAAACTTCAGATATTTCTACATCTTATTGTGTCTTTTTAATAAAATCGATCGTAAAGTTACTTGGTAATAATTTTGGAAAAATATCGATTTTAGTTGAAATGATAGGACATTTTTTTAGTGGGAACTCATTTTTTCCTATGCCAGGAAATACAGCAACTGGACGTCATAAGTCAAACGTTGACGTCATTCGAATTATGACGTCACGCCAGGTATGTGATACGGGTTTTGCTATGCGAAACGGGGTATGCGATACGGGTTTAGCTATGCGATACGGGGTATGCGATACAGGGTAGGTGATACAGACTGGAAAAAGAACCTTTATTAGATATACAAAATTGCTGTATTTTGTATTAAATATATGATAAATATTGTTATCTTATATAAGTAGAGAAACTATTTATAGATAAAAGTGATGACACCATTGAAACATCTATTTTAAAATTATGTGTTCTGATTGTGATATCATTTTGATACTGAAAATTGCGGAAACGTCTAAACTGAAGAGCAAAAATTCTTCAAACGCAGACACAATGAAACACAATATTAATACATGTAACATTGAGAATGGAAATGGGGCATGTGTCAAAGAGACAACAACCCGACCAAAAAGTAGAAAACAGCCGAAATCCACAAATGGGTCTTTAACACAGCGAGAAAATCCTGCACCCAGAGGCGGGCTTCAGCTGGCCCCTAAATAAAATGTGCTACTAATAAACATATACATGAATGGGCATAAACATTTGACATCCGATTTTGTTTTATCTATAAGTTTGCTTGCACTTAAAATCATTGTTTTACTTTTATGCCACATTGGGACGTAACAATATTATGCTTGTCGTACTTTTTGTGTGAAGTTATTTACTCTGAATCAATTCTACTATCTATAAACATAAAAACCTTGGGATGAAGACTTTCGGATTTCACGAAAGATTACCTTTAACCCTAGAAAGGATAAACTATCACCAATTTGATAAAAAAAGTTTAAATCTAAGAGATTTCGGTCAACGATCTATATATCATTATTACGTGTCGTTTCGTTTGGAAATCTTTAATATTAAAAATAATCTTAAGAAAGAAGTATTTATAAACTCACAGTGTCTAAACTACCCCGGCAAAAATGTTTGGACTCGATGGTATCTAATATCCGGCACGGTGACGGAACATCAATAGACAGAGAACAGGTAGTTTTCTGATTTTTATTTGTTATTTTATGATATCGAAGAATATATATACATATATAACTATTTTCTATTTTAAGATGTAATATTTTCTACAACCGTTCTAGATTAACGGAGAAATAAGTCAAAATGCACGTCAAAATGACGAATTGAGTGAACCTTGCCTCGAATTTGTTTAATTTCTCGTTAAATTGTTCACACGGTACGGAAAGAAAGATAATGACATGGAGATTGCAAAACTAGTCACTTTGAGCACCTCAATACTTGTATTTCTGTGTATGGAACGAAAGAAATGGATCATGTCAAAATGGAAGCACCCGGTTTTGTCAAAGTTATTTACTACACAATGACCCGGTTTTGTTTATTTCATGAAAAGCAACGTTAACACTGGTGCCCTGAAACAAAAAATAAATTTACAAATGCTGATCATGTTGGTTTTCAAACCAGATACCTCAATAAAGCGTGTGGCCAAGTTTAATTAAATTGTTAAAGAGGAGAAGATTTTTGTAAGATAATTGGCAAAAACGCAAAGAAATGGTAAAACTTGTAATTAAAGGTCAATAATTCTTATAAGGATATCGACCAAGTCGACTTATTCGTATATATTGTCTTGCTGATCATTTTTGCTATATAACTTTTATGCATTGCAAATGGATAAAAAGAAGAAATTTGTCATTTAAGGACAATAACTTCTATAAGAATTCGTGTGAGAGTTTTGATGTATATGGACAAAAGGTAGAGCTCAACATTATGAACATATCTGCCCCTGTTAAAATTTCTCTATCTATAGCTGTTTTCAAATAATAGACAAAACTTGCATCCCCTATGTTCTATTTTAAGCCATGTCGGTCATCTTTGTTGACAAGCGGGGTCATCGAAAATTTTTAAAATAGATACCCCAATGATGATGAAAAACAGTTAAACATAAGTTCGTTAGACCTTTTAAAACCGACATAAGATTGTGGATAAGTTTTGTTAAATGTATTGTAGCTCAGTAATTTCAGAGGAGAAGATTTCTGTAAAAAATTAACGGAAGACGACGGACGACGGGGCCAAGTGATGAAAAAAGCTCACTTTTCCCTTTGGGTCAGGTGAGCTAAAACCAACCAAGAATTCCAAACAAGATTGCACCGTTCTTGAATTAAAAAAAATGTCTAACAATTCATAATTAAGGCTTACACGAACGAGATTAACTAATCAGACATGGCAAAACAACTTAAATTGCGTTTTTTTTAACAAAAATAAATACTACATATTATTTATACAAGAGTGTAGGCACTGACATGTTGCGACTGCTTGAATGATCGTTATTGAATTTATTTTGAAGGTCTGTAAGATAATTAATTTAATAAAAGTATCACATAAAATTAACATTGATCATGGAACAATAGAAAAAAGTCAAGGTCTGACGAAACCTGCCAGAAGCACATGAACACATTACAATCATTAAAACCAACAAAAAAACTTAACATTTACCAATTAATCAAGAAAATAAGTTCAAGGTCACACAAATAGTCATGTGCGCCATACGAGCAAATATAGTTGACCTATTATTTATGGTATTAGAGATACGGACTTGAACACGAAATGTTAATCTTGATCATAGATATCAACCATTATCAGCTATTCATTTTGTTAGGAATCGCTGAACCATGAAAATGAGGTCAAGGGCAATGGACATATGAGTAGTGTTGTAATGGGAGTTAGAGCATTGATGTTGCAATATAGTGCAATGAAATGTTTGGAATGTGATGTCACTTAAAATATGTGGTATTTTAGGAATGTGTCATCATTTTAAAATATGAAAGAAATGTGTATTTCAGAAAGGTCATTTAATATTTAATTATACCGTTTATCATTCATTACAATGAGTGTCAAATTTGTTTTTGATGATTTGCTTACCATAAGAGATGTTGATGTTATAATACTTCAAGTTAATTGTCTATGTACAAATGCTCAGGGTCTATCAAAGGCAATTGCAACAAAGTATCCCTGGGCAAATATATATTCAAAACGACGAGCTGAAAGTCACACAAACTTAGCCGTTTTGGAAGACAGAGGGGAACCCGGTTCTATTCGATTTTTTAAGTCTCCTAAACCATTACAACCAGACATTGTTTGTTTTTAAGTCAGTGGGATTTCGGCACTACAGATCAAATTGTTAGAAAGATTCCACCTTACACAGATATACGGTTGAATCGAATCATATGGTTTAAGCAGTGCTTAGAACAACAAGGAATTACACATTAAATTTGATGCATTACCTGATCACATTGGTTGTGGAGTGGACGGAGGAGACTGGACAACGTATTTCGAAATCATAGAAAAGTTTGCAAAAGCAAATGACATTAATTTCGTTATAGTAAGACCCTCATTTGCACATAAATGGATATAGAAGCAGATGCATACTACTCAAATTTGTTCGAATTTAAACCTGTACACCCAACAAAAATATATTACATCGATAGGGAACAAACATTTGGGAATTGGCCACAACAGATTGCTCAAAAACCACAAGACCTTATAAAGAACGGATTCTTTTACACTGGGGATGGAGATCGAGTGACGTGTTTTTACTGTAATGTGACATTAAAGCAGTGGGAGACATCTGATTGCATAGAAAAAGAGCACTTGAAATGGGAACCAAATTGCTTATTTGCGAAAATGGTGTCTTGTCAAGTGCCCTACCATAGTTTCTTTTCTAAAGAGGCGTTTTGAGAAATGCAGCATGAAATTATCCAAATTCCGAAGATTCTTTACATGTTTGGAATAGTTCTGTCAAAGCTATTTATGGAATGCAAGTTTATTCAGTATATAAGAGCATTTACACTGCTGTATTAAACAGAGACTCATTGACGCTTGCAATGGACATAAGTGACAACAGTATCAGTTTCATGCTCAGTATTTATAACATTAAATTTGCTTCTAAACTGAGAGAAGATGTTTTAAACTTATCAACAAAGCATTGCTATGGGTGTGAAGTGGAACATCCAAGTCAGACGCAACATACATGTTTAATGTGGACAGAATCAGAACATTTGGAGATGCATTTTGAAGAAGCTCTTGTTAATGTTAACCGTAAAGCAGTGATAAATATGTGGCAAGATGAAATGAAAAAAATGGAATGGTCTGGATGGGCTAATCGTAACACTGTAGACATAAGTGAAAGAGCTAGAGAAACATTTATTGAATTGCTGGAAGATGTTGACTGGTGTAAAAAGAATTTACCTAAACCAGATAGACTGTACAATGATGTGCAAAACTTCTCGCAACTGTTTCAAAGATTCTTTGCATACAATTAATATATGGGTATATATTCAGCTGCTGTGCTGTATTTGAAACATTTACAGTGACAATGTATATGCGTATTATACGCAATTCTACTTATCTGAAAGCGATTTATCGCGCAGAACCTTTTCAAAGAAGATTGATGATTGAATTTGCAGATATGGATCAGTTAAATGCCATATGTGATATAGCTACGGATATAATACAAGGACAGCTTTTCCTTGCGAACAGCCACAGACCAAAACTGAAACAGTACAGAAACGTGATTCGTGCTTTAGCAAGTCGCAATATTAATACTGCGAGGAAGCAACGAACATTGTTGGCTTATCATGACTGAATTCCGCTATTGATTTTCCCAGTTATACCATTCCTGGACTGATGACTATTTATAGTCTTGATAGACAAAATCAATTTATTATTTGATGTTATTTTGAATGTACTACTTGTAAGTTTTACTATTTATATTAAATTTGTCAACCTAGTGTCCTTGTTGAGTTGTACTTAAACAAAACATTTTCTCGTTTCATATTTCAGAGAAAACAATGGTGAAAAGGGTAGATCAAATCAAGTTGGATTCCATTCTAAAAAAGATTTATTACAATATTCCAGGTGGAGGAGCATACTTAGGACCGGATAAGCTTTATCGAGTTCTAAAAGTACATGGAATCAACAATATTGGCAAAAACACAATCAAAAAGTGGTTGCAAAACCAGGATGACTACAGTTTACAAAAACCTGCACGAAAAACTTTTAAAAAGGCTAGAGTTGTTGTATCCGGTATTGATGATCAGTTCGATGCCGACCTTGCTAATTTATCAAGCATTTCGCACGAAAACAGTAATTTTAAACACCTGCTTGTCGTTGTGGACATTTTCTCAAAGTATTTATGGGTCCAACCACTAAAAAATAAGACGGCAAAGGAAGTTGTCATCGGTCTCAAAAAAATATTTGATGAAGGTAGAAAATGTAAGAAACTGAGAACGGACAACGGTACAGAGTTCACTTCAAAAGTCACTCGAGAATATTTAAAAGAAGAGGACATTTATTACTTTACAACGCAAAATTCCAACACGAAAGCAAATTTTGCTGAAAGGGTTATACAAACATTAAAAAATCTGATGTTTCGCTATTTTACAAAAAACAGAAATCACCGCTACATTGACGTCCTTCAAGATCTTGTCAAGAGTTACAATGCAACCCCCCATAGAAGTCTGAATAATGTTGCGCCACAAGATGTAACTGTAGATAACGAGGCAGATATATGGGCATTTATGTATTTAAAACCACGGAAAAAAAACCTAAACATTACACCTTATCATTATAAAATTGGTGACTTCACGAGGATTTCAACCAAAAATATGGTATTTAATCGATCATACGATGAACATTTTACGAGGGAAATTTTCAAAGTTAGTCAACGCATGCGCATGCAAGGAATTCCAGTATATAAGGTTATAGACTTTATGAATGAAGACGTCCGTGGCAACCTATATGAAAGTGAAATGCAGAAAGTTAATAAAGATGAAGACGCTCTCTGGTTCGTGGAAAAAAAAATTAGAAAACGCAGAAAAAACGGACAAATTGAATGGCTGGTTAAATTTGATGGGTGGCCTGATAAATATAACCAGTGGATATCTGAACGAGATATCAGTGACGTTTAAGACATACATAAGGAAATATGAGCATATACGTGGTTTTGAGCAGTGACAAGTCACTAAATTATTTCCCAGACAATACACCCTTTAGATTTAAATCTCGTTTTAATGCTCCACTCATTTTAGAAGGAACATGGAAGGTTGCATTAGTAGAAGCCGATATAGGGAGCACTATTTCTATACAAGATCCAATTTACATACATTCAAGTATTTGTCAAGATTCTTTAGTTGAGGGTGAAAAAAACCCACTTTTGAGGAGAATAACACCTTTTCAACCCGGGAACTGGAATTCGATAATCGATTCACCTTATTACATTCAAGTCAATACTAAGGAATTATATGATATTGATATTTATATAACAGATCGGTTGAACAAGCAAGCTTCATTCTTGGATGAAACGTCGACGCTAACACTACATTTTAAATCCTTCCCATTTTTCTGAGATGGATAGTAATAAAATGTATGTCCCAGATATTCAAAAATGGATAAACTTTTACCAAAACTCTACCAAGGAAATACATAACTCATACCCAGAGCACAAGGGAGGTCAGACGAGACAAATTGGTGGATCATTGACGGGAGGAGAAAGGTCGGTTGTGGTACCCATTGAGAAAAGATCAAACACAACAAACGAACAAGGTCCAGTTACACTTAAACTAGTTTCCCATCACAACAAGTCGTGGAGCAAGCTAAATCAGAGCTGGCGACTGTGAGGAAAAGTATAAAAGAAAACTGCATCGAAATTAATCAGTAATTCTAAAAACGTCGAATAGTTAAGACGACTAGAAAACATAGACAAAAAAGACAAAGAGTAACAGTAAAACGATTGAAAACGAAAAAGACTAAATCTAAACCAAAGAAGAAAAACAAACCCAGATCAGTAAAGAAGCTGAGCCTTAAAACGAAGAAAAGGGGGAGTTTTAACGACATTTTATCTTAATCATGGCAGCCTTAAGCATGGGTGATTTCAGAGAGGCACAACCTAGTGAACTTAGTTTATTTACTATACCTCCATACCAGTCGGCAGTGGAAAACATTTACTTCCAAGAAGTTCGATCAAATTCACAGTTGACTGGTAACATTATCGATTTGGAAATAACTGGTAAACATGGAATGGAATACGTAGATTTAAATAGATCAAGACTTTATGTAAAGGCCAAAATCGTGAAAGGAGATGGTACAAGTTTAACCGAGAACGAATATGTCGGTCCAGTTAATTTATTTCTTCAGTCCATGTTTTCGCAAGTGGATGTTACAATGCAAGGACGAATGATATCATCGACTACGAGTCACTATCCTTATAAAGCCATGATTCAGACATTGCTGTGTTATGGAAATGGGGTGAAAGACGTTCCAGGCCATTTAGACGATAACGATGTTAACGGTGGATCAAATAGATCTCTCAATCAACGTTCCCAATATTTTTCACAGTCTAAAACTGCTGACATGGAAGGACCTCTGTATCATGATCTTTTTCATTTAAAGCGACTTGTTTTAAATCAAGTGGCGATAAATGTTCGATTAACCAAAGCAAGACCTGAGTTCTGTCTTCTCACAAACGAGGAATCCCCCGACTTTAAAGTGTACATTGAAGACATTGTTCTTAAAGCGTGTAAAGTAAAGATCAATCCAGCAGTTATTTATGGACATGCTGAAATACTGAAGACAGTTAATGCTAAATACCCTTTCACTAAATCAGAAGTGAAGCAAATAGCTATCGCGAAAGGAACAGTAAATTTTTCCCAGGATCAACTGTTTCAAAACACCAGACCAGATAGAGTTGTGGTCGGGTTTGTCAATGCCAAAGCAGCTGCAGGTGATTTCTCGAAAAACCCATTCAACTTCCAACACTTTAATCTAAACCAAATAGGATTATACGTTGATAATATTCCAGTTTCTGGGAACGTGATGAGACTTAATTTCAATGTTTCAAGTGGAAGAACAATCATACCAGCCTTTAACAACATGTTTGAAGTGACAGATAAATGGATGAGAGATTCTGGTAACCAACTAGACAGAAATGATTTCGCAGGTGGTTATGCCTTATATTGTTTTGAAATCGAACCTAATTTTGGAGATGATGGATCATATTTACATCTTTTAAAACAGGAAATATCCGATTAGAAGTTCAATTTGGAACAGCCATTGAAGAAGCTATCAGCTGCATAGTGTACGCAGAGTATCCTGGATATTTCGAAATAAACGCTGCCAGAGACGTGGTTTAAGAAAAATGAATGTGAAAATAATTGGTACTTATTCTGCCGATAACATACCAAATAAGCCTCACACACTACCCTTTGGATTCATAGTGAACACAGACCCTCACAATCTTCCAGGGCAGCACTGGATTGCTTTTTACGCTGAGTGTGTTGGAAGCATTTGATTCGTTTGGTATTTCACCGAGTAAATACTCACCATTTATGAAGCAGTTTATGCAAACTTTTAACAACGTGGTGGTAAATAACAAGAGAGTACAAAGTTTAGAATCGAATGTCTGTGGACAGTACTGTTTATTTTACTTGATGTGCCGATGTCGGGGATATTTTATGTCAGATGTCATAAATATTTTCAGTAATGATTCAACACTGAACGATCAGTTTGTTTATAGATTTATAGATGATAGATTTTATTGTTGTATGTATTCCTGTTCATCATTTTGTCAGATTTGTAAAATAAATTGTAAATTATCCAGTCCTTGTTATTCTTTCCATAAATACTAAGTATGTTCTAGCCCATTTATTTGACAAAAAGATCTCAGTAGAGATGGATGCGTGGTGGGAACGAGAGAGTTTAGTGAAATTTGAATCCCCAACTTCTATTTTTATTGCAGCTCCTAGTGGGACAGGCAAGACTGTTTTAACGAAAAAAATATTAGAACATGCCGATGGCATGTTTAAGGTTCCACCATCCAGAATATTTTTCTGCTATTCCATGTGGCAAAAATTATACACCGAAATGAAAGATGAAATCAAAAACATACAGTTTTATCAAGGTCTGCCTACTATGGAAGATTTGAGCGAATGGGGTGCTGAGGAAGGTCATAAAATTTTAGTCTTGGATGATCTTATGATTACGGGGGCAGATTCTGAAGAATTGGTTCATATGATGTGTGTGGGAAGTCATCATTCAAACTTTACAGTGATTTTTTTATTACAAAATATTTTTCATAAATCAAAATCATTAAGAACAGCTTCCCTTAACTGTCACTACTTTATCTTAATGGGATCGAAAAGAGACCCCCTTCAAATTCAAACATTAGGTCGACAGATGTTTCCAGGAAAAACAAAATATTTCATGGATGCGTATCAGAAAGCCACGGCCACCTCATATGGGTTTTTGTTGGTAGATATTAACCCCCACAGCGATAAAACATATCAGTTACGCACAAACATTTTACCGGGACAGGACACAATCGTTTATCAACCTTCAAAATGAAGAAAGAAGAACGCAACTGTCTCATACAATTTTTATTAACATGTTCCACCCAACAGCTCGAGTTCTTATTAAAGACATTTACAAAGGATCAACTCCAGGTCATCATGGAAATAATATACAATGTGGTTAAAGGAATATGTCCTATATCGGATAAGAATAAAACAATTCTGATGAAACGCAAACGACTCATTCGAGCAGTGTTATTGCCAAAGTTAACACCTAATCAACGGAAAAAAGGTTTACAGAAAATAAAAAAGATTTTTCCGATATTTTTAGAGGCTAGCTTACGATATGGCTCGTGAAATGATTTTAATACCAAAAAGAAAATACGAACAATTTCTCGATAAAACAAGCACACCTAAAATAGAACCTACAAAGCTCGAAAATATCATTCAAAAAGATGAAACATATAGTGAAAAGGGGCAAAAGGAACCCCATGTACAGATGACGCCGAAAGACTTTTTTAAATCTAAAGACATCTCAAATTCAACACCAAAAGATATTATTAAATCTGAGAAATATTCTCAAAGCAGATTGAAACAAGTGAGGATTAAACCGAACAGTTTAGTCAAACAAAAATGGCTAACATTTCATGTGTGATCAGAATATGCTAGTTTAACAAGTTGCATGATGCAATGTGAAGTATGTTAGTCACGTGTTTTGAAATATTTACGTTATTTACATCTACACATGCGCTTAATTATGGTTTCGACTACAGTATAAAACGGATGAATTTCAAGTTAATAGTAGTTTCATTATGGATCCATCTGAACAGGCGGATAGGTTTTTGGAATGCTTAATTGAAAAATATCCAGAGAGAGATACTAAGTTGCAATTGGAAATACACAATCTAAAGAGGAGATTGGTAGAATTTAACGAGTCTGACGATGAGGATTTAGTGCAAGAACTACAAAGAATAGAAAACAAAAAACGGAAACTGGAGTATGTGTGTGATATTTGCAACAAAGCATTTCGCCAAAAATACAATAAAAATCAGCATATGAAAACTCACTTCATGAAATTTAATTGTAATAAATGTGAAAAGTCCTTTTCACGGGATAATTTGAGGAAGCGGCATGAAAAACATGTAAAAAACAGACAAATTCAAACTCTAACACCAAATTTACATGTAAGCATTGCGGTGTACCATTCGACACTTATGAGCTGTTATTCAAGCATGCCATTGACAATCATCCCTTGAATGGACAACAAGGTGGGGAAGCAAGGAATGAAAATGACATTGCTATCCATAACCAAGCCCCTACAGTTGACACTTCAAATAAGAATAATCGTTATGTTCGAAAAGGCGCACTCGGTGATAACGTTTATCAGACGACCATTATTCCAGAAAAGGGGGAAAAATATGACATACTGGGATTTTTTACCGAAACCAAAAATGAAGTAGACAACGAGTTGGTGATGCGGCGGGATAAGATCCGAGATATAAAATGGTATTTGAACGTAAGAGTTGAAATGGAACGGAACATTGATGGTGGAAGGAAAGAAAAAGTAGCCCCCTATTTTCGCAGTAAAACATATACCGCTTTAGCAAATGATGAGAACGATCACAATCTTAATGAGGCATTTCAAAAATGAATGCATCTGTGGAGGAATTTATCCACAAGGGATCGGATTGGGTTGTTAAGAAAATCATATCATTAGAAGTCAATACTGTGAAATATTCACCCATTGCCGGTTCTAGCTATATGGAACTTCCTACCAACCTTCGTTTTTCTGGTGGTTTGGTAAATGTTAAAAATGAGGATCACAAATGTTTCTTGTGGAGCATATTAGCAGGTCTACATCCAGCTCAACGAAACCCTAATCAAGTTTTACATTATAGAAAATATGAACACTCTATGGATTTAACCGGAATCGACTTCCCCGTTTCATTGTCTAAAGTTGAAAAATTTGAAAAACAAAATGACTTATCCGTCAACGTGTTCGGGTGTGAAGATGGGGTTGTATTTCCACTATACCTTTCAAAAATGGACAATGGATATAAAGAAATTAACTTATTGTACTTATCAAAGGAAAATAATTCTCATTATTGTTGGATCAAGAATTTCAGTCGTTTCCTTGGACACACACGAAAGCATCACGGTCAACTTCACTATTGCCATCGATGTTTGCATGGGTTTATTAGAAAAGATTTGCTAGATAAACACCGACCATACTGTGACAAATTCGATTTTCAAAAAATTGAATTACCAGAAGAAGGGAAAAATATTCTCGAGTTCAAGGATTTCCATAAAAGTATGCATGTTGGATTCACGATTTATGCTGATTTTGAGGCACTGACTCGGAAAATGGATTCATGTTTACCAGATCCGAATATATCATCTACAACACATTGCACGAAATTTGAAGCTTGCGGTTATGCTTATCAAGTCGTATGTACCAACAGTAACTACACCAAACCCCCAGTTGTTTACAGAGGTAAAAATGCCGTGGAACGTGTTTTTTTGGAGACATGTTTAAAGAAGAAGAGTATGTTAATGGTATTTATGGTGACATTGAACCTTTGATCATGACCGATGAAACAGAAAAAAAATTCAAAAGTGCAACTCATTGTAATATTTGCAGCGGCAAGTTTTCTGATGGTCTCATCAAAGTCAGGGATCATTCTCACATTGGTGTGACTGGGGATCGATATTCTGATAATTATAGTAATTACAGATCAGCAACTTGTCAGACCTGTAATCTGAATTTGCAAAATCCATCATTCATCCCCATATTTTTTCACAACTTTCGCGGATTTGATTCCCATTTACTGATAGAAGCTGCCGGAAAATACAAGGACAAGAAGATCGTGTGTATTCCAAATAATATGGAAAAGTATATTTCCTTCTCTGTTGGAAATTTAAGGTTCTTGGATTCGTACCAGTTCATGTCGGAAAGTCTTGAGAGGCTGGTAAAAAATTTAGCTGTAGACGGTCTCACTCATTTTCACCACTTTAGAAAAGCTTTTCAATCCGATGAAATAGCCAAATTGCTACTACGTAAAAATGTCTATTGTTATGACTATGTAGATAGCCATGATAAATTCGAGGAGACTATGTTACCCCCTAAAACAGCTTTCTACAACACCATAAAAAGAGAGCATGTTTCTAATGATGACTATGATCACGCACAACGTGTCTGGGCTGCTATGGACATGAAAACACTTGGTGATTATCACGACCTTTATCTGTTAACTGACGTTTTATTGCTGGCAGATGTGTTTGAAAGATTCAGGACAATGACAATAGAATACTATGGACTTGATGCCTGTTATTTTTACACAGCCCCTGGACTTGCTTGGCAAGCTGCCTTAAAAATGAGTGGTGTCAGTTTAGAATTGTTAACATCTCCAGACATGTATAACTTTTATGAACTCGGTTGTAGAGGTGGAATAAGTATGATTAGTCAAAAGTATGCTAGAGCTAACAATAAATATGTTAAAGGTTATGACTCTACTAAACCTAGCTCATATCTGATGTATTACGATGCCAATAATTTATATGGTTGGGCTATGTCACAACCTCTCCCAACTGGAATGATGCGATGGTTAGATGCGGGTGAAATTCAAGAATTCAACTTGTTAAAAAATACAATTGATGGTCCAAAGGGCTATATGCTTGAAGTCGACTTGGAATACCCAAATGAAGTACATGAAAATCACAATTCCTACCCCTTAGCCCCCTCACACAAGCACGTGGTGGACGAAGAGCTTTCACCATACAGTAAATCGTTGAATGAAGATTTATATGGTGAACACCGGAAAAGACCTAAAACGATCAAACTGATACCAACGTTGGAAAACAAATGTAACTACATTACCCACTACAGAAATCTACAGTTATATATCAAATTAGGAATGAAAATCAAGAAGATCCATAGGATCATAGAATTTGATCAATCTCCCTGGCTAGCTAAATACATATCCTTTAATACGAAGAAACGTCAAAATCGAAATTTTTTAAATTAATGTGTAATTCTGTCTTCGGAAAAACCATGGAAAACCTAAGAAACAGAGTTGATATCAAACTCGTCAATAACGAGCGTAGTTTGAGAAAATATACTAGCAAGCCGTCGTTTGAGCGGTTTCAAATCTTCAATGAAGATTTGGTTGGAATTCAAAACAAGAAGACGAATTTATTACTCAATAAACCCGTCTACGTGGGAGCGAGCATATTGGAACTTTCTAAAATCGTTATGTATGATTTTCACTACAACGTAATGAAGTCAAGATATGGGGAAAATATCAACCTTCTCTTCACCGATACAGATTCTCTGATGTACGAAATTTTCACTGAAGATATTTATCAGGATATGATGACGTTTAAAGATTATTTTGATACTTCGGCATATGATATAGAGAACAAACTCCATTCAACAGTTAATAAAAAAGTTGTTGGGAAAATGAAAGATGAATTATCTGGTAAGTGTTTTATTCAATTAGGCATACCCGCATATTTAATTTCAAACAATAAATATAAAATACATGTAGAATTGTCTATAAAGCAATTTTTCATAAACACAGAGATATGAAAAATTACAGGGCATTGTGTGGTCTTCATATATGAGTAAAACCGTGTTGATTAATAAGTTATTAAAAGTCCTGATATAGCGGGATGTAACATATTTATGGAGCAATCGATTACAGTCACTTGAAAACAGGGTTCCAGATTTGTATATGTACATAGAGAATGTGGTGTGGTAAAAAGTCAAGTGAAAGTAATTTACCTGTACTTGTTCATACTTTAATTGTTTTCATACTTTAAATGTGAAATATGTTTTTTTTGTTTTTTTTTTGTTTTTTTTTTTTACATTATAATTACTATTTGATTTTATCCTTTTCAGGAATCCCTATTATGGAATTTGTAGGGTTGCGTCAAAGATGTATTCCATAATCTACGATGTTGATGGAACACAGAATGAAAACGAACAGCTAAGGGAATAGCCAAGTGTGCCGTAGACCAACAAATTAGACATGAACATTATAAACAGTGTTTGTTTCAAAACAGAATGACTTTAAATGATATGAACTTGATTCGTAGTGATAATCACATTCTATATGTAAATCACATTCGAAAAACTGGACTGTGTAACTCTGATGATAAGCGGTTTTGGAAAAATTCCATACACAGTTATGCGTTTGGACATTATAAAATTCCAATTGTAAATAAAAGTTGTAATGTATATTGTAAATGAAATTAATACAATAAAATATGTGTACTTGTTTTTTTTTTTTTTTAATTGATGCTCATAAGAACTACAGAGATAAAGCTGAACATCACAAGACTACCGTTTGTACAAATATAGTCACTGTAGTTGGCTAAAATACTCCATTGGGTTATAATTCTCCTCTCCCGAGATTTTAGGTTTTTTGTTTATCATATCACCTTCTTTACTGTCCATGGATCTCTTATTAGAATGGTTAAGCACTCTTAAATGTTGCGCTGTGTAGGGTGGTGGTGGCGTGGCTTGAGATGTCAACGGAAGCAACCCTTTTGCAGTTTGTGGTGAATGGTGTTGTGGAGGATGTTGCATAGGTTGTTCTTGTTCCTTAAAAGAAATGAAATTAAATTAGTCATTTTTGAAAAGGTTGATATGTTTAGATTGTATTTTTATTGGAGTTCGACTGAATTAAAGATGGATAAAAATGAAAAACTTACCTCAAATTCTTTAAACAGTTGCTCCAACGCTTCTTTCATGTTAACTAGTTCACAGAATTCATCATAACCAAGAGAGCATCTTCCCGGGTTTCTAGGATTGTTGTTATATAAGTTTATATAAAAATAGTCATTCACTTTTGTTAATACTATAGCCATATTCCTCCCGAAATTGGTACGCATCTCCAAATTTCCCTTTATACTATTTTTCTTTGCAAAAGCGTAACTTTCCATTATGTTTATTCTAAAATTAGCAGTATATGAAGAATAAAATATGTAGTTTTGAGTTAGGTGTTGGGTTTATATATAGTATTAAAAAAAAAGATTTTGGAGGGTGGGTGGGTATTTAAGCTACGTCCCTCTTCATTTACCCAATTGAATTGATGAATGCATATTTGAATACATGTAGATCTATTCCTATTGGAGTACAGTTCTCTTCAGGGTTTTCTGACTCGATGTTCTCACGGTCTGGTCTAGAAAATGGTGATACATTTAATGTCAGAATTAATTTTTAATACTCTAGCTTATTAACTAATTAAAACAAAATGGAAGATCTGAACATGGGAAAAGGATAACCCTAGAAAGGCTTTTCTAATTTATTATAAATCATCATCATGTACGAAATAATTTACAGTTTAAAGTTAACCATCATATGATTTAGACAGGCGCTTAACTGTTTGAGTTTCTTTGGTGGGTCAGGTAATTATATATATATGCATATCTAACTTGAAATTATGTGGTATGGATATTTTATTAAAACATACTGACGGATTTTGTAATGTATTTTATGGTAAAAATTTCCATTCTTAATTCTGAACTCGGACTTCTCTTGAACTGTATTTTAATTGTATGCATTTTGCACCCGTCCTAAGTCAGGAACCTCTAGCCTTTGCGCAGAAAAAGAAAACCATACACAAAACATATGAAAAGATTAAAAATTATCAAAATCGCACTATGTTGATATAAAACGAACAGAAAAACCACGTTGGATAACAGAACATTTAACAAAAAATACCTTAGCCATTGAAAGTCATTTATTGTTTTATAAATTTCATCATAGGATATAGTCATATATCACGAGTTGTCTCTCTCTAAACACAAACGATTGACTAACACAACAAATAACATAGTGTGACAAACAAACTCATTCCATATAATGAACAGATAAAAAACTGTCATTTTATGCAACAACCAAACTCTTTTGTGTTCAACGAAATATAGAGGGGTGGGGGCTAAATAATCCTGTTCATTGAGGTGTGGCTAATCATACATGGTAGACAACTCTATAGTTAAAATACCATTCGGAACCTAGATTTTAATAGATTCATCAAAGCCCCTAGAGAGGTCAAGATTTCCCGCGGATTATAACCATATGACAATGTCTGAAAAAATGGCTGTCTCATATTTTCTGTGCTTATTAATCATATATTTCCAAAGTGCTTGTGCAGTTCGATACGATATAACGGAAGTATGTGAAAAGGAATTTGACTTAAACTTTAAGTTCATAGGGTATGTATGTTCTTTCCGAGGAGAGGGGACATACATTTTCAGGATCTGGGACACTCTGAGTCTGGTGATGCAACCATAAGCTTTGATATGATCAATATACAAACTTTTGTTTTAATTCAAACACCAATCAGAAAACTGGAAATTCGACGAGGGGTTATGGAACTGTGTTCAAACATTTTTACTACCAACAGAGGAATTCTTATAACTATTAACGGACAGGAATGTGTAAGTATGTCTCCCCACATAAACAAATTGTGCATACACCCGAACGAAAGCGTGTTCCCTACAAAAAAAGAATGTTCAAATAATTTCTTTTCTTTTTCTATATTTATGAACGGGTATTTGTTAGCTAAGGGATGTTTTAAAGCTTTACTATCCATGCATGTCCCAAGTCAAGAGTCTATAATTTTAGTGAACTGATCGTTGGTTTTCTGTCATTTGAATTATAACTGGTCTTTTTGGAGTCGTAAAGCTTTTATACTTTGTAGTGTGAGTCAAATTATTATGCTCTGTGTTGAAGTCCCATACTGTGACCTATAACTGTATAATTGCTTACATCAACAACATTATGTCTGGAGAGCTGTTTCATTAGCAATCATACCACAGCTTCTTGTGTTTAAAATCAGAGTAATAAACTGGTTTGCAATAGAAAATTTTGACCTTAAATTTCTGTTTAAAACTGTTCTTGTATGTTTTCTCTTCAAGCTGAACTTGTTTGTGTTGTTTTCTGTTCACACTGAAAAAACATTTACTGACTACATTGCATCACATTGATTTCAATTAAAAAACAAGAAAATATTTACTCTTTAATCTACATTTTTCTCTCAAAATGATACATCAATTGGTATTATATATGTATTTAACAGTTTTCTTAAATTTTGAATGTTTATAATTGGCACTATTTTTCCATTGTCCTTCCTAGAGCTCGAACAGTCAAATGGTTTCCATATCTGAAAAAAAGTTATAGCAATTAATTACTGAATAAAAAATCTTCACAAATAAATTTTAATACCAAAAACAATTTGTATAAGAAAGAAAAATTGTTAAATGTATTTGTAGAATTTAATAGAGTGTAATCCTCAATCTTAAGCCTGTTGCACAAATTGTCTTAAATGTGTAGGTGTGTATGCTCAAAATATTATCTCTAGTGCATGCCTTAGTATTTTTTTTAATATATTTTATACATCTTCATCAGTTCAAATATTTAACTAGAAAACATTTTATTTATCCTAACAGGCAACTGATCATGATGTATCCTCCATAACATCTACGGCAGACAAATTAACCATGATTCAAACTGCCACCCAAACCATGGAAACCATGACAGAAACAATTACCTTTACAGTAAGTACAATTTAAATCTTAGAACTATATTGTGTGTATAGACACACACACACACAAAGAAATGTTAATATTCACAATCATGGATATATAGTTACCAGTAATAAGATACATGTAGCAACCCTCAAATAAACTGAAAGTGTGATAGAAATGTTGTTGAAAATTCAGCTTTTATATGCTGATCATTTTACTTAGCAAATAATTTTTTCTTCAACAAAAAGTGTAAATACTTTTTTCTTACAGGTATCGGAAGCACAGGTGTCTTCTTCAAAGGCAGCAGACAAGACTGCTACATATACTTATGTAAGTAATTAAGCAAATATGCGTACCTTAAATACCTTCTTCTGTTTGCTCATTTACATCTGTTACTTGATCTACATGTACTTCTGTTACTAGCTCTGAATATGATGGTGGTGGATTCAATATAGGAGAATTTGATCGTGATGAGGTACTTTGACTATCCAGAATATCTCCCTCATCAAAATGAATCTGTGATAGCTGAATTGTTCTGTTCACCTTCTCCCTACAATTATAAAATAATTACAATTCCATTATTTCTTTTTTAAATTGTAAAATTCTTAACAATGCATTTCTGTTTCCATTTTCAGACTGATAATCAATCCTTAGGCTTGGATGATGAAAGATTGGCATGGTTGTATTCAACTGTAAGCTTGATTATTGGTAAATATTTTTAAAATTACATAGTGTGATCATAGAAATGTGTGAAAATGTCAAGCAAACATTTATTTGGTATACCTATTTGTTTTTAAAAAACACTAGTTGCACACCATATCCTGATATTAAAATACAAGTATTACATACATAAATGATCATATTAAATGATAGCAATCCACCTTTCAAGGTTTCTAACAAACTTCATGATTAACAGGAAATAACTCATTTTCCCCTTGTTTTTTTCAGTCATTGCTATCGCCCTGATTGTCTGCTGTTACAGATACTTTAAAGCCAGAGCCCGCAATTCATCAAAGAAAACCAACCTGTTTGAACTTTCATCTGACATACATTTTGAAGTACCTGAAGCCATTAAGATAGATTAATTTTTAGAATTTAATTTTTGAATATGCATTCTAACATTTTCTAAGTCATGTGGAAGTCATTATTCTGAATTCCAAATATATTGATTCTTACAGGTTACTTTCAGTATATGATTTTGCTGACTCTGCTTATATTACATCAACTGTTTCCAGAAAATGAATTTGTTGTTCAATTAAACCAACTTGTAAGGCGTATACCAGCTATAGCTCGTGGCATTAACGGGAACAGACAAAATAATCAACCAGAACCTCAGCACAATAACCAAGACGGACAAAATAATCAACAAAATGTTAATCAAAATGTTAATCAACATGTTAATCAACCTATCCCACCTCAGAGGTTAAGAAGATCTGATCGTATAAAACGACCAGTGCAAAGGTTGTCTTTGTAGAAGTTGTTTAAAATTTAAACAAAATTGAATATTACCTTTCTTGTATGGTGAGTATTACCATCTCCAATATCTTCCTGCCTACGTCATCCTTCTTCTCCCTCATTGCTTGGATTAATTCAAATAACCACACTAAAATATCACTTCTAGTATAATACAGAAACATTAACCCCTGTTTCGGAGTTGAATGCACCAAAGTATGATATAATGAAGCCAAGTCTATATCATAATCTTCCAATCTATCTAAGCAAGATAGCATGGTTAAAACTTCAGTTTTACTCGTGTCGTCTAAACTGCATATTATACACGGTTGGTGGCAGACCACCATGTCTAAAATTTCTTCTTTATGATATTTTAACCTGTACACTATAGATTCCATTTCTTAATTTAAAATTTTTGCAAGTATGAAATAAGCATGATTTTCTCAATATATATAGTCTTTGGAGATAATTGCTAGTGAAGAAGTGTAACCAAATTAAATACCAATATTCTCCCCATTGTCCTATTTTAAATTATATGGGTAGTGCAACGTTTAAGTCCTTTATTTCAAAATTATATGAACAGTGCAACGTTTAAGTCCTTTATTTCAAAATTATATGAACAGTGCAACTATTATTATATGGTTTAAATCTGCTTCGTGAAAAGGTTACCAAATAATAACATAAAATTAAGAAACTGGTCAATTTCAGCAGTTCATTATAAGTTCAGTTTTGTATGAGTTTGTGAAATATTTTAGAATGCATATTCAAAGAAAGAAATCATTGTAGTTTATATTTACAATATTGTTTCACAGGCATCCTTTTTTATTCATTATATATCTGGCATCCCACATTATTAATATTTCCACTTGTTTAGTGATTTTTTTTAAATGTTCACTATAGATTTACATTCTCAATGCAGATAAGTTTTTATTTCACATGTTTTATGTACAGTTGTTTTAACTGTATATACCTCATTTGCCTAACCATACTTAAACCAGTGATTATTAATTTTCAATCTTTTTATCTTTTATCAATATGGAGATAATTTAATGGCAGCTTTATGCTTGAACTATGGTTGATAAACCATCCTCTATGAATGTTATATTAGTAATGGTGCTTATGGAAATTTTTTAGTTGTTGAGTATATAATTAACCCTTACAATGTAAATATTTTGATATTGTTATTGATGTTTTTATCAACAGTATTATTTGTGATTGCATCATGGCCAAGTATTAAATTTTGAATGATACACATATATCCCCCTTTGCTAAATATAGTAAGAATTTTCTTGCAAAGAACTGAAAAAAATATATATTTAAATGTCTAGAATGTGTCATTTACAACACATGTGTTCAAATCTGCCTTGAGCAGTAATATGAAATCATGTTTCGATTTTGTTGGTTTTTACCTTTAACAACACTTTAATTCAAATTTGTCACTGTTTAGTAATCACTGATTCTTATTTCAAATGAATCGTTCATATATTAAATTGAACTGAAATTTTTGTAATGTGTTAAAGTGCAAATTAAATACATTTATTTCCACCAAACATCTACTTCAATTTTATTTAATTATTCATTGTTTTCATATCTGTAACTTGACTATTTGCTGTTGATGTTGTTATAATTGCTTTTATTTGTGTTACATCAATCAATTGAATATCTGTGTTACATCAATCAATTGAATATCTGTGATTTTATAGTATTAGTGTTTTTATTAAGTCATTCAACTTTCACCTCAGACCCATTTTTACAGGTTTCATTCTTCATTTTTTTATATAAAGGTAAAAATGTTTCTATATAGGTTTAAGTTTATATTTAATAATATGTGTTGCATTACATTTTTATAAGCACAGTTTTTTATATTATTTTTAAGTCAGGGAGTTTTATGTGATATCCAGATTATGGCCTTTTCCAACTGATTTGTTACTGGTTGTGTTGAATGTATATATATATATATATATATATATATATATATATATATATATATAGTTTATAGTTGTATTTTTATTAAGTCATTCATCTTTCACCTCAGTCCCTTCTTTCACAAGATTCATTCCTCATTTTTCAGGTTAAAATGTTTCTATATAGGTGAAGTTTATATTTTATAATATGTGTTGCTTTACATTTATATACATGTAGTTTTTATACTAAATTTAAGTCAGGAAGTTTTATGTGATATCAAGATTATGGTCTTTTTCCACTGATTTGTTACTGGTTGTGTTGAATGTATATATATATAGTAGATATGTAGTTGTTTTTACTGTTCTTAGCAATTCATTCAATTTGTACTGCAGTTATATATCAAAATTATTTTCCTCTGCTTTTTTCATTTCTGAAAGTGTGCATTTGATCTGAAGTAAAAAGTCTAAAATGTTTTATGTTTTTGTAACAGTATTGACACTTATTAACCAAGCCTTCAAAATACCTCAATTTTACATACAGTACTTTTTATTACACTGTTCTGATTCTGTTTTTTTTGTTGAATGATAATAAAATTTGTTAACTAAATAATGTCTTTGTTTTGTTGTATAGGTTATTATTTTCAAAGTTCAAACTATTTGCAGGCGTGTGAAATTCACAACTTCACTTTCATCATCGCTAAGAAATGCAACAATTGCTCAATTGTAGCTAAAATTGCTTGGGGAAATTAATTTCTTAAAATCACATCTGTTTAAAGATTACCATCATCATTTGCTTTAATGTAATGATTGATAACCCATTATCTGAAAATAACCATTTAATGGCAGATGGTCAATTGACCATCATCATTTACTAAATGTAATAATTGTTCAATTATTAGAAAACTACCTTTTAATGACAGTATCGTCAAATGTGAGGTGTAGTTTAAATGAATTAACTCGTTGGAAATATATATTTATTCAGTCATGATGGATACAAAATTGGCATACAACTTTAAATGTTTCTCTTCCATGCAAATTCAATTGAGGTGTCAATATGATTCTGAAGTCTCTTTAGATAGTTCCACTGATTCACATCTAAATAAAGTCCTTGTATTGTTGGTTTACCATTTAAAAATTTCCGAAAATCAAGTCTCACTATTTTCTGATACAAACAAACAGTAACAAAATACTCTCCTGGGAGTTGAAATGGTTTCAGGTAGCTGCATAATGTATTATTCGATTGTGTTTGGGTATCCTCTGGTGCTTGTGATGTGATGCATTCTGATCTATTGCGTACATTTGCCTTCTCTATTTGATACATAGAATTTGTCAGTACCAAACTTGCACTTAATAGTGATAAGAGAACCACACTCCCAGTCATTTTTACTAAACTCAAATGGAAATCATAATTTCGGTATATGGAACTCAGACCCGATCTTACACTTGCTAGACGGTCTAGTTGTTGACAGTTCTCTGAAGGCATGTTGAATAATGTGTAGTTGCTGGAAGATATGGTTTATGTAGAATATGATACGCAATATAATTAAACCTTATATGACCTTTCTGAAATACCACATTTCTTTCATATTTTAAAATGATGACACACATTCCTAAAATACCACATATTTTAAGTGACATCACACATTCCAACCATTTCATTGCACTATATTGCAACATCAATGCTCTAACTCCCATTACAACACTACTCATATGACAGATAGAAACATCGTTACATAAAACATCTGTGTGCGAGGTATGTTGCACTCAGGCCTTCTAACTTCTGACATATGAAGCTTCATACAAATAGTTCAAGCCGCCACGAATTTGCATCCCTTGGTCGCGAATTCGAAAATTCAAAATATCAATGTGAATTTTAGAATAAACATGATAATCCTACTCACATACATCCAATTTCACGGGTGTCCCTGCTTTCTTTTTTTTTTAATAAATTTTAAGTTGGTATACGATTTAGTTATATAACATCAGTGGCGAATCCAGGTGTCGTATAGGTCGCACGCCCCCACTCCCACCTTTGATGGCCAAAAATATTAAATCTTTTTACGATTTTTAGCATAAATTCGTCCAAAACATTGTTCACTTCGCTACGCTCTGCGGTATGTATTACTAAGCTGTTTGAATACGCCCAGTTTGAAAAACCTGAATCCGTCCCTATATATTGTCAATAATATATTGACCAACGTCAATGTACATGTACGATAAACATAACACAATGGAGAGATAACAGAACCGTTTATTTATACAACTATTAATAAAATAATCATTATTGCATTTTCTCGATGGCCTGAGACTATTATACTAATTTATACTTAGTATTATAGTTACAATTAGGGATAAATAGATTTGATTTTTAATGCATGATTATTGTAATCCTTTTCTCACCATAAACATTCATTTTCTTTTGCGATTCTGCATGCATATATACATTTGTCTGATTATCATGCCTAATAATGAACATTTAGCCTTAAGAAGATTTATTTTAAACGTTCATAGGAAAGATTACACTACTAGGTAGATAGTATTACTTATAAAGATAACCATCCTGTTGTGCAAGAAAATCACATATCAAATGTGCGTCCTTCAATTTTTAAGACCATAAACTCTAATTTTAAGTTTAAACACTCAAATTTACATTATTCATATAAAAAACAAACGTATAGAGAGCTTAAACCTCAATTTGCGTTTTAACCGTCATTTCTATCTGTTTCGCAGTTAAAGTTTTTTTAAATGCAAAGCAAAATTATAATTATTTTGTTTCAATAAAGTAGGAATTGTTTACAGATTCAAATAAATAATAAGTTGTCCTCTGTAAGAAATCGTTTTCCAACGAGCCACCAAACTCCTTTTAAACGCTGAAGTTCAATTATGTTATGCGATTATGCATTTTTTTCTTTGACAAAACCGGGTTCTGCCTTGTGAAATCTAGGACAAAAACAGGTTGTACACAATGACAAAACCAGGTGCTTCCATTTTGACATGACCCATTTCTTTCGTTCCATACACAGAAATACAAGTATTGAGGTGCTCAAAGTGACTAGTTTTGCAATCTCCATGTCAATATCTTTCTTTCCGTACCTTTCTTTCCGTACCATGTGAACAGTTTATCGAGAAATTAAACAAATTCGAGGCAAGGTTGTATATATATGCAAGGTTGTGTATATATCTATATATATTCTTCGATATCATAAAATAACAAATAAATAAACAGAAAACTACCTTTTCTCTGTCTATTGATGTTCCGTCACCGTGCCGGATATTAGATACCATCGAGTCCAAACAATTTTGCCGGGGTAGTTTAGACACAGTGAAACTATGACGTAAACATCTTCCTTGTTGACATATTTGGTGTCACCTCAGAATTAATCTACAATGGCACAGATATCAGCAACAAAATGCGATTTATGTTCTGAAAATGACGGTTCAATATTTTGTTACGAATGTAAGCAAGCAATGTGTATATCTTGTAGATCTTTTCATGATAAAATTCCATCCACTAGGAAGCACAAAGTGAGCGATTTGAACAAAGTTGATAGATTGGTTTTCAATCGGGTTAGAATGCTCTATGCACAAAGAGCTGTTTATTTTTTTGCAACCAATGCAAGTGTTTGATTTGCAGTTCATGTTTACTAGCGGAACATAAAGGACACAAATTTTCAGGAACAGAAGAAATATTTCTGGGCGCTCGTCAAAATTCTATCCATCTTGTTTCTAAAGGGAAAGAGAAACTAGAAGAAATTAAGGAAGCAATTGACAATTTGAATTCGGGACATCGTGAGAAAATTGAGCAAGATTCTGATAAAGTCGAATGGCAAATAAAGTCTACTGCTGACGCTTTGCATGGAATTATTGATATTGTGAAAGATATCCGTGTTAATGAAGTCACGGATTATAAACAACTAGAAAATGAGCAAATTAATAGGACAGTAAGAAAACTTGAGAAACTGAAAGTTGACTATGAAAATACTACTTCCACTTTCGATCAGTTGTTGACAGAGACCCATGACACCACTTTTATCAGTCTTATGGTACACACAAGAACACATTTGACAAACTGGATGACATTCCCAAATATTCAAATCCAGATGACATTAGGACATTCGACGAAGAGGCATTCTTTGTGGACATCCTTGTAAAGATGACAAAAGATTTCAAAGGTAAAATAAAAATATTTCAACATAAGATAATCCAGTTATATTTTAGTAACAATGTTTAAGGGCAAAGTTTTGATAATTCTGTCCTGTTTAAACACAATCATTACCTAGTAACATTTTGTTTCAATTTTGTTTCTATGTGACAAATGTAGATGAATGATACAAATATACTAGTCAACAAAAGAAACGATACAAGGCAATATTTTTCCATATACAATGAAATTGGATACACTGTACCAAGGTAAATAATTTCCCAATTGGTCTAATATTTACAGAGTGTTATTTTCTTATCAAAACCATTGATTTAAGGCAAAACGAGAATTTTTAAAACATTTTTGTTATTTCAAAATCGTATTATTTACCAAATAAAATCAAAAATCGATATTATAACTTAAAATTTAAAACTTAAACATGGTCTGCTTACAATTTTGAATGCCTTTGCAGATATTTGAATACTAAATTCTCATCTTTGAAATTAAGTGCCGACTTTTGTCATCATTTTCCGCAAAATAAATTTGACCCCTGTGTTCAATAACTCGGTATTTTCTAACTTTCCAATTTGGTCAGATTCTTTTAATCATATGCATTTGCTTTGTAAATGAATGTTTTTCATTGGATAATTTAACAGTTTTTCCTATTTATTATATTTTATGATAAATTGGAGTTCAAACTTGTGTATCGTTTCTTTTGTTGACTAGTATATGATTTCAATACGGTACGACCGCGTTAATTATTTGTATAAAGCATTTTTATTTTAGAATAAAGAAGAATGTTCAAAATATATATAATCGTAATAGATGCTTTATGGAACAAAGTTTTCATCTTACATATGTTCGTTGTCGTTTAGTTTTCATGGTTCATTGTCTGCTTATACAAACATGTCTAAGAGTATCCACGGTTTACTCAGAAATAATTCAAAGATAATTATAACACACGAATAAACTACAAAAAATGCATACATAATATTTTACATTTTAGTGCAAAAACAGCTGTTGAAATAGTTGCAAAGAAAGGCGACGATCTAACCCAGGTAGAAGTAGAAACATTATTAGCAATATCAGTATTTAGACCAACATCATACATACGTTAAATAATGTGTTACAAAAGATAAACGATATCAGAGTATACTTATTCTTAATGTATGGTACATTATGGCATATTTAATCTCAGTCTCAATTGTTTCTGCGTGTTATCTGACTAAAAGTACAAGAGCAAAAAGAGAAGAATTGTCCTCGTATCACACCTAGCTTTGAATTCATTTTAAGCATTGAAATGTCAGAAACCAATATCTGCGTTACTGTCATCTGCAATGTTTCAAATTCTTCAATACCCAGACTTTTGAGATATGAGATATTTGCAATGAAAGTTGTGATTAAAAAGTGACTCAAGTTATTTTAACATTTTAAACATATTTTAATGATACCCGTATTATGCATTCAAGTGATTGAACTTGTCACATAATAAAATATTAATTCTCAATTTGAGAACAAAGTAATTTTTATATGACGATAACTATACTGATATAATTCAGCACAACCACCATAAACTATCTTTTGTATTCATTTATAGGGTAAGTAATTTTTAAAATCTGTAATTGTCTTAATTTACAGAATAAAAATTCGAAAGACCCAGGAAAAACGATCCAAGAAGCTTATGTTTGGAACCGGGTATTTAGGAAATACAGATGAGAAAGTAGGTAAAACGAAATGAATAATTATGACCAAAAGATTTTTAAAACTTATGCACATTGCAGAAAGTACACTTGTTCTATATATCAGTTCGTCTTAATTTGTTTCAAAACTTACTAGATCGCATTGTTCTATGACTTTATAAATTTCTCTATTACAATGCTGCAAACTCAAAAATTTTCAAACATACAGATAACTGTTTCTACAATGATCTAGCATGGATAATTAGTATTTTCATTATGCAAAACCACAAGTTGGGTATCTATTGTAAAATGATAAAGAATCGTTGATAGTAACCCATTGGCGCTAATTGTTTAGATATAAAAATGCTCTTCAACTTCGTTTTTGAATGTTTATTTGGCCATCTTAACATTTTAGTTTCGTGCGTCACTGACCAAACATTTTGTAGACGAAACGCCTGTCTAGCTAATAAAATTGTCATCCTGATAATTTATATATATGATAAACTTTATTTACGACGCATAACTGACATTCATCTTACTTTCCTTATTCCTGTATAAACAGTTGAAATATATTTGTTGTTAACAACAGTGATGCGTTTTCGTAAAGTGGCCTTAATATATTCTAATATATGTTTGACTCCGGTTTCCGAAAACATGCAATTTCAAAGGGACCCGACCCTTTTTTTATTTCTATCTGTTATCTTTATGTCTTTACCTTTATTTGTGTATTTTGATTGCACCTGTCCTAAGTCAGGAACCTGATGTTCAGTGGTTGTCGTGGGTCATAAGTTTTCTCGTTTCTCGTTTTAATATATAATAGACCGTTGGTTTTCCCGTTTGAATGGTTTTACACTAGTCTTTTTGGGGCCCTTCATAGCTTGCTATTCGGTTTGAGCCAAGGCTCCTGTTAAAGACCGTACTTTGACATATAATGGTTTACTTTTACAATTTGTCACATCTTCTTATATCTATATATGATTACAAAATATCAGTTTCCAGTTTCATTTTGACTAGCATAGCTCAGAACGTTTTCGTGTATAAAGTTTTCTGGACGCTATTAAAGGAAAACTACAACAAAAATATTGTCGCCTGACAATTTGTTTCCTAACTCGTAAAGTTAGTGAGACCTGGGCTAAGAAGATATCAAACCAAATCTTTCGAAACTGGCCTTTATAAAAGTAAAACATTAAAATTCAAGATTAAACACTCTCCGAATGATCTTACAATAGGAAACAAATTCAAAAGATAGGTATTAATGTGAAGATGCAATCAGATCCTTCATTAATGACTACGTAAATATTTAAAAATTATTCTTATCTACTGCATAAACATGATAAAAACCACCAAGCTTTTCAAATGAAATTAAAACCAGGGTCCTTTTGTGCCTTACTTAACAGGAGGCGTTTTGTTTTGCTCACTGTTGAGAACTGTACGATTTCAATGTAATTGTTCTCATGGTAGACATTTGGTCTCCAGTGGATAGTTGTCTATAATTGGCAATCCTACCAAATCAGCTTATTTTGATATCATTGTCATAGCAGGAACATCTCGGACATTCATAAACCTTAAAGTGATTATGAAATAAAACGAGATGTAGGAATACGTCATTGAGACTACATATTTGTTCAATATTCTTAATCCACATAGGTCGTCAAAATATTTGTTTTGAAAGTACTAGTTAATATTTCTAATTTGAAAGATGACAGATTATATTATAATTAAATGAAACTTAATACTAGTGTAAAGCAAATGGCGCAATTTACACTTACAGAAACAATAATGAACATGAACAATTTTGAGTGAGGCTTCACGGAGACTTGTTTAGTATATGTGTTTTATTTGAGTTCTTTTCCGTTTTATTTTTGTGCAAATTACAAAATATAACTGAGTTGTATTTCTATTATGAATCTCGTTTTAGAAGACTGACAGTGATACGTGTGTAATATGCATGGATGTTTTAATAATCCAAAACACTACGTTGTGGACATATATTTTGTTCCAGCTGCATACATCAGCAATTTGAGTATAAACAAGCTTGTCCAGTATGCGGATACATTACTGGTGTCCTGGTTGGTGATCAACCCCGGCGACATGAGGGTTAAAAGTCCATATA
Organism: Mytilus coruscus; assembly: GCA_017311375.1. Classification (NCBI taxonomy): domain Eukaryota; kingdom Metazoa; phylum Mollusca; class Bivalvia; order Mytilida; family Mytilidae; genus Mytilus; species Mytilus coruscus. The sequence continues at coordinate 54,610,412 of CM029605.1, forward strand.
TGTATCACCTTCTTGGCTCTCCTGTTACTATTGTGTTTCAATTTCCAGCAGGAGTGCAGTCAGTAAGTCTATTTTGATAATTTATATGCATTTATATTTTCATTTATATGCATTTATATTTTCATTTATATGCATTTATATTTTCATTGATTTTGAATATTCATTAACAATATAAGTATTAACTTTAAGGTTTTCGAAAAGACTTAACCTGAAACCTGTAAGTTGAACTCTAAAGAGAGGCTAAAGATATCAAAAGGACATTCAAACTCAAGTCAAAATGAACTGACAACGCCAAGGCTAAAAGAAACAGATTAACAGACAAAAACATTACACAGAACACAAAACACAACATAGAACACTATTGACTAAGTAGCACGAACCGCACAACAAACTTCGGGTGATTTCAGGTGCTCTGGAAGGGTGAGTATATTCTGCTCTACATGTGGCACCCGTCGTGTTGCTCATGTAAGTACAAAACCGATAACAAATCTAATTCGGCAGGTCACATTCTTATAAAAGAGGACGGTATTGTAGTTACGACAATTGGAACATATCCGTCGTCATCTGTGAAACAGATATTCGATAACTGTCAATCAACTAAGATTGCCTCTGTAAGATTGACGAAGGGATGATTTCAACTTCACCACGTGGACGTTTACATATAATTGTAGGAGACTAGATTAAAAAAACAATGTTACATAAACCGTTTTTTGCTAATCATTATAATCTATATTAAAATTGATAATACAGTCTTCTCAAGTGATTATTCTGTGAACTTCTTAAACGAGAACTAGTTAATGTGTTTTATTATAGAAAACAATTTCTGAATTACATTTAATATGTAAAGATGATATATTAAAAGTGTTTTCATCTATAATCTGTTAATCAACCACGTCAATTGAGCTCAAAATTTAAAGAATCGGAATTCTGATTACTAGTATATGAAAATCAAATTTTGTTTCTTGCTTTGTACAAAATCGTCAGTAACTGATAAAAGTCCTTTGTTAATTTATATTGATTATTGTCATTTTGTTTAGTTTCTTCTGTTTCCTATTCTAACATCGGACTCTGAATTTCTTCTAATTTGCGTTTTACTGTGCGTATTGTTTTGTGCTTTTTATTCCACGTTGGTGAGAGATAAAGGGGATTAAGATCTCACAAACATATTAAACCATTCCACATTTTCGCACCTGTTCTAAGTCAAGAACCTCTAGTCTTCGTTATTTGTGTGTGTGTTTTTATTTTTTTTATTTTGGGTTATTTGTATGATTAGAAGTTTATTGCGGCGTCCATTTAGCTGAAATACATTGTGTAGTATACATTGTTTCTAAGAAGTCAGCTGAAGACAACCTCCTGGTGCGGGATTTTCCTGCTGCTTTGGACTGTTTTCTGCTCATTGTTCGGGTTGTTGTTACTTGCACATATTCCTGCTTCCATTCTGTATTATATTGCTGACAGTAATGAGTATATTTGCTGTACTCAAAGTAGTCTGTACATCTTTTATTTGTGTCATATTTTGCAAACCATGTTGATTTGTCATGAAATAAAGGTTACTTGATTATCTTCAATAGGCACTGAATAGTTTTTGTATAAAAGATATGAGTATTTTTGTGGGATCGAGCAGAAATGAAACAATATATTTCAATGGTACCGCAATGATATTGGCTACCAGAAGACACAATTAAAATGTATTTTTTTAGGTCAGAATTAATAAGTGTACATTAATTTATATTTAACAGTGAATGAACGTGTAACAACACACATATACATTTTAAACGTTTTAATTTTGTTATTTGAGTCTACCGATCCAAACCCTGGTGAGGCGTATGCTGCCCTCTATGAGTCGATTGAAATTATTCCAACTCTAACCAGTCGCAGAGTAACGAAACTTCTACAGATAGCATTTGACAGGAAACTACTTTTACCATTGATTTAACAAACACAATAGTTTGGAACGACATTCCACATACATCGAGGTAAATGTTATATACATTCACTTAATCAATCATACACTTGTTCAGTTATAATGATAAGAATAAGCTAAACTAGTATTCAGATAATAAAGTATAGTGTTGGCTGCTAGACAAATGCACATACGACAAAGTTAGCTTGTACCGACTAGGCGAGTGTTCTTTGTTAAAAACATGAAAAGGAACAACATGTTCGAAAACATTAATGATTGGGACATATTTTTAAATCTTTCGCCCAATCGAATTGCTTAATTTCCTGTCTAAGTTTTTATAGAACATATTTTATTCCATGTATTTAGTCAATATTAAGGTATGTTCTATGAAATCAAATGCCTCGAGGGTCTGTGCCCAGTCATATATTACGATTTCCATTGAGCACTGCTGTTCACTTACGTACAAGTTTAATCAGCAACATCACCTACAAATACTTCTAAAATGTTTATTTAACATGCAGTTATTTTGCGCATTGACTTTTCTATAGATTCGCCAAAAGGAATGTTATTTTCTCTATTTGTGACATAGTAAAGTAACATACTTTTAAATCGAAAGTGTTTTTTCTCATTACCACATCGAGTTGCCGTAATCAGTTATTTCATTATCAACCAATGAATTCACTGCATTAAACTTAAAATGTCATAAGAAAATATTCTTCATTAGGATAGAAACCGTTGCTCTTGTATACTATCATTTCTAAAAAGCATAATATTTATTTTAGACTGTCTGTTATATGCTATTCTTAGAGTATTATTTATTCTGTTCAAAATATCTTCCATGTAGGCAGTGTTTTGGAAGAGATGAACAGGAAGATATCATCAGAGCTCTAGCGAAAAGGGCGTAACGGAGAACGATTTGTGAATCTAGAAGAAGTGGGAGTTACTACAATATTCATTTTGGAAATGATAGAAAGAGACAGGATGGTTCACTTTACCAAAATAATCATTTTTCAGTTCAGATCCCAGATGGGTCAAATTCAAAACTCACTACGAAGAAGGGCAATGAAGCCTTGATTTGGCCAAATATAAGTGCAAATTAAAAGTTTCCATTCACGATTTTTCAATCTAACAATACTAAGGTTATAGGTGTCTAGAAACACAAATTTTATTTGACGAGTTAACATGGCAACAAAACATTACGAGATTTTTGTTTTTGTTTTTATGAAATGTATTTATTTTGTTTGTTTTATATTAACTATTTGGAGAAAAATTTACTAACGGTTGTCAATTTTACCAGATGTGTTTTCCGCAATAAATGTCTCTTGAGTGATGCTCAAGACCAAAATAATTGAAAATCCAAAACTAGCTTTAATACAAAATGTATCTATAATAACTTGATTTTGTTGTTTCTTGGCTGGGAAAGATGTAAGCACAAATGGACAGGAAAAGTAAACTTAGCAATTTTCTTCATTTTTAAGGAAGATGCCCATAATAAGATTTGAATTCTCTCAGGCTAATTTGGCCTTAAATAATTTGGCTATTATTTCGGATCCTTTTAATCATATAGCCTTTCAACTGTTTCGGTTCTTATACATCCTTGGCTTTCAAATATTCGCCTTTGGGCGTTTCTGGTGAAGGTAAATCAAGAAATGTGCTTTGAACGCATGCACTGTTTAAAGTGTTTTCATTTTTATGGCGTAATAGTGATGGCATACATGTAATATAAAAATCTTATTCATTTTATATATTATTTTAACTTATGTTTTCCAAACATTATGTGAAAATTTGAAATAGTCCTCAAAAACTTAAATGCTCTAGTATTTTTCATTCAAGGTAAATTCTTAATCTGCATCAAATTTCGATCACCTTTAATGTATGGGTTCTTTATTGTAGAAAGTTGTCATCCAATGTGTTAGTTTCAATTGTGTTCCTTTGAATATAATAAACGTTAAAATCAGAAAATAAAAAGTTCATTTATTTTCAAGTTATTCTTTTAGTTATTGTTGACCGAACTTCATTTATTCAAATACAACTTTTTATTTAAATGATTAGTTAGATTATTACACCAGTTTCTGATACAAAAAAAATCGATTTACAGTGGTTTAAAGCTTTTCCTGTATCGTACTGCTTTTAATTTTCCTGTACACATATTGATCATGCAGAATAATCATATGTGTATGATACAATGAGCTGTAATAATTATTCTCAACAATGTGTAAACAAGTTTTATTTCTGACTGAATGTCAGTTACAATATCATTTATAAATATTAAAAAGAAGAGAGGACCAAAGATTGATCATTACATGTATATGAAAGATGAGCTGTCATAATTATGCCTCAACAATGTGTAAACAAGTTTTATTCTGGAGAGACTTTGAGCACAATCAATAATTTTACAAGCAGTCTGTATGCAGCATGATGTATAACAAGTAGCAAGAGTTTGCACACAATGTTCTTGTATTGTTTGGATGCTGTCTAATTGACTTTTATATACACTTATCTCTTATAATTTATGCATAGAATAATTATCCTCATTGTATACTCTATTGAAGGTCTTTCATAAACACTAACGGTGGTTGTTAATCATACTTTCATTCATTATACTGATAAATTGATATAGAACTGAAATTAAGTAAAACATAAGGTAAAACGCTCCGCCTTTTTTGTAACAAGGAGTCATCCATTCTCTTTGGTGTAGTAGTACATTGCTAAAATCACAAACTATCCGTCATACCCACGCAAGCGCGGTTCAACTTCTAGTAAAAATAAAAAGAGATGTTGGCATTGGTATGTGCAGTTGTATAACAATGCACGCTGCATCTAATGAAGTCGTTTATTTTAAGTAGCAAGCGTTTTAAAATGTTTCGAGTTAAACATTGATTAATATGCAAACTTATACTACATAAAATTAATAGATGTGGTATGATTGCCAATGAGATAACTTGATTATTTATTGTATTTATTATCAGTGTATTGTTATGGTACATACTATATTTTAGTTTGAAATTTAACATAGATATATTGCTGGAGAGTTTGTTGAATAATTCAACCGTTTTCTTATTTGTAGTATATATACAGAAAAGAAGATACGTCAAAGAGACAACAATGTTATACACATTAGATAACAAAGACAACAGTAGACTGTCTTCAACAATAAACAGTTGTCTATATATTATATCAAACTTTTAATCGGCCCGTTTCTTATAATTGTTTCGAATTAATTAAACAGAACCTGTCAAAAATTTTAATTGCAATTCGTTTAATCGATTATCTGGGCCGTTGCCATTATTCAGCTTTTGCTTTAACGCAAGATGGTCTATCTTCACGTTTCCTTTCTAGCTACAAATTGTATCGAATAGGTTACAGCAATATATTTTTCGTAATGTATGTCACTTTTTAATCGGTGCAATTCAGAGCTTGACAAAATGTATAGACAACTTCTTAATTTTCAAGACTGAGTTAATTCTAACTAACACAGCGAGTCGGTAAATTCAGTGCGTTTTAGATTCTGAGTGAGTGTTGTGAAGGTGAAATTGAATGCTCATGAAAAGACAACAATTCATGCTACATTTGTGGAGCCCGTCATTCTGCTTTCGGCTTATCAAGGACATTATAACAACATAAAAACTAGAGGTTTTCTTTGTAAAACAATTTTCGGAAAGTACTGTCGTGATGCTATAAAATGAAAAGGCGAATTGTTCACTAATAATGGAAATGCTGCAGATTCTAAAACATAGGTAAGGACGATACTGCTGATGCTGTAGATTCTAAATCCAAAACAAGGTACGGACGATGCTGCTGATGCCTCAGATCCTATATATCCAAGTTACGGACGATACTGCTGATGGCTCAGTTCCTATATCCAAGGTACGGACGATGCTGCTGATGCTGCAGATCCTATATCCAAGATACGGACGATGCTGCTGATGCTGCAGATCCTATATCAATGGTACGGACGATGATGTTGATGCTTCAGATCCTATATCCAAGGTATGGACGATGATGTTGATTCTGCAGATCCTATATGCAAGGTACGGACGATGCTGGTGATGCTGCAGATCCTATATCCAAGGTACAAACCATGCTGCTGAGGCTGTCGATCCTATATCCAAGGAACGGACGATACTGCTGATTCTGCAGATCCTATATCCTAGTTACGGACGATTCTGCTGATGCTGCAGATCCTATATCCAAGGTACGGACGAGGATGCTGATTCTGCAGATCTTATATCCAAGGTACAGACGATGCTGTTGATTTTGCAGATCCTATATCCAATGTACAGACGATGCTGCTGATGATACAGATCCTATATCCAAGGTACAGACGATTCTGCTGATGCTGCAGATCCTATATCCAAGGTACGGACGATGCTGCTGATTCTGCAGATCCAATATCCAAGGTACGGACGATGCTGCTGATTCTGTAGATCCAATATCCAAGATACGGACGATTCTGCTAATGCTGCAGATCCTATATCCAAGGTACGGACGATGCTGGTGATGCTGCAGATCCTATATACCAGGTACAGACGATTCTGTTGATGCTGCTGATGCTGCAGATCCAATATCAAGGTACGGACGATTCTGCTGATTCTGCAGATACAATATCCAAGATACGGACGATTCTGCTAATGCTGCAGATCCAATATCCAAGGTACGGACGATTCTGCTGATGCTGCAGATCCAATATCCAAGGTACGGACGATTCTGCTGATGCTGCAGATCCAATATCTAGGGTACGGACGATTCTGCTGATGCTGCAGATCCTATATCCAAGGTACGGACGATGCTGTTGATGCTGCAGATCCTATATCCAAGGTACGGACGATTCTGCTGATGCTGCAGATCCTATATCCAAGGTACGGACGATGCTGCTGATTCTGCAGATCCTATATCCAAGATACGGACGATGCTGCTGATACTGCAGATCCTATATCCAAGGTATGGACGATGCTGCTGATTCTGCAGATCTTATATCCAAAGTACAGACGATGCTGCTGAGGCTGTCGATCCTATATCCAAGGTACGGACGATGCTGCTGATTCTGCAGATCTTATATCCAAAGTACAGACGATGCTGCTGAGGCTGTAGATCCTATAACCAAGGTACGGACGATGCTGTTGATGCTGCAGATCCTATATCCAATGTACGGACGATGCTGCTGATTCTGCAGATCCTATATCCAAGGTACGAACGATGCTGTTGATGCTGCAGATCCTATATCCAATGTTGCTGTCTCATTAATGGTTACCCAACACTTTTTTTAATTCATATGTGTGAATAAAACATAGTTAAGACACAAATAGTAACAACATTAAGCAATAGACCGACGAAAATGAAAAAAAGTCATGATTAAATGAAAATCGAAAGATTATTTAAACATAAGAAGATGTGGTATGATTGTCAAAGGATTACTATCCGTTACGACTAAAGTACTAGAAGGATATGAACAATTACAGATTATCGTATAGCCTTTAACTATGAGCAAAACATATACCATAAACCTTCAACGACATGTATCTATACCATGAAGTAAGCTTTTAAAACACAGATATTTCAAAATTTTGCTCCAATGACATGTTTGAATAAACGGAGATACGGTATATATACTTATGAGGAAGCTATCTGGCACAAATAGTCAAGTCATTAAGAGGTCAACATACATTCCTAAGCAAAAGACAGGTGTCAATACAACTTGTCAACCTCTAAATCGTGCTAAGCACAAAACAAATGTGGATAAATCAAATAGAAGCAATTAAAGATTTGTAATCAACGTAAAATTATCAAAATTTCAAGAAAAAAAGTATGCCATTCGACAAACACTATAGCAATGTTTCTTTAAAAGCTCAATGTCCAAAACAATGAAACATGTGGATAATTGTAGAAAACACTTGGAATTTTAAAATAAAAACCACATTAAAAATCCTCCTGATTATTTTTTTTCATTAACGACCAAGTTATGTAGAATTTACTTTTGGCTACTCATTCTATACTGATTAACAAGTCTTGTGTCATTAGTTGATAAAGGACTTTATTTTGTAATAAGTCACCTAATATACAAATAACAGGCATACTAAGTCTTATAGATTTTTGTTTTTGTACTTGTAAAATATAGTCTCCTTTTATATAGCTTCTATGTTGAGCGAACTGAAATACTAGAATTACTGTATACATACACAGTTGATTTTGATGTCCTCATTGCAGTCCACGTTTAGTCCATATATAATTTTCCAACAATGTAAATATGTTTTTTTTTATATCTATACTGCAGCTAGAACACTCATTGTTGTTCACAATCTGGGCGTTTTCAGAAATGAAAAAAGAGTTTAATTTCTGTGTCGATATTTAAGTGACTATCATATAAAATCACATTAGATCAATGTACAAAGATTACAACTCGGTATACCTCGCCCAATAATGATCTTGGAGAATTCTTCAGCTTAGTCCTCTCAGTCATTCGTTTTCAATGCATTTTTATATCGCTTTTGTCCTTCTATTATTTTGTTTGCCAATGTTGTTGTCTTTCCTTATTGTACTTGTAATTTTCGATTGCCCCTTGTTGGTTGTTTTACATTTTTCGACACGTACCATATAAGTAAAAAAATGCATTGAGTTTTGAGTGTGATATTGTCTCATTTAGATATATCATTTTATTAATTTGATTGATTGATTGATGTTAGGTAAATATTCAGAATAAAATATCACAATTAGTCTCGTGGAGGAACAGTTCACTGTCAAATATGTCTACGTACAGGTTTATCTCTAAATTTCATCCTTTCTTAATATTTCGGTATCAAAGTTGCTGTTCACAGTTTAAGTATACACGTGACTGCATAAATGATGCAGCAAGGTCAGAATGTGTTCAAAAGTTGGCTGTTTAATAAACTACGATGAAAATTTGAAAAAAATATGCTATTTTTATGAATTAAAAATGTTCTGTTGTGGTACTAGTTTCATCTAACAGCTTGTGATATCCATGCGGACTGGGTTGCACGAAATAAAAATATGTTTATTTTCCACATTCATTCAATTTGTTAGTTTTACTTAATCAGATTTCATATATTCTTATATTCATAATTTGACTATTAAAACTGAGGAAATTCAACATAAATAAAAGGAGATGTGTGGTTTACGTCAATAAGACGTATAGAGGATAACAGTCGTCCGCAACAAACAAGTGTATAAATGATATGTTAGGAAATCCGTAAAATTGTAAACCGCTTACAGTATCGTACGATTCGTACGATTGATTGATAATGTTTTCTTCCCGAAGTGTTACATGTGGTAATGTGTTACATTTAATGACGACAACGTTGTTATCTTGTGACAAGAATTGATTATCTCATGACTATCCATGTTGTGGTCTTATAGAATAAAGATAACGCATGAACACGTTGCCATTTTGTAACAATGTTGTTATTTTATTTCATGACAATACTGTTATTTTCAAGAGAAATTATGACAAGGTATTTGATGAATGAAAATAATTTTATCTTCCTCATAAATTATTATTGCAGGATTTTCTGACTTATCACAGATTTGTTTTCATTCTAAGTTTAATTGTTGCTCGTCTGGTCGGTCTCAGTGTTTTACGATGAATAAGGCCGATACATAAAGTTGATCCGTTTTGAATATTGTAATCAAAGACTGTCAGGTTGTCCCGGAGAGTTTTATTGCCAAATTTTAGACGTTGTTGGTCAGGAGGTATTCCTGTTTTCTCTTCGATTTTTCTTTTACATTACTTATTGTATCCGATAACCTTATATTAACTGAATAACTTCCATTTCCCATAACTGCTTTTGCTGTTATCTAAAAATGAAGGCAGAGATAAATTATATGATTTATATATTAAGTGTTAACATAGGGCAATACCTCTGGAGTTATAATAGATTTAATCAATATAAATTCTGATAGAGATCTCAATCTAATTAACTGGAGTTTGCAAGATTGTCCCTCCCTACCTCTAAACCCCCTTCCCCAAAAGAAATCGTTCTTAAAATTCGATGAGAAAAATTGAAACGACAGCTAACGTGCGTTTCTTCCAAAGACATTATTTATTTATTTATTTATCTTTTATGATTATATTGATTGGAAGTAAGGCATATTTTCGCATCCAAAGAAAGTTCGGGGAGGGTTCAGCGCCCCAAACATGTTTAACCCGCCACATTCTGCAAATGCCGGTCCCAAGTCAGATACCAGTTATTCAGTGGCTGTCGTTTGTTTCTGTATATCAGATTTCCTTTTCGTTTATTGTTTTGTTCTCAGATCGGGCCCTTAGTGTCTTGATTAAATTGTTTTACATTTGTCATTTCAGGGGCCTTGTATAGCTCACTACGCGGTGTGGGTTTTGCTCATTGTAGACATGTAGATATTTTTCCTTGTTTGTTTGCAATAAGTGACTTTCATTTTCATATACCTTTATTCAAGTCTAAATGTTGACGTCGTCATCGTCAACATCAGATTAGTATAATATACTTAATACCAACCGAATTTTTTAGTAATAATCCAGACAGTTTAAAATTAAAGAAATAACCGAAAATGTACATACCACAATTTTGTCCTCTGTGGGAAGTTTAAAAATCAGTACTGGCTCAGCAGAAGCATAAACAAAACATATACAAGATACTTAATTTTGAAAAAAATATCTATTATATTGACAAAAATTACATCTGAGTTTACACAGCATGAAGTATAGGGCCACTACAAAAAGCAACGGAGACCAGTATGGAAAAATCCAAAAGCAGGCACATTGAATTTTACTTATACATGATTATATTCAAGTATTGTCATCATAACAATGCAGAGTACTTTCGACCTATAAACCTTTAATGATTCAATTATATATAAGGAGGACTGAATCCGTTCATCAGTAATTATATCGGCTTTAAGACTATAGTATGATCATTGTAAATGTTCACATTCTACATTCATCAACAACAGTTAAAATTGAGAATGGAAACGGGAATGTGTCAAAGAGACAACAACCCGACCAAAGAGCAGAAAACAGCCCAAGACCACCAATGGGTCTTCAACACAGCAAGGAAATCCCGCTTCCGGAGGCGGGCTTCAGCTGGCCCCTAAACCAAAATGTGTACTAGTTCAGTAAAATGGACGTCACACTAAACTCCGAAACATATAAATGAACTAAAATTTAAAAAAGACATACACGACTAACAAAGGCCAGAGGCTCCTGACTTGAGACAGGCGCAAACATGCGGCGGGGTTAAACATGTTTTGTGAGATCTCAACTATCCCCTATACCTCTAGCTAATGTAGAATAAACAAACACACAGCAATTCGCACAGTAAAACTCAGTTTAAAAGAAGTCTGAGTCCGATGTCAGAATAGGTAACTATTGAAATGAATAAGCTTCAACTTCCTCAGAAAAGTACCCATCAGACGTTTCGGCTGACTGTTCTGTTTAGGTTAATTTGGATTTGGATGCGTCCAAATCAGGTTTTCTTGACATAACCTCACGAAGCTTATTCTAAAAATGTGAATATAATATTGAAATTAACAAGAATGGACCAATGAATGAAAACAAATGAGTGGATAATTGTTCTGTTAAAGCGAACTTAAGGTAAATATACTTTTCTCGAAGTTTGCATGTATTTATACCACTTTTGACCAGTTTGATAATTTTGAGAGAAAATACACGTTGACACTAGAGTAGAGGAAGGATCAGTTCACCCATTACGCGTTCCACTCACAACGTCAAAAAGTTAAAACCTACTACTAGTAATAATTAAATATAAAACAAGTCTGTGTGTTATGCTCAGATTGATTATCAACTTTCAAATTTTTTTTTTTGGTCAGAATATGGAATAATTTAAATCCAACAATAAGAAACGCACCCACTATCCCACAATTTAAACGAAAAATAAAGGGTGAACTATTTAGATCTCCAACATATTATGGTGAAGGGCAGGGCCTAGACAATTTAATATACTGCATACAAGACTAAGGCACCAGTGCAGTTCATAAAGTGTAGACTTAAATAAGATAAATGTAGTGAATGATTCTAAATGCTCCTGCAGTTCTCCTGTTGAAGATGCCAACCATTACTTTCTAGAATGTCAATTATATTATAACCAAAGATCTGATTAATGATCTTATAAATAAGAACATACACATTGATATTGAAACGCTATTGTTTGGAAAAGATGCATATAATTACGAAACTAACTGGAAAATTTTTGATAAAGTTCGTTATTTCATTAAACAGTCAAAAGATTTTAACGTTCTAAGTCAGCAGCTTTCTTTTTCTTTCTGTCCTATTTAGATATAGGAAGATGTGGTGTGAGTGCCAATGAGACAACTCTCCATCCAAATAACAATTTATAAAAGTAAACCATTTGCTTTTTTGTTGCCATGACAATGTGTGACTCCTTCCTTTATTTTCTATAACTGTCGCTATATTATATATGTGTTTGCTGTCATCATATATGTGTATTGTATATGTAAGGAGAGGACTAAATGTAAGTTGTTATAACTTGTGTCCAATCCTATTGCTTGATTAATGCAATAAAATATTATTAAATTAAATTAATTATTTTTTTTTTGGCGCTGCATGTTACTGTATACCGCAAAACTTACATGGTTTTGTTAAAAAAAATGCCTTGAACGTCGTCTTCTACCAAAATGAATTAATTTGTAAACGAATAACAATAGAGAACACTAATTTCCCCAAAATTTTTGTTTTGGTTAAAACTGTCCCTCTTGTATATTTTTTTTTATTAATAGTCAAGTATCTTTCACAATTGCAGTTTGAAGACATTTTAGGCTGTACTTATTTGATCAAATGTCTATTAAGACACCAACATGTTCGTAGAAAAGTAAAGTACACACTTGAATACATGATACTGTTGATTTTGAAATGATCAAAGGACTTATAGAATATAAGTTTTGGGAAATAGGCCTTACTCTTTGTCTAGTGTAATTTAACGTTAAATCTATTCCGATCATTGAACATAACATATTTTCATTAAATAATAAGAAGAACAGATTCTACCACTTTACCCCGTTGACTTAAATATTTGTACACTTTCTGTAGTTAAATCTTTAAAGTTTAAAAATTTGGAGGAATTTAATCAATGAAGTGGTATTGTTATCAATGATGTTGTTATGTAACCAACAGAGTGTAACCAACATTGTGGTACTGTAATCGACGGAGTGAATTGAAATCAACGGAGTTGTAATGTAATCTACGGAGTGGAATTGAAATCAACGGAGTGGTAATGTAATCAACAGAGTGGAATTGAAATCAACGTAGTTGTAATGTAATCAACGAAGTGGAATTGAAATCAACGAGACGGGGTATTAAAATGACTGGAATGGAATTGCGATAAACGGACTGGAGTTGTAATATTATAATAAACGCAGTGGAATTGTTATAAATGGAGTGGAATTGTCATCAACAAAATGGAAGTGGTATTGTAATCAATGGAGCAGTTTTGTTATCAACATAGTGATATCATAGTTAACAAAGTGTTCTTGCAATCAACGGAGTAGTATTGTTATCAAAGAGTGGAATTACAATCAACGGAGAAGAATTGTAATCAACGGAGTAGTATCGTAATCACCAGAATAAAGTTGTAATAAACGGAATGGTATTAAGGTCTTCGAAATGAAATTGTAATAAATAGAGTGAAATTATTATCAACGGAGTAGAATTGTTATCAATGGGTAGAATTATAATCAACGGGGTTGAATTGTTATGAATTGAGTGGTATTGTTATCAACGGAGTGGAAATAAAATCAAAGGAGTGATATTGTAAGTAATGGAGAGGTATTATAATCAACGGAAATAAAATGTAATCAACGGAAAGGAAGTTGTATTGTAATCAGCGGAGTGGTAATGTTATGAATGGTATGTTGTTGTAGTCAACGGACTTGAATTAGAATCAATGGAGTGTTATTTTAATCGAAGGAGTGGTTTTGTTATGAATGGAATGGTATTGTAATCAACGGAGTGAAACTGTTATAAACGGAAATAAAATGTTATTAACGGAGAAGAAGTGGTATTGTAATCAATGGAGTGGAACTGTAATCAAAGGAAATGAAATGTAATCATCGGAGAATGAGTGGTATTGTTATCAACAGAATGGAAATCAAATGAGTGGTGCTGTTATCAACAGAGTGGTATTGTTATGAACTAAATGATATTGTAATCAACGGAATGGAATTGTGATAAATGGAGTGGTATTGTAATCATCGGGTGGAATCTAAATCCAGTGGCGGATCCAGAAATTTTCATAAGGGGGCCTCTGACTTTCTAAGAGGGGCCCGCTCCAGTCATGCTTCAGTGATTCCTATATAATCAACCAAATTTTTCCCCAAAAGGGGCCGGGCCCCTGAAAACCCTCTAAATCCGCCTCTGAAATCAAGGAGCAGGTATTGTCACCAACGAAGTGTAACGGTGATCAACGGAAATGAAATGTAATCATCGGAGAAGGAGTGGTATTGTAAACGATGGAATGGTATTGTTATCAACGGGTGATATTGTAATCAAAAGAGTGTTATTGTTATGAACGGAGGGTATTGTATTCAACGGAAATGAAATGTAATCAACGGAGAAGAAGTGATATTGTAAGTAACGGAGAAAAATAATCAACGGAGTGGTATTTTACTCGATGGAGTGGTATTGTTATAAACGGAGCTTTATTGTAATCAACGGAGTGGAATTGTTACTAACAGAAAAGAAATGTAATCAACGGAGAAGGAGTGATATAGTAATCAACAGAGTGGAGTTGTAATCAATGGAGTGGTATTGTAATCTTCGGAGTGGAATTTAAATCAAAGGAGTGGTATTGTTATCAACGGAGTGGTATTGTTATTAACGAAATGGTATTGTAACCAACTAAGTGTAACGGCGATCAACGGAAATGAAATGTAATCAACGGAGAAGGAATGATATTGTAAACGATGGATTGGTATTGTTATCAACGAAGTGATATTGTAAGTCTTTACTTATTTAGTTTATTTTCTTGTCAATCTAAGCTCCAATGTAAATCATGGTTAAGCCTTTTTATTAGTTATTATTGGCTTTGAACTAGCTGTCAGTAACTGCAGTACTCTCAGATCTGTACTTTGTGTCTTTTTGTTGTGAGGATATATAAATACTCTGCCACCTCCGGTTTGTATGTTTGTATGAAGTTTTTCTGCTTTGTGTCATTCTGGTGAGTTAAGTCCTTTTCAACATTTTTTGATAGTTTGTTCTTATGTTGTACTGCTACACCACTGTCCTAGGTTAGTAGGAAAGGTTGGCGCCTTCAAACATGTTTAACTCCGCAAATTTTTTATGTGCCTGTCTCAAGGAGTTCAGTGGTTATCTTTGGTTTATGTCTGTCATATTTGTTTTTTCGTAAATTATTTTGTTATAAATTAGGCCGTCAGTTTTCTCAATTGAATAGTTTAATATTTTTCAAAACAATTTTTTAAATGTTATAAAAATGTAAGAGAGGCATGCATATGAAAAAATACCATTTTCAACAAAGGACTATGCTCGGTAAGACCCTTTTGACCCCCAAAATATAGCATTTTATAAATTTGATAAAATGTAAACTTAAAGCTATTTATAAGAAAGAAGAATACTTTTGTTACATGAATATGTGCTGGTTTTCTTTTATAATACAATGCATGCACATGCATCAGGTACTAACATCACTAATTCATACAAAATTACTGAAATCTTCATAATTTTAGCATTTGTGCTAATTTTAGACTGTTTTGTCTAAAATGGAAGTGGTCGCACTTGTTTTCAGTCTCAATATTTAAGTATATGTTGTATTTGATGATAATACATAACTTTATAAAGGTCGAGACTGAACACGAATGCAACCATAAATTTG
Source organism: Mytilus coruscus (assembly GCA_017311375.1). Classification (NCBI taxonomy): domain Eukaryota; kingdom Metazoa; phylum Mollusca; class Bivalvia; order Mytilida; family Mytilidae; genus Mytilus; species Mytilus coruscus. Next base: position 54,626,165 of record CM029605.1, read on the forward strand.
GACAGAAACCATCGGAAAAGTGACGTTGTATGATATATTTGATAGATTTGACGTATGGAAGCTTGAAATTGAACATCTTTAATGACTAAATCAGTTCAAATCTTTCACATAACGTAATTGAATCAACTGAAGTAGACACTAATGTGTTTAAAAATGTCAAAAATATTTCATCAGATGTACTTCAAAGTTTAGGCCAAAGTTAGCCCTTACCGGACCTTCTCCTTTCTGATTTTCACCTATGGGATTAGAAAATAGTTTTATTTTGAGTTAGAGTTGTAATAGTAGTGTAATATACATACATTTTTTTCTCTATTTTGTCGATCACTGCACCAGCACTGAAATAAAAGTAAAGTAATAGAAAATGAACTTAAAATAGAAAAAAATCATATTAAATAGGACACTTACTAAATATGATTTTTATCTTTCTAGTGTGTTTAGTATACAATCTTTTTCCAACAAAGAGCTTTGATTTTAACTCTATTAGAGAATGATGGGCAAACAATATCAAGAATAGAGTGAAATGACCTCAAAAGACTGCTACTTCAGCCACCCTCTTTTCCCCTTTTAAAACAATTTTTTCGAATCCTTAAGCGTGTCTTTAGATATTTCCTCAATTCCACAAAAGTGTGACCTTTATGATCATTCAGGAGACACGAGCTACATATCAAATTCGTTTATTGGTTGCAGAAAAAAAGTATAAAGTTCCTGATGGCTTGAACATCCCAAGTCTGAATGAAACACTAATTAATCAAGTCTGCCACTTTGTATATGTAAGAGAATGATAATCCCTTTCTTCATGATTAAGTACGAGCGTTAACGAGTACTTATATCATTAAGAACATTATTTACATTCATTCTTCACAATTAAGAGACATCAAATCCTCCAATTTCATTGGTCGAGAGCACTTTGCTATATTCTAAGTGCGTTTTAGTCAATGGAATTTTGTCATGAATTGTCTTACAGGATATAAAAAGAGCATGCTTACACTCATAACACAATGATGATCCATCATTTTCTGAACACAAGTCACATTTTGAAGTAGATTTTGAGACATTGTTCACATTATCACAGCTAGGTAGTCAAACCGGAAGGTAAATACACTGTGTACTCATAGATATAATTCATATCACTACTTACTGATCTACTTGTATATTGAACACTTTGTTTTGTTGTTCATGTTATTTCAGTCATAAATACCCGATATACCCTGTCATTGCTCCGTACATTTCACAGGTCCTGACGACTTATTCATGTTAGTTATTTACTAAGATTTAAAATTATAATTTTAATCAATTTATCTCATTTACAGTGGCAGGCATGTTCAGTGCGTGTCCCTTTCCTTATTTAAATAGCTTATATGTTCAGTGTATGTTCACCGGTGTTAATATGTCTTTTGATTGAGTTAAGCCATTTCAATTGATTTTATAGTGTGTTTTCTATGTTGTGATGTTACACTATTGTTTCAGATAAGGGTGAAGGTTTGGTACCATTAAAACGTTTAAACCCGCTGCAATTGTTTGCACCTGTCCTAAGTCAGGAATCTGATGTTCAGTAGTTCATGTTGTTGTCGTTTGTTGCTGTGGTTCATAAGTGTTTCTCGTTTCTCGTTTTTATATAGATTAGACCATTGGTTTTCCCGTTTGAATGGTTTTACACTAGTAATTTTGGGGCCCTTTATAGCTTGCTGTTCGGTGTGAGCCAAGGCTCCGTGTTGAAGACCGTACTTTGACCTATAATGGTTTACTTTTATAAATTTTGGTTTGGATGGAGGGTTGTCTCATTGGCACTCATACCACATCTTCTTATATCTGTCTATCCAAAATAGACCTGTGAGCTATTGCTATAAGGTTGAGTTCGTCATTAATTCTTCACAATCTCACTATTTCTAGAAAATACTTGTCTAATAATAAGCAAGTTTTGCATGTAGGGATTTCTCTTGTATAAGAAGAAAAGGGGAGGGAGGGTCAAAGGTAGAGGGATCACATTTTTCTAAAGTATAGATATAGGATCGAGGATTTTATTTTAAATTTCCAGTAGAGGTCATTCCCCCTCTTCCGAGATTTGATAAATTACTATTAACAAGTTGGAAAGATTTAAAATTGTTTGACACATAAAAATTGTTCTTTCAGTTCGCAGCGATGTTAAGGCAATTTCGATTAGATTTGGTCAGGGGAGGTAACTCCGCAAAGACCTCATTAAATATTCATATATTCATTAATGGCGATGAGCACGAAAGCTGCGTTTATCGATTAAAATGTATGATAACAAATTACATACATGCATTTGAATTAAAACGGTATCAATATGGTGTAATTTATTCACTGAAACGCGAATACTGTATGTTTGTGCCTTAATTATATTGTAAACGGTTGCAATAGCTGTTTTTCTTGCGGAGATTGTCCGCTTGTGGGACCCCGCCTCCTTTTAGGATCAACCAATCATAAGATTTGTCCAAATAAGATTCAAATCAAATTTGCTAAATTTTTATTGGGTGTAAATAAAGGTGCTGTGAATAATGCTGTACTTGCTGAATTAGGTTTATTCCCACTTTCATTGTCAGCCCTTAAAAATACAATTAATTTCTGGATTCATATCATTAATATGAATAGCGAGAGTATGGTAAAGAAAGCATACAGTGAAAACTTTAACATGTCTAATGGTTTTGTAGTAAAATAAAAGTGTTATTAGGTAAACTTGGTTTTCAGCATGTTTGGGAAAATCAAAATACTATGTCAAAGACAAAATTACTTTTTCAGTTCAAAAGAAATTAGAAAAGGAATTCATAAAATCCTGAAACAAGCTCTTTTTGTGACTCTAATAAAGATGGTCATGGTAATAAGCTAAGAACGTATCGCAAAGTTAAAAATAATTACGAATTAGAAAAATATCTCCTACTGGACCTTAACAAAATGTTATTTCTAAAATGGTAAAATTAGAATTAGTAATAGCAAATTACTAATAGAAGTTGGTAGATATACTAGAACACCTTTAGAACAGAGAATTTGTCCACTTTGGGGTTCGTGTTGCTTAGTCTTTAGTTTTCTATGTTGTGTCATCTGTACTATTATTTGTCTGTTTGTCTTTTTATTTTTGGCCATGGCGTTGTCAGTTTGTTTTCGATCTATGAGTTTGACTGTCCCTCTGGTATCTTTCGTCCCTCTTTTGCAAGGATGGAATTGAAGATGAATTCCATTTCCTCATTAAATGTAAAGCGTTAGAATTTAATAGAAATATACTCTTTTGTAATTTAAGTGATATAGTTCCATCTTTTGCAAGGATGGAATTGAAGATGAATTCCATTTCCTCATTAAATGTAAAGCGTTAGAATTGAATAGAAATATACTCTTTTGTAATTTAAGTGATATAGTTCCATCTTTTGTTAATATGTCTGAACAAGATAAATTTAGTTTCATTTTGAAAAGTAATGATACTGACATTTGTACTGTATGTGTAGCTGGAATAAGCGATATGTATGATTCGAACATTCATTTAAAGCAAACATAATGTTGTTAAGAACTGTTGTAGTATTAAAGCTTATTGTAATAGCTTGAAGTGATAATATAGTATGAATAACACCTCCACGCAATGTAGATATAAAATATGTGTCTCTTATCATTGAGAAAACATATCTCTGTATTTTTGTTTTTGTTTATTTTGTCTGTTTTGTATTTGTATTTTGTAAATGTCAGCTGGTATCATTCCTGTATTGGAATTTACACCAATAAAATTATTTGATTTGATTTGATTTGATTTAAGACGATCGCCGTCGGAAAAATGCTTGTGGTTTGCACCTTGCTGCGGAAAATATTTTCACTTCTACGTGAAAATCTAACAAGAAAAGTAAGTTTAAGACACCAAATTTGTAAAATTTATGAAACATACATTGTTTCTTTTGTTAATCATTCCTTTCAGATGGCGAAAAATGGCACAGTATAAGAAAAAAAACGAGTTCAGTGTTAGCAAGTATGATATACACGTGGTCAAAACGAAAGTAGACTGCAAAAAATATATGAAATTAGAATAATTTATAGAATCTAGTCAGTAAATGAACAGAATATCGAATGAAATAAGTTCTCTGTATCTTGCAAAGATCCCATTCTCAACACTCGCCCTGTAATTCGTTCCTAATTTACGTTTTGTACAGTTGTAACGTGAGGGTACCCAAATTGCACCGATTTTGACAGTTTTTCACCTACGTTTTTAATTGTCCAGACAAAAGTTTCCATTCTGTGTTTATTTTGTAGACGTATCCTTATTTACTATATAGTTACACCAATTTAATGGGTTTGAACCGACCTCTAAACGATCCATGATTCTGTAATTAGCAGTACCCAAATTGCATCCATGCTTAAATTCACATCCTTAAAAATCGAATAACAGATGTTTTGTTTTATTTCTTCAATTATTTAGAAAAATTGACATTAGTCAATGCTTACTATTCATTTTTCAAGAAATGGACGCATGTAACATATTTCATTTGCTCATTTTTGAAAGGTGACTTTTTGTGAACGTCGCATGGCGACGTTTCCGTAGATTTTACTTTTCCGGGGAATGCTTCATCTGTTGATATATACTGTGAGCGTTTGGTGTATATTTAAATATTTTTACCTATGTTGAAAGACGTGTATAATGTCAATTAATGAAAATACAAATTGTTTTGTCGAAAAGAAAACTTGAAAGATTTCCGCAGCTATTTTTGTTGAATAGGTGCAATTTGGGTACTCGGTGCAACTTGGGTACTGTGACGTTAGGCATCCTGTCGGGTAAATTTTAACACTGCTTCGGAGCCCGGTGCCCACATTGATGGAGCCGGGATCCCTACCCCAAAGCATGGATACCGAACAGTGGAGCCTGGGGCACACAACCTTGTTCGAATGAACCATGAGCCCTAATTTGGAGCCTGGGACACACGGAACCCTGATCCCTTAATTTGGAGCCCACAGACCATGATGTTGCCCCAGTTCCAGTCTCAAGTCCAGATTATAATATGTTTTGCTGAAGGCTTTGGGTATTTTCAACACCCTATTTTCATAGATTCAAACTTGAAGATGAAAGCGTCGAAAGCAAAAACAGCATGACATTCTTTCATACATGTAGATGTCATAATTATTCGGACTTATCCTGGACCTTGCATCTTTCTCTGAAAATGACTGCACCTTGGATAAATTATCTTAGAAACAGTATTTTCACATGTACTCAAAGTCATCAATATGACCAATAGCAAATTTATATATTTGTTGATTGAATTGACCAATTTAAATGCATAATCCAAATAATATATTAATATTATGATTTCTTGAACTTTAGGCAGATTTGTTGATTTTTACTGTGAAGCCTTCATATATATATGACAGTCCATCTTAGGAAGGCATCACAGCAAAAAAAAAAAAAAAAGCCTTTCACGACAAAATATTATTGGACCGATAGATATATTATGTCGTTTGTCAATCATGACTGTCCACCTTGACATGTTCTTTTTAGATATGGTTATCATTAGTACTTGAATTAAAAATAAAGCTGCATGCATGCAGATGATTACTATATACATATACATACATGTACCTCAGTTATAGCAAACATTGTCAAGGCAGTAAATTGTTTAGTACTGTAAATTCAGAAAGAATTGCAAGGTTTTAATGAATGTGAATAATGCGACTGGATGAGTATCACAATAATAAAACTCACATTCTGGTATCAGTATGGAGATTTTCCTGTCACAGAATTTGCAATATAGAATTAACCTCATATTTTGTCCTTTCTTTCAAAAATCACAATAATAAATGCACAATAATTTAAGAATTTACAGTAAAGATTCTAAGAAACAACTATTAGGCCAAATAAAAAGATGTGTGTTTCCTATTACCATACCCTCTCTATTTTTAAGCTCAAAAATAGCCTACACTAAAGTTTCTTGTGGTCATTTTCAATAAGCACTGTTAAAGTCAGAATGTCCCTCCATAGACAATGTAAAAAAAAATGGTAAAATAAAAAAAATCCTACCTACCTACCCTATTTTTTATAAGATGTAATAAGAACACACATATTATTTTTTTTTTTGCCTTAAATAGATATAAGAAGATGTGGTATGAGTGCCAATGGGACAACTCTCCATCTAAGTCACAATTTGTAGTTTAAGTAAACAATTAAATAGGTTAAAGTACGGTCTTCAACACGGAGCCTTGGCTCACACCGAATAACAAGCTATAAAGGGCCCCAAAATGACTAGTGTAAAACAATTCAAACTGTATAAACCAACAGTATAATATAGTTATATAATCTATATAAAACGAGAAACAAAAACACTTATGAACCACATCAACAAATGATAACTATTGACAATCTGATTCCTAAATATATGATATTGAATTAGAAAAGTAGGGCATTAAAAATCAGGATTTATGAACATTAAAACGTTTAATCCCGCTGCAAATGTTTGCACCTGTCCTAAGTCAGGAATCTGATGTACAGTAGTTGTCGTTTGTTTATGTAATTATACGTGTTTCTCGTTTCTCGTTTCTCGTTTTTATATAGACTAGACCGTTGGTTTTCCCGTTTGAATGGTTTTACACTAGTAATTTTGGGGCCCTTTATAGCTTGTTGTTCGAGCCAAACTCCGTGTTGAAGGCCGTACATTGACCTATAATGGTTTACTTTTATAAATTGCTATTTGGATGGAGAGTTGTCTCATTAACTTACACACATCTTCCTATATCTATGAACAGGAAAGATTAAGAAAGCTTAATTTTTGAAGTTGACAAGTATTGGATATGCATGTACCAACCATTCATCTTTATATTATTTTTGGGGGAGGGTGGAGGTTTTATCCTGCAATCAGCTAACTATTGTACAAAAACAGGTACACAAATAAATTTTGCTTTATTTGTACATGTACAAAGAAAGTCTCCTGTTACCCCTTCCATGTTGAGCAAGCGGTAATGTGGATATTTCTTTTGCGTACCAGTTCATTTTGGGGTCCTCTTCGCGGTCCGCGTTTAAACTATGACGATTTCTTTGAAAATTAGAGACAATGATTTAATTAGATTCTAACAACTAAAGTTTCAAGTGTTGGGTGTAAATTTCAGGATAAAAACAATATATGTACATTGTCAGAAAACATAAAATTTATTTGTACTCACTAAGAAACAGGAGAAAAGCTTGGCGAGCCTCGCTTTTCGTCCTGTTTTAAAGCTCATACAAATAAATTTTATATTTTCCGACAATGTACATATATTGTATATCTATCTAGGTACAATCAATTTTAGCTGGGTATATATACTGTACAATGTAAAGTTCATTTTGGTAATGTACCTGCCTGTAAAGTCTTGGCTTAAAACAAACAATAACCTAAATCCGCCTTTGGTAATATAGCTTGTATATTTTTCTTAGTTTTATATAGTTCTTGGAACACCTCAAACACTATAGGCCCTAGAGACCAACATATTACAGAAATTAATTTTATAAGTACATGATATACAGTGACATATAGTTGGCAAAGCATTTTAGTGAGGCCTGGAACTATCCATGGATTTTGTGTTGCCATATAATAAAACAAAAGTCAGACAATTTTGGACTTTACAATGCAACAGAAAATGTGTGTGTTAATTTTTGTTTATAAATGGTTTAAAAATGTAGTACTTTTTATAAACAATAAATGTTATAGGTGCTTGGGAGTTTTCACAATCTTAGTAAAGGTTAAAGTTGTACCCTAAAACATACAAATTACATTGGACACATGAATTGCTAAAATCTGTAGGTGTTTGTATGCCCTGCTCTAGGCAACAAGGGCATTTAGTGTTACCCTTGACTGTCTGTCCAACCAAACTTTAGTATGCAATTACTTTAGTATGTCTCATGCAAATTTTATGAAACTCATACACAATTGCTAAGAAACACAACACACAGACAGACTTTCGGTTGTGATTCATTTACTGTCTAGAGTTATGCCCTTTTAATTTGGAAAATTGCATCGCTTGAGCGGGGGTATTCATGTCCACTCTTTTAGAGTAATTTTGTTCCAAAATGATCTATCTAGACATGGTTCCTGTTACCCAATTTTCAAACACTTGACCTTTATACGCTTGTCTAAGACAGGACATATTATCTGTACCAATGTCCATGATGTCCATCTGTCTGTCAACTCTTTGTAAGATAACTTAAATTTGATGTAATTTGATCACAACAATATCAAGACTTTATTTTGAAAATTTTGGCTGTGTCATTCAAGAGTTACAGGACTTAAAGAGGGTAAGAATGGGGTACCTCAAATGGCTAATGATGATAGAATATTTGTGTAAATAACGTAAAAGATATACATTTTACTTCATTTGATGCCAAGTAGCTACAAAATGAGATATGAGATAAAAATTAAGGCTCATTTGATGCTAACGGTAGCGAAAACCATAACCCCTCCTCTGGAAGTTAAACATGTTAAATGGTTTCTCCTTCGGAAATTATTTATGGTTGCTGTAGTTTTAAATTAAATATACAGTGTATATTTTAACAAAGGTTGGTGTACATGGTGTAGGGTTTAATTCTTACAAATAGTATTAAAATACCAGAGTTCTCAAAAGTGGTTGTCCGCAGGTTTTTCAAAGGACTGATGCAAGTTTGGTATTTTGCAATAGAAATAAAGTTTAAGGACCAGCAGATTTTCTTAAAGAACCACCAGGAAAAAGATTTTAGAACTCTTTGTCCAGTTGTCAGTGTCTAAAATTAAACCATGACAGCCATGAAATCAGATTCTGTCAATTCTTAATGGACAAGTTAGTATTTGAAACGGATCAATTAGAAATGTTCAAAATAAAGCCTGCAGTCCTTACTCATGTATGTCTGTAAAAAGGATCTGTTTATGTATTAAATAATTACTTTCTCTTATGTTTAGTTGACCTGTCAATTACAGGATACAGAGTGCCAGTCCCACTTTGATGAAGTATTAAAAGCAATGGTTGGAATTAGGAAAGCTTTATTATTTAAACAGGTAAATTGATGCATTTTCTTTTGCTCCTTATTAAAACTGGTTATCATTTGTTTTTGTATATGATATTTGTTTTCATTTATTGTTATCGTATACGTACATAAATCAGGCTGTACAGTCAGTGGCGGAACCAGAAATTTTCATAAGTAGGGGCCCACTGACTGCCTAAGATGGGGCCCGCTTCGGTCATGCTTCTGTGATTCCCTATATAATCAACCAAATTTTTCTGGAAAAGGGGGCCACAGGTGCCCCCTAAATCCGCCTCTGACAGTGACCTATATGCATATATGGAGCATTACATTCATATAACAAATAGTTACATAAGAAAATCTATTAATATAAAGATAAGAAGATGTGGTATGACTGCAAATGAGACTACTTTCCATCAGAGACCAAATGATGTAGATGTATGCATCTATATATAGGTTGCTTTGCTGTCTTCAGCAATCAGCAAAACCCATACCATATTAATCTATAAAGCCCCCCTTTTTTGTCCCCCTAACCTTGGACAGTAGTGTATCATCACAACATAGGAACAAACTGTAAACAATGGTCAAAGTTGGTGAAAAGGCTCGATTAAATCGTCGGATCAACACGTAGCACAAAAAAGGTACAAAGTACTTGCAGTTACTGAAAGCTAGTTCATATATAATTACAAGTTATGGAAAAGGCATGTTTGTGATACAAAACAAATCATCAGCTCACATCAAAAGATTTGGTTTAAATTCAGGAGCCCATTATTAAATATTATTGAACATTTTACTATACAAATACAGGTGTACAGATAATCTAAAGAGATAAAGCTATAGTATAGGAATATTTGATCTTCTGGTATCCTGCTTCTGTTGCTTGGAAACAGTTATGTTTAAATAGTCTGTATATAGATATAAGAAGATGTGGTATGAGTGCCAATGAGACAACTCTCCATCCAAGTCAAAATTTATAAATGTAAACCATTATAGGTCAAAGTACGGTCTTCAACACGGAGCCTAGGCTCACACCGAACAGTAAGCTATAAAGGGCCCCAAAATTACTAGTGTAAAACCATTCAAACGGGAAAACCAACGGTCTAATCTATATAAAACGAGAAACGAGAAACACTTATGAACCACATCAACAAACGACAACTACTGAACATCAGATTCCTGACTTAGGACAGGTGCAAACAAATGCAGCGGGTTTAAACGTTTTAATGGTACCAAACCTTCACCCTTTTTCTATGCATGTTTTCCTGAAAGAGCAATAATTAATCTTGCACTTTAGTTCTGTTTTCAATGGTCGCAGTAATAAACGCATACAATAATTTCTGAATTTACATGATTATATATCATATAGGCTCTTACCAGAAGATATATTAAATCTGGTTTAGGATAATATTTTTACAGTTACTTGCAATTATCTATTACATTTTTATTTTAGAAAACAGCTCTATATGAATGAATGAAGAGTTGTATCCTCTTCAATTCATCTGAAAACCTGATGATTGAGCGGTCTTGCAAAAATGTACATAAGGAGTCAGATGGGCTAGTACATTCACTTCCATAATCTGGACTCAGTAACTGTTCAAGGGTAAGTGGTTGTAACAAAAGTTTGATGTTATACTTATTTGTTATTTAGTAGAGACAACAAAGAAGAAGACTTTAAAACATTTTGCCTTTTCAGGGTCGAATTGAGAACTTTTAGGTCGAATGACATAGTCTGTTTCATCACTACAGTACAGTGCATAAGTGTTTTATCTGACACTCTGCTCTTTGTAATATGTCCGTCAACTGACAGAAAATGAAAAACAATCATAGTCAGTAAATCATGTTAACTTTTAATTTTACCAAATTGTAAAGAATAAGGCTTTAGATAGATATAGGAAGATGTGGTATGAGTGCCAATGAGACAACTCTCCATCAAAGTCACAATTTATAAAAGTAAACCATTATAGGTCAAGGAAAGGTCTTCAATACGGAGCCTTGGCTCACACCGAACAACAAGCTATAAAGGGCCCCAAAAATAACTAGTGTAAAATCATTCAAGCAGGAAAACCAACGGTCTAATCTATATAAAAACGAGAAACACTTATGAACCACATAAACAAACGACAACTACTGAACATCAGATTCCTGACTTAGGACAGGTGCATTAATTTCCACTTATTTCGTTCAAGAGATATGAGACTTTAAAATTCGACATAATAAGCAATATTTCATGTTTTGCACATTAACAATTTATGAAGAATGTTTTTCTTATTTACAATTTTAATTCAGGTGTTCTAAACTTCCATCTTAAAAATGTGCCTCTGTATGTTTATTTTTGTTTTGTTTACTAGCTATAGCTAGGACAAATGAATATACAGGACTTTTCATTACTGCATTAGGAAAATTACTAGTTGTAATTTTGTGGAAAATTAAAGGAACATCAAATTCCTTATTATATACAATTTATTGATCTGCATATGTATTGTTAAATGAAAGTAGTAAAGTTCTAATTTAAAAACTGCAAGTGTGTGCTTGAAAAACCATATACAGGTACCTAGCATGAATAATTTCACCAAATTCAAACAAATGACAAAGTTCAAAATCCTGTGATTTGAGAAAAATATAAAGAAAGAAAATGAATCCTGATAAAATGCACAACAGTAATATATTTACTTATGCCTTTTATATTGTAAAAGTTCTAGCCTTAAAATGAGGACTTGCTCAATGAAAAACCATTAACCCTATGTAGGGTGGACTGACATTGGAAGAACAATCACTTTCCTCATACTCTTCTTTGAATGGGGCATAGCATGAACAGTTTGGGGTTATATTTTGATGCTCTATTGACACATTATTGGTCTGTTGCCTAGATTTTTACTTTTATGTTAAAACTGCATGCTGTACTTGCATTCTGTTTATTGCTTGTGGGATAATGTTCTGTTTAGTTTATATGATTATTAATTTTCGTATTTTTTCTATTTCAGCTTTACTACATTTCCAGTTACTATTTACAATGATTTATATGTAACCTTAATTTCATATTGTTACACTTCTTCGTCACTGGTCAGATAGAATTAGACACATCTGTGGAGAAGAAAAACATCTTTGTAACGTTCAAGACAGAATTAATGAAAAGGAAATGTTATATCAACTAAATGCAGCTGTAAATTTTTAGGAAATGTTTCAAACTGAAGCTACACTTTAAAGCTTTCTGAAAATATATTAAACCAGGAGACGTATTAGCTACAATTTAATTTTAAGATGACACTGGACATTCTTAGTTGTTTATTACTCAATGATTAGTTAGTTTATAGCATAAGTTATTGTGACCAAATTTATCTGTTATAATGATATTTACTCAATTTTTCAAAAATTGCATTAGTATTTGTTTATGATCAATGATTCAGAAAAACAGTGTTTGTTTGTTTGTTTGTTTTCTTTAGAAAATTTAATACCAAGAGTGGAGGTCTTTGAAATAGAAATCTATGGATTTTCTTTTCTTTATCATGTTTATGGAGTGAAATGGTATTTCATGTATATGTTGTATCAAAAGGTAAATACTAGAAACAAATTACATATCATCAATTACTAACTCCTTCCTTGTATGAACAATATGATGACTAGCATTCCTTATAAAATGAGAAAATATGGCATCATTGCCAATGAGACAACTCTCCACAAGACACAAAAGGACACAGAAATTTAAAAATATCTGCAGGTCACTGTACGGCCTTCAACAATGAGCAAATCCCATACCAATTATTCCTGCTTATAGTATTTCCACTTTGTACTTTTTATTGATATTGGTTGGGCATGAAAATAATAAGATGATGTGATTGCCACTGAAAGAATCTCTTAATACCTATTATAAGGACAATGGTGTGATTGTTAAGTTGATCAAGGTGCATAATTGCTAAATATACATTGTAGATTAAATATAAATATACATGGTCTCAAAATAAAATAAAATATATGTCTACAAGACATAAACACACGTATAATTTGAATTCTCCTCTGCCTCATTTCTATCCTATTGAGCTGAGTAACAAAACAGATTATGTTTTGTCCTCATATACTACAAAGAATGAGATGTCTTATCATTGCCATTGACACAACTACCCACTAGAGTTTAAATGAAGAAGATGTACATGTAAGCAAATATACTTAGCCACTGTAAAGCCCTCACAAATGAGAAAACCCATAATGTAGTATTGGCTATAAAGACCCCAGTCTGGCAAATGTGATATAATTCCATAAGACGGACATTAACCAACGTCAACCACTGCACCAAAGGCTTGTGATTTGGAACAGGCACATAAAGAATGTTGTGGGGTTAAACATATTTGTGAGTGCTCAAACTCTTACCCGGAAGAGTAGTGGAACACAGCATAGAACAATTTCATAAATTTCACTTGAATATTGACCACATGATTTCAGTGTGTTATTGAAATTCTTGAGCAGTGTAAATTTTGCTGGATCAGTGGAGTAGAAAATATAATTAAAAACAACTGAACCAGTTGTGGGAGTGTTTAATAGTACAGCAAACAATTTGTATATTCTGAGAGCCTAGCTCAGTTGTGTGATTCTTACCTACATTCTCTTTTATATCAACTTCTGCCACTTCAAACATTTACCAAAGTACATAATTTTCACACTGACTGAGAGTGGTGTCTGCTGAAAATTTTGTTGTCTAAAAATGCAGACTATATGAATGCAGGTCAACTGTAATCCAGGCAAATATCTAGACAAATAAGAATTTTGACTGGAATCAGGTAGGTGTTAACAAGAGTTTTACGAACCTTGGGACAGTGCGACAGCCAAATTTTGATTTCTTTTTACATTTCACGAATGAAGAATTTTTTTTACAGTTAACATTAAGGTATTCTCCTCCTTCATATATTATTCTTTTTATTGAGCAGATTAGCTCTTTTATTTATATATATATGAGATAATATCTAGCAAAATTAAAATTTTATTTTAATACCGAATTTTACTGATGAATGGACTTTTTTTCAGTTTACATTTTAATACATGGTGGGAAGGGGTGCTAATCATGAAATGTTGTGATTCTTGGATTCTTTATAGCTTATTCTAGTTCAAGAAATAGCATTTGTTGAAAACGTTTCGATATCTTAATTTTGTATTTTGATAATAGTCATTCTGAGAATCTCGGATGGGCTATAAAATTTTGGCACACTGATGACCGTGCCCTCCCTCCCCATATTAGCTTAATTTGCTACGCATTTGGCTTATAAGGAGCTTATGTTGCCTTTTATTTTAATTTACCTTAATATGAGCTCATGTTGCCTTATATTTTAATTTACCTTAATATGAGCTTAATTTGCCTTGTATTAGCTTAATATGAGCTTAATTTGCCTTGTATTAGCTAAATATGAGCTTAATTTGCTATATGTTGTTGGCCTCCCAACTTGTTGTGTTCGCGCATATTTGATAAAGATTATTCTACAATAAACTTATGAAATTGTGATTACCTCATCAACGGAATTGGAACTTATTCTTTAAATTAACGACGACAGAATAACAGACCAGCAGTTCATTGAAAAGCATCGACTCCGGTAGATTTCTTGTGGAGCAATATTACACGGTCTTTTCTAAAGGCCTGATAAAATCTGATAAACGTTGCGTAGTGGTGTTGGATATGGTAAAATGTTAACATCCCTTGAGTATACAATTAATTCACTTATATAAATCACGGAACCACAGTATTCTCTTTAAGTCGTAAGTTTTATGTACAAAATATATCTCATGCTTGAAAATTGTCTCAAAGGACCAATATATATGTGTTTTATAATGGTGTTGACGTTTTTACAGAATGTATTGAGGAAAATACTGATTGTTTCTCTAAAATTTGACTTTTCGACCACTTTCAAGCGCATTACCTCGACCATGTACTACAGGCGGATACTCAATTTAAGTCATTCGTTTGAATTACTGAATGGCGCCTTTCAAGATCCATTGCAACACTTTAATTTAAATCTTTATTATAATTTCATAACTTTAAGCTTCTCAACTTTTTATAAGTGTTGATTTCCAAATAGTTTGAAACAGGCATCACCGAAGAGACACTTCGAAATATGCATCCGGACAAACAATACACATATATAAAACATTTTTATTAGAAATAAAAAAAAAAAACTATTCGGAGTGACGCCTGTTTCATTACATTTGATAGGGATGGAGAAATCATGAAAACGACAATTTGGGAGCGAGTCGTATTTGCCAAGATTGCGAAACTTAAAAAAAAAAAAAAAAAAAGAATAAATAACAGAAATCAAAAGTTCTAAGATATCTGATAATTTTGATATGAAATAAGTTGATTAAAATTGGTACATTTTTACATGTTTGTCTTCTCAGTCAGTAGAAAAGTAACTAGTTATTTGCATGACAGATATTGAATCAGATGTAATTGCAACTGCCAATGTCCTTTACAACATCGTACCAATAATACAAAATTCAATATCTTAGACTGCTACATGCAATTGCTTACCTATCAAAGCTATGGGATGTATAACTACCCTGCCACGTCCGGTCTATGTTTTGTTACTTGTTTTTCTGCGTTGTATCGATCTGATGAGTTAAGCCCTTTTTAACTGATTGCTATATTTTGTTCGTCGGTTGTAATGTTACACCACTGTCCCAGGTTAGGGAGGGTTGGGCGCCCGCTAACATGTGTAACCCCGCCACATTCTGCATGTGCCTTTCCCAAGTCAGGAACATTTAATTCAGTGGTTGTCGTTTGTTGCTGTATATCATATTTGTAATTTTAGTTCATTAATTTTTACATAAATCAGACCGTTAGTTTTCTCGTTTGAAATGTTTTACATTTGTCATTTCAGGGCCTTTTATAGCTGACTATGCGGTATGGGTAATGCTCATTGTTGAAGGCCGTACCATGACCTATAGTTGTTAACTTCGATATCATTTGGTCTCTTGTGGAGAGTTGTCTCGTTGGCAATTATACCACATCTTCTTATTTTATATGTACAATTATTTCCGCTTGTAAATATTGATGTGTCGTGATATTTGTATCAGTTCATCTTTCCGTTATGTGTTCATTCGTTTGTTGTTCGCCTGTCTAGTCTGACTTTTATCGATAACTATGTTTATTAAGGCACTGTATATTCAAATACGGTCAATAAAATAAATGTGTTTATTAACACAATTATACATGTACACTTCTTAACTATATTTCATATTTAATGAACTAAGTCATCCAGACACTAAATTCAAAATAAAAATAAACTCATATGTCCCCAAACAGATTTGCCGTAACGTTCATAGTTAATGACCGTAAGTTTTACGAACAATGACGTTATATCTCCGTTAGCCTAGATATGTCATGGGGAGTCTCATATGATGACATTTATAACGAATAATGCCCTTGAAATTAATTATAATGGAAATCACATTGCATTTGCTTTGAAGCCTTCATTTCTCAAAGATAGTATTAAAAGTTTTAAAGAACAAACAAAATAGGTTTTTAGTTATTGCCCTTGTACTTTGGATAGATAAAATATGTGCAACTCGGGGACATTGGAACTCTGTTCTTCTATTTTCTAGGAAATAAAGTTGAAAAATGCATTTGTAGTTTCTTATGACAGTTTGTACTATAATGTAAACTATTATAACGGATTAATACTGGGTAAAAGTATTTCCCATTGAATCCAGTATAGTCTATTGGCAGTGCAAACGTTTCTTGCTATTCGTAAATCTATCATATGATTCAAAGGTAAAGAGAAGGGACTTGATAAAACTAGAGGCTCTCAAGAGCCTGTGTCGCTCACCTGTATGTACTGTGTTTTGGAAATCATGTAAAATAAGGTTAAAATCATAATAAATAGTATTAGATACCGTAATAATGATTGAGGCCAAGTTTGGTTTAATTTGGCCCAGTAGTTAAATTAAAAGCAGGTCATCCCATTGTAGTCTTACAATAGTTACTGAAGACCACTTATCATTATTTAAATTAGTTTTCAAGTTGTTATACCATTTGAAATTGTTTGTTTTAAAATTTTCCTTATACTTCTATAGTAGACCCTATGTTATATTTTTAGCCATGACAGGCATGTTGGTTGGATGACAGGATCATCGGATACATTTTCAATCAAGATACCCTATTGAAAATTGTGGCTAAGTTTAATTCTATTTAGCCTAGTAGATTAAGTAGAGAAGATCTTTGTAAAGATTACAAAATTTGCGAAAAATTGTGAAAATTGACTTAAAAGTTTATCTCTTTCTATTATAATATTCAAGATAATAACCAAAAACTGCAAAATTTCCTTAAAATTACCAATTCAGGGCAGCAACCCAACAACGGGTTGTCTGATGCGTCTGAAAATTTCAGTGGTTCTGCGCCATGAGCACATTATATGCCCGTCGCTTTTCAAAGAATAACATTCCATAACTCCTAAATGTCATATCAGACATTTATAAAAGAACTAAAGGAGCCCACGTCAATAGAAATAAAGCAGTCACCAATGTTTCATGAAAACTGCTCAAAGCACTTTTGAGTTGTTGTCCGAAAACTGGAAAAATCCCCTTTTAATGAATAAAACCCCATAACTCGGAAACGTAAAATCTAAAATTTATATAAATCAAAAGGCAGCTCATTTTAATAGATATAAATAATTCATCAAAGTGTCATGAAAACTGATGAAAGCATTTTGAGTTATTGTCTGAAAACTGGAAAATCCCCTTTTTAATGAATAAAACCCCATAACTCGGAAATGTAAAATCTAAAATTTATAAAAATCGAAAGGCAGCTCACGTCAACAGATATAAACAATTCACCAAAGTTTCATGAAAACTGCTTAAAGCATTTTTGAGTTATTGTCCGAAAACTGGAAAATCCCCCTTTTCAAATGAATAACACCCATAAATCAAAAACGTAAAATCTAAAAATTATAAAGATCGAAAGGGAGCTCACGTCAATAAATATAATCGATTCACCAAAGTTTCATGAAAACTGCTTGAAGCATTTTTGACTTATTATCCGAAACCTGGAAAATCCCCTTTAACACCCATAACTCCGAAACGTAAAATCTAAAATTTATAAAAAACGAAAGGGAGCTCACGTCAATAGATATAAACAATTCACCAAAGTTTCATGCAAATTGGTTAAAGCGTTTTGAGTTATTGTACGACATGTGGACGACGGACGGACAGACCGACGGACGTACAGACAGGCGGACGGACGGACGGACAATGGTATACCATAATACGTCCAGAAAACGGGCTTATAAAACTGCATTTTATCCCTATGCTCTATTTTTAGCCATGGCGGCCATCTTGGTTAATGGGCGGCGTCGTCGGATACATTTTCAAACTAGATACCCTATGGATGATTTAGGTCAAGTTTGGTGTTATTTGGCCTAGAAGTTTCAGAGGAGAAGATTTTGTAAAGTTAACGGACGACGACGACGGACGACGGACGTCAAGTGATGAGGAAAGCTCACTTGACCCTTTGGGTCAGGTGAGCTAAAATCTAACAAGAATTGTACACATTAGAGCTCTCATAAGGTAATTTTCCATATAATTAATATTTCCAAGGGTCATTACTTTTAAAAAATTATTGATCGGCACTGATTTTCGAACTCGTCAAAGACATTGCTAATATAAACCTATGATATAAGTTTCAAAAATCTGGCAAGAATTGAACAAATGAGAGCACTGCCGAATTAATTTTCCATAAAATTAATGTAACCAAGGGCAAACTCTTTTAAAAATAATTAATTGGCACTGATTTTCGAACTCGTCCAAGACATTGCTGATATAAACCTATGATACAAGTTTCATAACAAGACGCTCAAGAGAGCCTGACATCGCTCACCTGTAATTTCAGTTTCAGGCATTCGACTTATTTGTAGATCTTACTTTGTTGAACAAATTTGTCATTTACACTTTCTCTCTTTCTATAATAATACATAACCCAAAACTGTAAAATTTCCTAAAATTAACCATTTCTGGACAGTAATCCAACAATAAGTTGTCCTATTGGTCTGAAGATTATTTGACAGGTAGATCTAAACCTGTTTAACACTTTCACCTATGTTAGTTTTGCTCTTACTGCTTTAGTTTTTGAGATGAAAGCCAAAACTTCATTTGACCTCTATGTTCTATTTTAGAAACTGCCGCCATGTTTTTGAATGCATCAAATGCCCGAATACAATCTATAAACTATATACCATAAGGAACATGCAATTTCTAGCCAATGTAGAAAAAAACAAACGTACAACAGACGAACAGTAAAACTCAGTTCAAGAGAAGTCCGAGTCCGATGCCAGAATAGGAAACAAAAGAAATAAACAAAATGACAATAATACATAAATAACAACAGACTACTAGCAGTTACTGACATGCCAGCTCAGACCTCAATTAAACAGATTGAAAGATTATGTCTTCATCATATGAATATCAGGCACAATCCCTCCTGTAAGGGTTTAGTATTATACCATCATAAAATATATGAGAAGAACATAACCCGTTTCATGCCAACAACTGGTTTTAGAATAAATATGTTTAATTCCGATGCAAAGACCCTATAAGTGAATCAATATTAAAGCCAAAATATGCAATCTTTAATGACCTGACAACAGTATCGTAACTATATCCCTTCTTAATAAGTCTGTTTAAAGGTTTTGTTAGCTTTTGAGGTGAATACTAACATTTTGTGCTTTTTAAATGCTTTAGTTTTGAGATAAGCCAAAAACTGCATTTGACCCTTATGTTCTATTTTAGCCATGGCGGCCATGTTTGGTGACGGATCAAAACTTCGGATACAATATATAAACAAGATACCCTAAGAAACATTCAGTTAAAGTTTAAAAGTAATAGGCCCAGTAGTTTCAGAGGAGAAGATTTTTAAAAGTTAGCAAATATGATGAACAAATTGTGTAAAATTGTCTTTAAAGGGCAATAACTCCTTAAGGAGTCAATTGACAATTTTGATCATATTAACTTTTTGTCGATCTGACCTTGCTGAACATTTTGCAGTTTACAGCTTATCTTTATCTTCAATAATATTCAAGATAATAACCAAAACTGCAAAATTTCCTTAAAATTACCAATTTAGTGGCAGCAATGGGTTGTTCGGTTCGTCTGAAAATTTCAGGGTTGATAGATCTTGATCTATTTAACATTTTACTCTTGTCAGATTTGCTTTAAATGCTTTAGGTTTTGAGATAAGCCAAAACTGCATTTGACCCCTATGTTCTATTTTTAGCAATGGCGGCCATGTTTGTTGACGGATCAACACTTCGGATACAATTTATAAACAAGATACCCTAAGAAACATTCAGTTAAAGTTTGAAGGTATTTGGCCCAGTAATTTCAGAGAAGATTCTTGAAATAGTTGACCATGAAAGACGACGACAGACGACGGACGCCAAGTGATGGCATAAGCTCACATGGGGACCTTTGGGCCCGGTGAGCTAAAAATCTAATTATACACGTTAGAGCGCTAACAAGACCGGCCGCACGAACGGACGTACGGATGGACGCCCGGTGTTTCTATGGCCCCGCAACGCGTTGCTCGAGGAAAATAAATGCCAACACTGCAATTCACCCAGTGCTGGCATTTATTTTTCTGGGAAATAACGTTGAAAATTGCATCTGTAGTTTCATAATGACAGTTTGTACTATCTTTATGTTTTGTAATATCGTAGGTTTTACTTTACTTGTGATATATTAGGTCTTATTTAAAGTAACACATTTTAAAATGGTAAAATGAAACGCTTTCAATATATATGTAAACACAAGCAAACAAACACATCCGCGACTTTTTGAGATAAGGGAAAATATGTGGTATAATAATTGCAAAAATTAGGCAGATGTGTGTACAATTGGAGTACAAAATAAGGTAATTCTATTACTAAGGTATGTCTGTTCTCTACATTTGAATTAAATAAGGCAATATCTTGCTATTGGACATTATATAATGTTTAGATTAGAAATGTGCGAGGATTTTGGACCCTTTGAAAAGTTATTGGTATGGTAGGAAATGCATATTAAAAAGTCGCACAACGGAATGACGAGCATTGACTAATCAGGGTTATAATATTTACTCTTAATAATATGTTTAAGTCATTCAAAAGACTAAGGTTTTTCCTTCTTCAGACAAAGATGTTATAACCCATTTTGTGCAGAACTTAATTTATGGGGTTTGGGGTTTTCATTACACCCATTTCGTTATTTATTCGGTTTTCTAATTGTTTTATTCGAACTGCAACTTGCTCACTGATGAGTCTTATTTAGATAACATGCGCGGCTTGCGTATTAAATTAAGAGCCTGGTACTGTCGATGTCTTGATTTTTGAAATGTGCTGTGCAATGATATTCAAATGAAATAGATGATAACAGTTTTGGGACCAGATTAATATGTAACACGTCTGAAATGTTTTGGCAAATCTGAAATTGAACATGCGCAAACTTGATATGGTTAGTAAGATTAGTATACATTTCACATTTGGTTATACAATCCGAGTTAGTCTTGAATCATTTTATAAACTCTTAATTCGGATCTTTCCGAAAATACGTATAGCAAACTATTTGCAATGTCACATGTCACTCTTGCTGAATCAATAAAAGGAGTTGATAACACAACTTTGTACTCCGTTCCATCCGTTTTAGATTGCCAGATAACATCATCAGAAACGTAAAAATGTGTCCGAGACCATCTGAAGTCAAAGCATTTGGATGACAAGGAAATTCAGGTAATTCGTAATCTTTGTTATCTGTAACGTTCAAATACGAGAATGTTTTTCAGGATTGCTACTCACACAGTAAATCTTGTTCTCCCTTCTGAGTGAAAAGCTTAACGCTTGGTAGGTTGATATGAACGAGTTCATCTCCTTGTAAGTTCATTTTCCAAATGTTTCCAGCGCAGGCAACATATAATTTAGAGTTTATACAGGCTATTGCACCAGTCATGTCCGTCATAGCAGGAATGGTTGTTATCGTATTAGTTGAAATGTTAACAATGTGAATATCACTTTTGCATGGAACTGTTATGGCAATAGAATCGTTGTCAATTATAGCTATTTGACTGTTCAATAGATCAAGTTCAATCTCAAGTTTGGTCTTAACTGTTCCGGTACTGCTTCGTACAGTTAAGCTACTATCACCAACAGAACAATCTATTGTTACAATACTACCATTTACAATTTTCATGTCGATTACTGAAAAGATTCGTAAATAAGTGTGAAATAAGAGTCCACGAGTAACGATTTTTTTATCCCAAATTTATGTTCTCTGTACGTTTTACGATGTTTTCTCATGCAATCATCACAGAGAACACATTCACACGGATGACAAACAAATGTGATATTATCGCCATCTTTGGAATCGCAGTGATGACACCTAGAAACAAAAATTAAATACTTTACCGAATGCTATGTATCACTTATTAACTTGGGATGAATAATCTGACTGGAGTTAAACGTAAGCAAATGCAGTCGGAAGATCTCTTTGTATGTGATGTGTTTCCATTTATCTTTAAAACTGTTGCAAAGTTTTCAGATCTTAATAGCATTATATGGCAACATATTCTTAAATATATTATTTTGAAACTTATGATTGAAAAACTTAATTTACGTTTTAATATGATTACTTGTCCGATTGAAACAATATGCAACTTATACCACATAGAAGTGTGTGACCTTTCGAATCGTTGATTACTGTAGGCTGCAGATGTGAATACATATTAAGATGTCATGATGGTAGATTGACAATGTACGTGACAACTATCGACGAGAAACCAATGTAAATTGACTTTACTATAGATCAGCCTTAAGCAATAAGCAAATATGTTACCGTAAAGTAAGCAAGCTATAAATGGGCCGCCGCATAACAGAAAGTTGAATATGTTAAACTGTCTAAACAACTTAATTATACTCAAATAAAACATGATAGAGAGCAACCAACAAAAACCCTTAATACCAAGCGGATAGTGTTGGACAATCAAAGATCAAAGATTAATGGGGACGAGGTAAACCATGCACTTAACTAACTCCTTTCCTTCAGTATAGTAAAATATACAATCTGTCAAAATATGTTTGAAAGATCTTGGCTTATTTAAATTTGACACGAGGAACACAAAACCAAAAAGTTAAAACTCTAAACCGATCAATGGACACTCGCAGCTACTAAATTAGTTCAAAAGCTTTTAGAATTCATAAATAACTAATTTTGCACAAACTTATCAGTAAACATCCAACGAATATAGTGTAAAGACTTCATAAATATTCTTACAATACCAAAATGTGGTGCAGTGCCAAACATATTTGGAATGGAATCTGTGATGATGATTACCACATTAAGAGAATGCAATGTAAGCTTCCACTTTTATTTCTACATTTCAATTATATATTGGACTAAAACCCTTTTACCTTTTATAATATTCCCCAAAGAGCATTACAGATAAATAATACATTTGATCTGGTGCTCCCTCATTATTGTGGCCTGTAAACCATTCGGTCCTAGCACTTAAATTTTTTAGTCCTTTATGGGTGGATTTAACATACATAAAAAAAATACAAAAATAAGATAGCAATGAATGAGGTTGTTAAATTTGATGTGTGCCTTTTGTGCTTCTTTGTAAAAATATTTGTTTGTTTTATTGTGATTAAGATTATAACACAATGTTGACTGCTGTACCCTAATTTTGACTTTTTACCCATTATAAAATTGAGAATGGAAATGGGAATATGTCAAAGAGACAACAACCCGACCAAAGAGCAGACAACAGCCGATAGCTGTTTGTTTGTATGTCTGTTTGTTTTGTTCTCGCATCGTTGTCAATTTAATGGAATTTGATGCGACTGTCGTACAAGTGATAGGTTTAGCGCTATAAAACCAGGTTCAATCCACCATTTTCTACATAGGAAAATGCCTGTACCAAGTCAGGAATATGACAGTTGTTATCCATTCATTTGATGTGTTTGAGCTTTTGAGTTTGCCATATGATTAGGGACTTTTCGTTTTGAATTTTCCTCAGAGTTCAGTATTTTGTGATTTTACTTTTTCTTACATGAACACATGTTTCTCATATGACACTGCACAGGGTAAGATACGAAAAGTGATCTAAAATGCGTTAATTTAATTGGCTTATCCAGCATCATTGGAAGATATTACGACATTTTCATTGGCTCTTCGTTAGGTCATTTATGACTTACGAAGGTTAAGACGATGTTACAATTCGTCCATGGTAACGGATATTTGTGATGTCTTCAACAGTAAAAAAAAAAAGCTCATACTTTTCATTTGAATATCTTCATATTATCAAATTTTATTCCGTTCTAAAGCGTACAAAAGTTTTTAAATAAAGTTTGACGCTGGACCAGAACATATGACGGCATTTCATACTGGTACGTGTAAAAATTTGATCAACGATTCGCGGAATTGTGTATTTAACACAATAAGTGTGATGACCGTCAGAGAAATAGTTTAACAACTCGTGAGAGATATATATCACTTGATATCGACTCTCGTTATTTAATTAGAATAGTAATAATAAACCAACCAATTATTATTCCATGTATAACTCGAGTTGATATCAAGCGATATCCAATTCTTACTCGTTATAAAACCAATAGTCGTAGGAATCTATAGATTTTGTTTAAATATCTAAAGCTAATTATTAGTATATCGAGAAATAAATTTCCATTACAATCTGTTTACAGTTTTGAACTGATGCGATAATTAAATCTGAATACATCTTTCAAGGGCTAAACAATAAATGAGTAAATCATGTGCAGTCTTTTGTGACATTTCACGACATAAGCACTCCCACTTCGGTAAAATCAGTTCTTGTAAGAAACTGCAGTCTATCAAAATTGACAAGAGGATGTCAGATTGCCAGCAAACTGGATTTATTTTCCTGCATGAAATAATATTTAAATCCCAAAACAGGTCAAGTAATAAAAAATGAATATGTGTAGGGTTCAGAAATGGAAAGTAGAATATCAATCTAAGTATAATTGTTTGCTACTTAAAGGTCTATAACCCATCAACGATAAAAGCTAAAAATATCGTACTTGATCTTCATTTAGCCATAGGAAACAACATATCTATATTTGCACGGTTATTGCACGGATAACGCTCTAAGTATCACTTTTCGCAATTTAAAGGTCTATAACTCAACAACAATAAAAGCTAAAATCGTGAAAACCTTCAACTAGTGACAGAAAACAATATACTATAGTAGTAGGCGAAATGATTTCGTCGAGGCGTTTTCAAGTTATTGTATGGACACTGTTTGGCAGCCGTCGGCTGTCGTACATCACCAAATAAATAATCGATATTAAATACAACGGTATACCACATATCATTGACCTACCACTAGTGTTTCCTTTAACTGATCTAATCACAAACTTATACATTGTTGACACCCCAAAGGAGCCGCCAGAAACAGCATACCTATGTCTTGCTTTTGACTCCGTCACGGGAGAAAAATGTATTATAACATTATATATCTCTATCAAACAGCTGGATTGCAATCACAGGGACAAGTTTATATATATCAATGTCAAACAGTAAAAGCATTCGTCAAGATCACGACAACTTTTACAAACACAACATAAAGATATGAACAGAGAACTTCTACTACTTTATCTGCCTTCTGTTGTCACTTGATGATTTACATCATTCTTAGTCGTCCATAATTTTTAATGGTTGTCGATTTAAAAATATTGGTACCCGAATATCATTCAACCATTTGGAAACTTTATAATCGATTAAAATGTCTTGTTAAAATACTTAATAATAATCGATCATGTTTTGGACGAACTAATATGATAATACTTTTCAAAAGTCACTTAAATACTTACGTCAGGGATTCAAAATTTGTACTGAGGAAATCTGAGAAAACAAATGTCATTGTTATGCTTATAAAATATAAAACAAAATGTACAACAAATATAAATGAACTATAACTCAAATAGGAGATTTTAACAGCAGCGATTATACAGTTGAAAGACGAACTTTTTGATTCTGAATTCATTTTGATTAAGTAAAATTACATATTATTTTAAGAACCAAACAATTTACAATACAATACATTATTTTAAAATGGCGGGTTGAATCTTCTGTGACATCATTATACAACATAGTTACGTGTCATGATTAATCTTCATTATGCACGGTCTTGAACTCCTTTCCGGTTTCACAGAAAACGCACGGACTAAACCAATTTAAATACCAGCATTGTTATGTATAAAAAGAAGATGTGGTATGATTGCCAATGAGACAACTCTCCACAAGAGACCAATTGACACAGAAATTAACAACTATAGGTCACCGTACGGCCTTCAACAATGAACAAAGCCCATACCGCATAATCATCTATAAAAGGCCCTGAAATGACAAATGTAAAACAATCCAAACGAGAAAACTAACGGCCTAATTTATGTACCAAAATGAACATACAAATATATAATACATCAACAAACGACAACCACTGAATTATAGGCTCCTGACTTGGGACAGGCACATACATACAGAATGTGCCGGGATTTAACATGGTAGCGAGACTCCAACCCTCCCTAACCTGGGACAGTGGTGTAACAGTACAACATAAGAACGAACTACAAAAATCAGTTGAAAAATGCTTAACTCATCAGATGGATACAAATATAAATACATCTAACAAAAACACAGAGAGGACGTGGCTAGGTACTTGTATATCCCAACAACAAAAGACACTAAATACAGATCTGAGAGTACTTGCAGATACTGACAGCTAGTTCAAATACACTTAACAACTAATAAAAAAAATATGCATCTAAGACTAAATTATCAATCAGTACGCACCCAACATCCAATGGATTTAGTATAAAGACGTCATAACCAGTCAGTGAAAACATGACCTTGTGCAATAAATCTTTCAAAACAATGTTGCGATTTAGTTTTGTGAATATCTCGTTACTGGTGTCCATTTCAGTATAAAGTAACTGTAAACTGTGGTAATACATGTCAAATTTTGAACAAAAGCGATATAAGGCTTTGCATATTGCTCATGCAATTGTACATTGGTCAGAACTGTTGAATGCATTGTATGTGACATTTTAAACGTGCGTTTTATGATGAAACAAGTAATTGGATGTTTGTAGCGTAGCATCAGCTCAGTAGTCAGAACATCGGTTTTGACATGATTTATACAAATTTTTCTTACATGTCGAATAATTTTGAAGGTTGACCTTAAAATTTCAATTTGATTTTATTTTAGGTCCTTTTGGTCATAAACAATGATGAATATAAAAAGAAGATGTGGTATGATTGCCAATGAGACAAACCTCCACAAGAGACCAAATGACACAGAAATTAATAATTCTAGGTCACCGTGAAGCTCTTCAATCGTTTCGGCTCTTACATGTATATACCCTTGACTTAATCCTTTCAAATCCTAGTCTTTGAGTATTCCTGGTGAATATCAATTCAGAAAAGCGCTTCGGACGCATGAGATTATAAAGTGTTGTTTAAATATTTTAATGTCATACTAGTAGTTCTGTTGCAAACGTGTGTATTGCCACGATGTCACAAAACAAGAGTTCGAATCCTGCTGAAGGAAGAAAAAATGATATATTATTATATATATATACGCCTACATAAAAAGAGAATATAATAAATATAAGTATTTATAAATATTTCGGATAGCATAAAATATCCTTCATTAGTAAGATAATGACGATAAGAAATGAATCATATCAATCTATAATGATTTCACTAAAACAATCTTTAACGTTATACAAATTAAAACCACTAATGTATAATTATAAATTTCAAAGTTGATGCTGGTTAAGTATTTACAACAGAGACTGCAAAAGTATGCATCCCAAAAGATTTGTAATGTGCGATTAGAGCTGATTCAATTCTCAAATTTCACAGGTGACAAAAGTTAAGTTATTACAACATAGATTGCGTAGATATACATCCCCAATGTATAGCAATGTACGATTTGAACTGATATAATTCTTAAATTTCAAAGTTGACGAAGGTTAAGTAATTAAAACAGAGGCTACTTACATAATTACCCAAATATCAACACAACAGTGTTAAATCTGCAAATTTGCAGAAACATTTTTTGTTTTTCCCGCGCCGGGATTCGAACTCATGCTATTGGGATATCGAGACAGCACCGCCTGCATTGTGTCTAGCGCTCTAGACCAGTCGACTGCCTTGGCTGAACTACAAATTCAGCATTCCGGGGTCTAGTGTAACCATTTCTCGTCAGTAGAATCTAGAGTTGTAACACAGTACACAATATATTAGGCATGACGATGGAATTAATTGCAGATTAGCTAAACTATCGTAAAGGATCGTAAGATGCAGTCACCGTAATAATAATTTGATAAGTACGTCTAAACAAGTGACAACTCTACGACAGATCGAACGATTGGATCGCTATATATATATATAGAACTCGTCTAAATAAAAGCCCAACAATGTTAGATCCCGGGCCGGGAATCGAACTCATGCTACTGCGATATCGTGGCACCAAATCGCCTTGCACTGTGCCTGACGCTCTAGACCACTCAACTACCTAGGCTCTATCCCAAATGAATAGCACTGTTCAAATCGAATTTGCTAACTTTTTAATTTTACAGTTAAGGAAGGTTAGGTTATTACAACAGAGGCTGCGTATTATCTGGGTGAATGAGTGAATTTGCAAGTTTATTCTAATAATGCATAAGCAATATAAGAGAATTAGAAAGACTTAATATAAAATAAAGATTGTATTGAGATAAATAAATGATTTAATAATCGATGGGATTGCTGCATGCAAAACAGATGATTAATAATTCTCCTGCCGCATTAAACACATGACGTTTAAAAATGTATGCTAATTCAAATACTTCCATGATAAGCAAACGCAACACAACCCAAATGAAGCTTCATTAGAAGATTGGATCTTGCATATAGGTAATAAACTCTGTCTCCGCATGAGATGTGCATGGTTGCAGACGAAACCAATTCTTATAATTTCGCCAGTCGAGAGATAACATTATATGAAACGGTGTTAACCAAAGAACTTATCAAGCTGTCGTTTGATTACTTGCTTGTGCATGTTAATATATATGTTTTATATAACAGTACCTAAATCTTCCACATATCTTTTATCTTCTGAAGGACAAACCTGCAAAATAAGAAGGCAAATACGGTTCATAATATTATCAAAACTATTTCAACATATGGAATAAAATAATATACTAGTGGTTTGGAATAAAGGAAAAGTTTCATCAAGGGTTTAAAATGTCCTCAGATTATATTTGTTTTAATTTGTTGTTGGGATAAAATGCTTCAAATTTTGCGTAGAAAACGTTCCGGTATAATAATTATACACAATAAATTCTTTTGTCACATCAAATTTTAAAGTACGAAGCTTTTATGAAGCTTAAACCAAGAAAGCTATTAATGGTAGATATAAAACCAATAGTTCTAAGTTGAAATTATCCTTTGAATTTTAAATGACACCATCACGAGTCTGTTGACCATTTGAGAATATCCGTTTCACAAATGATAGCGGACATGTTCCACATGTCGTAACTACAATCCCGCCCCTTTTGCCTGAATTTGATTTACCGAAATAACACTTACTACGGGACTTGTTCTAACATGATCATCACGAATGGTGCTACATATGGAGCAGGATCTGCCTACCCTTCTGGAGCACATGAGATCACTCCCAGTTTTGATGGGGTTCGTGATGTAGTGTTTTGTGTACTATTGTTTGTCTGCTGTTCTTTTCTTTTTAGCCATGGCGTTGTCAATTTATTTTCGACTTAAGCCTTTGATTGTCAATTTGGTATCAATCGCCTCTCTTTGATCTCTTTATAAAACACTATCTACGTTGTAACGTTCGTTTTGGTAAAATGAACATAGGTGGCGGGCAAGGTTTTCTGAAGTTTCAGGTCCACAAATTGCACAAGATTAACATATTTTGAATGCAAATCCAACATGTGCTGACTTTTGAGCATATAAAATACTCTTAAGAGGAGATGTGACTTAGCATTTAGGCCTTTGAAATAGATCCATGACGAACCAAAATGTATAAATATTTTGAAATGAAATTGAAATGCAAAGCCAAATTGTTGCAAAACCGGTATTTTCATTGATAATTAGACATTTTAAAAGCTGAATGCCAAACATATAAGTAGTTTGTTTGATAGAGAAACATGCATTTAGTAAGAAAATCCGCGATGGAAATATAATATCCAACTGTTAACAGGTTAGTTTGTTGTAACCATATTGAAATTGAGACATGTTATGGTATTGGTGCTTAGATGGAAGACAGTGTAGGTCCATTATAGTATCCAACAGTCATTGTCTTTATTCGATATCATCTACCATACAATAAGGAAATAATTTCAATTTATCTCTTATTGTATGTTGGTTATTGATTTCCAAAAAGACAATTTAGTTGGTTCGGTAAGTTCGTTCATTGGATGCCGCTGCATCTAATGAATCGACTTTCAACGAAAAGATTATAATGTTAGTATTATATACCGAATACATTGTTTAAGAACTCATTTTCCAACAAATAGATTTATTACTTTATTAAATCAACACAAGATCGACGAAACACACTTAACATTGTCATGATAAGTGTAATATTAATCGATCTATTGTTAGTGTTGAATGTCAATCTAGCACTCATTTCGTTGTAGCCAGATTTAAAAAGAGTTTCCGGAAAGAAGTACTGGCCCTAACCAGCACAACCTGCAATCCTAGTTGATAAGATTTGGGTCAAGTTCACCGGATACGATCAGGATTCGAATACAAAACCTCCGTGCTGACAGACTGGTTTAAAATGACCAATAGGCAACCAAGGCCGCTGTAGTGAGTGAAATATGTTTTGACAAAAATATTAGAAATAGCAGACAGTAAATTTATCTTGATAGATAAGATTGTTAATTTTTCTGGCCGGAAAAATCACAAACAGGATAATAAAGATTTAAAATTGAGAAATGCTTTCTAAGAACAATTCTTTACTAAGATCTACTGATGTTATTAATCAATAGTAGGCAAATTCAAGGTATGGAATACATTTTGCCTGCACATACAGTTGGCATTCGTGGCTATTTTGGAGTTGAGATCTTTACAAACACCTAGCAAAATACATGATAGACAAGGGACAATTCAGCTTAAATGAGTAACTGAACCCTTATGTGAGTTATATCGATGTTTTATTTCATTAATAATGTGTGAGCAGCGACTGGTATTATCTTTCGCTGCACCTGTGTTTATGTCCAGTTTTAGTGCGGTTCTGCAGCTCAACATTTGATATAAAATTATAAGATATTGCACTATGCAAGCTTCATCTGAGACAAACGGACATGATTGAAGGCAACTCTTCAAAAATTAAGGTTAAATAACATGCATTTGATGGCCCTCTTAAGTCGTTTGACAGCCGTTATATTTCTCTACACTTTATTTAAAAAAAAAAAAACTTATTTAAAAACTCTCTGAAAAATTTGATTGCAAAAACTTATTTACTGCATTTCATATAAAGCTTTTAATGAAACGAAAACAAGAAATATACAAATTACTCATTTCCAACAACTACTAAATTCGTTAATGGATAAAGATTTGCTTTATAATTTTGGCTGTACATATATAAACCTTATAACGAAATAAGTATCGTGTCTTACATTTGTTACGGCAATGTTGATAGTAGGAAACTTTAATGATTTCCTTCTTAACTGACGGATATTTTCAGCGAACTTATTCTTAATGGTAATTCATCTATTTTACGTTTTTTATCGGTACTACCTATCATTTAATTTGTTTTAAAAACATGTTTAGAAATGTAGTCTTAAATTGTCAGACAGTTAAAAACACTTTACAGTATGTGGTAAACTTTTCCCGAGAGTCATGCCATGTAGGTCTGTCCTAAGATTTTTGTCGGACTTAAAAACAATAAACCTTATGTCTAATTTGTTGTTCCGAAATTTTCCATCAACACAATTTATGTCACAGCTTTAACTGTACATTCGTTCAATTGTATGTTAATCTCGATTCTGCCCTAAATGTGACGTTAATCTAACCTACAATTGGAATTACCAACAATGCAAAAGAAAAAGGTTCGGAATGGGCAAATAATAAAAAAAAACCAACATATCAACTAGCAAAAAACTAAAAGACACAGGCATAAACTTATTTTCTAGGTATTTTTGAAAGCTAGTGTAATGCAAATTTACAACACATAAAACGCCCTGTTCTCCTAAAACGTATTTAATACATTTTATAATTCACTTACCTAACGTGTTACTGTTGACTGGAAGCGAAACATTTAAACGAACAATAATTACCTCTTTTGTGTTTGTGGTGACTATTTTTCTAAGGTTTTAGCCGTTCTTGTTCGTAGTTTGCGTTGAAATTTCAGATTAGAAAGGAGATAATCAACCATAGCACGTCGTAAAAATATACCAGTGCTACTTATATTCTACAATTAAGATAAAGAACATTGTAATCAATCTTGATTTTTCATCCATTTGTTTCGTTGTCTTTTTTTTATTCTCATGTCAAAATAAGAAAGAGTGTACAATGTGTGTATCAAGTGCAAATGCCTTAACATCCCTATATCCTTAAGAAGAATACGACAAAAGGACATTAATTTTAGAAATTAGTAATAACAGTAGTGTACAGATGTGTCTTTATTTTTGTAAATTAGTGGTACATGTGTAGCAGTTGTTTCCCGATCTGTCAATATTCTAATTCTATTTGAAATACAAATCAAGGTAAACAATAATATGAAAGAGTTGTATGAACTCCAAAAGAAGTGATAACACATGGGGCGAAATAGTAAGCGTTGACTGTTAAACATGCAGGAAACAGGGATGAAGCATCAAACTAGTACCGTTTAATGTAACCATACGTGCTCGTGAAAAGTGTACTGGAACTATATTGTTTGTTCAATGTTCTATATTGAAATTTGGCATGCTACCATAGATATTAAATAAAAACAATAATAGGAAAAATATCGCTTGAAGGTTTCTGTAATCATATATTTATCTCATGTTATTGCTAATTATGTTATATATTACAGTCAGTCAAATCTTTATTTTCACAGATACATGTATAATTGTCAAACGGCCGGTTATGATTTTATAAATTACATATTGACCAGTGAGCAAAACAAAAAAAAAACAAAATCAAAACACACGTAACCTTGTTTGTCGCCGATCAAGATAGTCGTTTAACAGGACTTGAAAAACATCTATAAACCAACATATTACCCTTGGTTTCCGGTTTCCTTCTCTTATTTTCATATCTATCAAAGGTATTTCTCCAAGTTTCTTTAGTGCTCTTTCTTTATCAATCACATATACTTTTTCCTCAGACGCTTTCATAAAAAAATGGATTGGTCACATACAGTGTTAGAGACGAACGTTTTGTTGTAGTTTACACTGACTTATTATTTTGTTATAATACTACACATATATACTGAATCAAATTATTTAATAATTACTGTATTGTCAACTCATTTATCTAATACATTGAATGAAAATTAAAGCTATTGTTTGTTTCGTACAAAGTAGGACAATATTTATTCATTAGTATGTATCAATATATTGGGATGTATGTAATTACATGTGGCATCTTCAAGTTCCTCCAAGTCACTGTTTCACACTGTACTGACTTCATATACAGGAGTGTGCTCCTTATGCAGAAACTGCTCCAACAGAGTTATGAGGAGGAAAGATTAAAATGACACTCTGTAAATTTTATGGACACCATCACGAATTGGTTGATCTATACGATGTGTCTGTGTCTAAACTAACTAATGCCATTTTACCACGTCTTAGATTGTGGTTTAACATCTATATCGTCTGTCTGCTAAGTACCGAATATGACCTATTCCCAAATACTGAGGATTCATAAATATTCGTTGGATACTAATTTTCGTGAATTTCGTGGGTACAGGGAACAGGGTACAGGGAACCACAATTTAAATGTTCAACGAATTACAAATTTTCTAAAGGTACGTATGTAGACTGCCAAAACCATGAAATTAAATATCAACGAATATGCAAGTTTTCCTCAATCCACGAAAATAGGTACACATGAGTATGACTGTTATACTGAGTGTGAATTTGCATTGTTATACGACGTGTCTCGGTATTTTGTACATCCAACATTCATGTTTTTATTTTTGTTGTTTCTGTTATGGTTTCAGTTGAATAATGTGTTATGTCTTATCTTTTGTAGTCCAAATAATTATAAAATTGCCTTTCATTACCATCGTTGTCATATTCCGAATATGACTGTTATACTGAGTGTGAATTTGCATTGCTATACGACGTGTCTCGGTATTTGTACATCCAATATTGATGCATTTATTTTTGATTATTTGTTATGGTTTCGGTTGGATAATCTGTTATGTCTTATCGTTTGTAGTCCATATAATTATAAAATTGCCTTTCCATAACATCATTGTCATAAAAATTGTTTGGACGAGTATTGTGAAATAATTTTATAAAGTTCGAGATCTCATGTTAGTTACGTAAGAGCGTCACTGTTTTGATATCCTGTGGTGTTTGTCGTTGATGGAATATGTTTGTTGTTTTGTTTGTGCGTTTCTCTGTGATGAATGTTCTTGCGTGTGTTTGTGTTGTATTTCTTTCACATAGTGTTGTCATTTTAGCGATATAATTTGTTTTAACATTGTCATAAAGTGGGAGGTTTGGCATGCCATTAAACCAGATTCAACCAAGCTATTTTCTTAAAATGTCCTGTCTTAAGTCAGGAATATAGCAGTTGTTATCAAATTGTTCGTTTCTATGTATGTTGGCGTTTGTTTTGTTGCACTTCAGTGTTCCTGTTGTTCCTTTGTTTTCGTCTTATAGTTGATGTGTTTCCCTCGGTTTTAGTTTGTAACCCGAATTTGTTTTCTCTCGATCGATTTATGACTTTTGAACACCGGTATACTACTGTTGCCTTTATTTCCTTATTGAGCTAATAGTTTGTAAAGCATGTGGAGTCACTTTGCATAAATAAATGGATTAAGAGTCCTGTGACTTAGACGATGCCTCCGCTTGCATATAATATCATAAAGGGACATAACTCAGGAACAGTAAAAGTCACGCTACCGAAATTCGAACGTGATCTGAGTTTTGTTGTAATAAGCGTTGTGTATAATTGTCATAACATTTGTTTGAGGCAAACTGAATTTAGAGAACGGAA
Source organism: Mytilus coruscus (assembly GCA_017311375.1). NCBI lineage: Eukaryota > Metazoa > Mollusca > Bivalvia > Mytilida > Mytilidae > Mytilus > Mytilus coruscus. The sequence continues at coordinate 54,661,305 of CM029605.1, forward strand.
ACGAAAAATTCAGCAATTTTTCAATATGTAAAGGGTATTACTCTAGAACGGTATAAGTGACGCCACCCAAATTCAAACTTGATCTGTGTTTTGTGGTAATAAGCATTGCGTATAAGTTTCATAACATTTGATCTAGGCAAACTAAAGTTGGAGAACGGAAACCAATTTTGGGGACGTACGTGACGAACGGACGGGACGGACAAGGATAACACTTAATGTCGCCTTCGCCTAGCGGCGGGAACATACAAATGACATTAGACAATAAGTTAAGAGAAAATAAAACACATTAATCTACATAATACAAATATGATAAGCTACAATACATGATGTCATTTAAATAAATAATACTAGTGACCACATGTAGAAAGGTATGACCGATTGTCTCCCTTTGTTACTTTCATCAACCCTCTGGTAAAAAGCTTGCTGCTTAAATAGTTCATCTATTAGTGTTCAAATTTAGCTCAACACATGCAATGAATTCTGATTTAATAGTACAATAACAACAACTAAAAATATTTACTAAGTAAACAAAGACTATAATCTTGTTTTACTGTCTCCCTTTTGCTCAATTCTACGCTTTATTCAAACACCATGTACAATATAAATCATATTTATAAAGACAATATAAATTCTTAAGAATACAATTTCAATCTTACCTTTTCGTTTAAATCCTTTTCCGTTTCAATTAACATTTTCTTCTTTTGAATTCTTTTTCTGTTTTTTTTAAATATGAGATAAATATTAAAATTTACGTAAATTTCTAAACCATATCGTGTCTTATGTACCTACATATGAAATGGAAGGCGAAATTAACATTGAACTTCCGTTTTGGTTGTTTCTTTGTTTTATATTTCATGTGTGTGCTGTCTTTTAAATTGGCATCATTTATGTGTTTGTTTGTTTTCAAATTCTATCGATAATACGATATTTTCTTCAAACGTCCCACTTCATGACATTTATACTTCTTGCTATCTCAGCGGGTTTTGCCTTAGTTATACTTATGTCTATTTTATGTTTATATTTATTCTTTTTTTTGTCTTACTTTTGTAAGAGTGATCCTAATCTTTGCTGCAATTAAAATGTATATAACTTTTGAAACGCTATGATAACATAAGCGATACCAATTTTTCTGTCCCAGATGCGCATTTCGACAATCAATGTCTCTTCAGTGATGCTCGGGGCCAAAATATTTGAAAATCCAAAGCTTATTAAAAGATGAAGAGCTATAAACCATAAAGGACAAAATAGTATAGCCAAAGACGGGCAAGGAATCAGAGCTTTGCATGAGGGAGATACATTCCTTAATTTTAAATTATTTCAAAATTTTGTAACAGGAAATTTCAATAACACAAAAGTGCCAAAGTACTGGTTACTGGGCTGGTAATACCCTCAGGAATATCAGTCCATCAACAGAGGCATCGACCCAGTGGTAGTAATAAGATAAAAGTACCAATTTTTCTGCACCAGATGCGCATTTCGACAATTAATGTCTCTTCCGTGAGCGATGCTCGAGGCCAAAATATTTGAAAATCCAAATCTTATTAAAACGATATTGATAATCTAGTCGAATCGATTAGAAATAAACAACAGACAACTAAAAATATAATGTGTAAATAACAACTCTATCCCAACGTAATTTTTGTATTTCTGCTAACTTAAAGACTAAGTTTAATCCGATCCACATATAAATAGGAATGGGTTGAAAAGAAGTCAGTGTAAGAGAGACAACCCAATTCCAAAACACAAAACAGATATAAAAACAGTGCTCTAATAGTGATACATTTCGATGATAAATTGCATTTCTTGAGGAAAAGAGTATCAGTCTGTGGCCATGACAACTGGGACACATTTGATCTCTGACATAGAAAATCTATTACTGGTCATCAAATTCACGATAGCGTTCGTAAAATAGACATTTTATCAATTTGACCCTTGGTTTAATTGTTTCTGTAAGCAGCTAACCCCATCAAAAGATCTATGATAAGAAACAAACACCATGAAATTGAATTTTCCAATAATTAAATAAGTTTAAAGCCGAACTGATTCCACTGGCATTATCTAGATGTTAAAATAAGTTTCTAAAACAAAATGCCAATACATTGTGTATATAGTCACAAATATATTTTATTTTGATATAACATATATCATGTATATTTTTCATCAAATTTATGAAAGTTTGTATTTTAGGGTGTTTATAAAATATGAGGTAGTTCTAAAATGTTTTCATCTTTTCTTAAATGAAATTGACCACTTAAAATAAAACCTTAATTAGTGGTCAATTTTAATTCTAAGTCATATCGGAGTCACTATAAAAACAGGTTTTTGGCTGTGTATTTTGACGCAATTGCTGCCTATTTCCGTAATCAGTCTCTTTCATCATTTTTCGGTAGCAACGTTGTTGAGCGTAGAAGATATGTTTGTTTAAATCCAACTGAAGACTAAGTGACAAGGTCTTTAGCAGGTAAAATTTACTCTAAATAAATATGCATGGAAGTTAACATCTTAACATAATCATCGGCCATATCTGTTTTGAATGGCTTTTCTTAATTTACTTTTGAAAAAAACTTGAATCGATCCTATTTGTTAGATTTATCTTATGTACTTTCAATTATGTTTTAACCCAGGTTTAAATATCTGATATGGCTATATATAAATAAAAGTAAACATGGAAATCAATACAAACAACAGTGACTTCTAGCTACCATTAATGTATTTAGAAGAATTCAACAGGAGGTTATATCATTATTTGTAATTACGCGTTTATTATGTTCTATTCATTTTGATTTTGTAAAATATTCTTAATTTGCAAATCCGTGGAATAGAAATTAATGGTCACTTGCCTTTGTCTTGTAATTCCTTTGACATTTCAGATGTTACTTTCCTTTTCTTAAACTCAACATCTGTGAACAAAAATAATAAAATTTTATGAATAAACATTGTCTTGTCGGGTATTATTCAAATGACTGTTACAGTAATGATTTTGTTTATCGAAGAAAGCCGCATGGTCACATATAGATGCTTAAATTTTCATTTAGACTCTGTTGAATACTAAAAGTAGTTGTCTCATTTACGAGCATATCACATCTCCTTATTATAGAATGATTATTTCTAAATTATTTTTTTAATTATTTGGAATTACTTATTTGTCGTTTTAATTAGGAAATCTCACAAAATTGTACTTTCAACAAAAGGTAGAATATGGCATAAATCAGTGAAGCTCTGATTACAAAAAGTGATGTACGAACGTCTGTTTAATACATATCTAAGAACAAAGTTTCTGTCTGATAAAAAGTGAAAGTTGATTCATTGTAATAATGCTGCTGCCGTAATAAAAACTACGTCCAAAAAAAAAAAAAAAAAAAAAAAAAAAAATAAAGTTAATTCTTAATCTTAGTTTATGTTATCAATAATGAAACATTTTTAGAATTTAATTCGGGCAACTCTCTTACAATGTGAACTTTTGAATCTTGTTTTCGCTAACATTAAGAATTTTGTTAATTTGTATTCATCATTATGATATTCAATCTCACCAATTTAAGATATCAGGTTAATTATCTTTTAATACGAATAAGATGTTGTAAAAACAGAGGCGAATCCCGGATTTTTTAAGGTGGCATAATTCTATAAAACGCAATATAAAAATAAAATTAAACATGCAAATCAATACAAACAACAGTAACTTCTAGCTACCATTAATATATTTAAAAGAATTAAACAGGGAGGTTATATCAATATTTGTAATTACGCGTTTATTATGTTCCATTCATTTTGAACTTGTAAAATATTCTTAATTTATAAATCCATGAAATAGAAAATAATGGTCACTTACCTTCATCTTGTAATTCTTCTGACAATTCGGATGTTACTTTCCTTTTCTTAAACTCAACATCTGTGAACAAAATAATAAAATTTAATGAATAAACATTGTGTTGTCGGGTATTATTCAAAAACTGTTACAGTAATGATTTTGTTAATCGTAGAAGGCCGCATGGTCACCTATAGATGCTTAAATTTTCATTTAGACTCTGTTGAATAGTTGTCTCATTTGCGAGCATACCACATCTCCTTATTTTACAATGATAATTTCTAAAACATTGTATTTGTTTTAATTATTTGGAATCACTCATTTGTCTTTTAATTAGGAAATCTCAAAAAATTACTTCCTATAAACGTAAAATCAGTGAAGCTCTGACAACAAAAGTGATGTACGAACGCCTGTTGAATGAAATATCTAAGAATAAAGTTTATTCTTAATATAAGTTTATGTTATTAATAATGAAACATTGTTTTGAAATTAATTCGGGCAACTCTCTTACAATGTGAACTTTTGAATCTTGTTTTCGCTAACATTAAGAATTTTGTTAATTTGTATTCATCATTATGATATTCAATTTCACCAATTTAAGATATCAGGTAAATTTTCTTTTAATACGAATAAGATGTTGTAAAAACCGAGGCGGATCCCGGATTTTTTAAGGTGGCATAATTCTATAAAACGCAATATAAAATGAAAGTAAACATGCAAATCAATACAAACAACAGTAACTTCTAGCTACCATTAATATACTTAAAAGAATTAAACAGGAACGTATATCGTTATTTGTAATTACGCGTTTATTATGTTCCATTCATTTTGAACTTGTAAAACATTCTTAATTTATAAATCCATGAAATAGAAAATAATGGTCACTTTCCTTCATCTTGTAATTCTTCTGACAATTCGGATGTTACTTTCCTTTTCTTAAACTCACCATCTGTGAACAAAAATAATAAAATTGAATGAATAAACATTGTCTTGTCGGGTATTATTCAAAAGATTGTTACAGTAATGATTTTGTTTATCGTAGAAGGCCGCATGGTCACCTATAGATGCTTAAATTTTCATTTAGACTCTGTTGAATAGTTGTCTCATTTGCGAGTATACCACATCTCCTTTTTTACAATGATAATTTCTAAATACATTGTATTTGTTTTAATTATTTGGAATCACTCATTTGTCTTTTAATTAGGAAATCTCAAAAAATTACTTCCAACAAACGTAAAATCAGTGAAGCTCTGACCACAAAAAGTGATGTACGAACGCCAATTGAATGAAATCTAAGAATAAAGTTTATTCTTAATATAAGTTGATGTTATTAATAATGAAACATTGTTTTGAAATTAATTCGGGCAACTCTCTTACAATGTGAAGTTTTGAATCTTGTCTTCGCTAACAGTAATAATTTTGTTAATTTGTATTCATCATTATGATATACAATCATATCAATTTAAGATATCAGGTTAATTATCTTTTAATACGAATAAGATGTTGTTAAAACCGAGGCCGATCTCGGATGTTTTTAAGGTGGCATAATTTTATAAAACGAAATATAAAAATGAAAGTAAACATGCAAATCAATACAAACAGCAGTGACTTCTAGCTACCATCAATGTTTTATGAAAAATTAAACAGGAGGTTACATCATTATTTGTAATTACGCGTTTATTAATTTCCGTTCATTTTGAACTTGCAAAATATTCTTAATTTGTAAATCCACGAAGTAGAAAATAATGGTCCCTTGCCTTCATCTTGTAATTTTTCTGACATGTCAGATGTTACTTTCCTTTTCTTAAACTCAACATCTGTGAACAAAAATAATAAAATTTAATGAATAAACATTGTGTTGTCGGGTATTATTCAAATGACTGTTGCAGTAATGATTTTGTTTATCGAAGAAGGCCGCATGGTCACCTATAGATGCTTAAATTTTCATTTAGACTCTGTTGAATAGTTGTCTCATTTGCGAGCATACCACATCTCCTTATTTTAGAATGATTATTTCTAAATATTTTTTAATTATTTGGAATTACTTATTTGTCGTTTTAATAAGGAAATCTCACAAAACTTTACTTCGAACAAAAGCTGAAATATGGCACAAATCATTGAAGCTCTGACCACAAAATTGATGTACGAACGTCTGTCTAATGCATATCTAAGAATAAAGTTTATTCTGATTCTAAGTTTATGTTATTAATAATGAATAGATAATAGTACATTGTTTTGAAATTAATTCGGGCAAGTCTCTTACAATGTGTATTCATCATTATGATATACAATCTCACCAGATATCGGGTAAATAATCTATTAATACGAATAAAATGATGTAAAAAATTTTAAGATTTAAGTTTCATGAAATTCTGACAAGAATTATACACACAAGGGCGCTAACAATGCAATTTTCCATATAATTACATGTAATGTTTAGGGCATAAATCTTTAAAAATAATTGATCGGCACTGTTTTTAACTCATCAAAGACATTGCAGATATAAACCTATGATATAAGTTTCATAAAATCTGGCATGAAGTGTACACATGAGAACACTTACGATGCCATTTTCCTTATCATAAATGTTTCCAAGGGCATAACTCTTTAAAAAAAATCAGCACCGATTTTTGAACTCGTCCAAGTACTGGTATAAAATTATTATATAAGATTCATCTGGCAAGAATTGTAAACGTAAGAGCGCTAACAAGACCGGACGGACAAATAGACGGACGGACAGACGGACGCCCGGTATCTCTATCTCCCTGCAACGCGTTGCTCGGGGACAATTAAAGATATCCGGCACAACAAATCATTAGTCTCTCACCAATGAATAAATACAATATGGACTTTTATCAACAGATCACATCTGTAGTACTGTATGTGATCTTATTATATTTATTTGTGACAAAACTTTTTTAAATGTTTTGAAAGAGAAAAAAATGATTAAGTAAATATTTCGTTCATCTTGTTACCAATATTCATATCTTCTTGTTCATCTAACGTTGAATTGGCACCATCTTCATCGTCCCCATCTGTTTGAAGAAATATGACAGATATACTATAATATATTGTTATCATTAATTTACTTAAGTATCAAGAACACTTTTGTTTACAGGAGACCGGTTTGCATTTAGAAGATGAAATTGACTAGAAAATGACCAAAAGATAAATATGCGTAATCTAAGAATACGAAATGCGTATATTATATGAAGAACAGGAAATATGAGTGAATGTTAATGAACAGTAACCGAACGACAGACCCATCATCTCTGGAGGTCAACATAAGGTAAGTGTATTAGATATTTCTATTTACCTTCTGAATCTTCATCAAATGTTGACATTCTTTTTGTAATCCTTCAAACAAACAAAACAAAATCAAACAACCTTTATTTAATATATACTTTTAAAGTGTGCTTGAACTGTCATTTTATTATAAATTTAACCGTGTTTGATTCGATTTTGAGAAGATAGCAATTTTACAAAAGAAACCGAACGGATGAAATCAGTATAGGGTCATAACAATAATGAAAGTGTCCATATCATAAGTCGAGCTCTAGGATCCCACGTTTAGACATACGAATATAATGGAGTTGGTCGAAAGCCCTATCAGGCAAGGTCTTTCAAGACGATGATCTTATTTGGAATTCATAAACTTGCACAATTATAGAAAATTAATTCTACCAATTTTGTATTGTCTTTACGTCATAGTCTTTTTATGCGTTTCTATATTGTTTGTACATTTCTCTAGAATAACATAAACTTACTCATGATACTGTTCCTTTGCTCTTGCACAGTACAATTCAAACTAGCTATAAGGTTCCTATATGATCTGCACTTTAGGCATATCATATCTTTCTGGCAGCCGTCACATGTTATTTTTATATCCGTTGTTTTTCCTCCTCTATTTCTTTTATCCCTAATTTCAACACAGTAAAATGGATTATAAAAAAAAAAAAATACTAAAGCTATGAATCAACCGACCAACACGTTATTGTGACGCTAATGCAAAACACAAGTTGTATTTTTTGGTGTTATTAACGTTTTGCTCATTGTAAGATACCACTCAAACAGATATATTAGTTTAACATCATTTATGAGATGTGAGTCAAGAAAACACATTTATTTTAATAAACCTACTACTACTACTACTACTACGACGACGACGACAACCACGACGACGACGACGACAACGACGGCGAAGACGTTGAAGACGACGACGACTACTACTACTACTACTACTACTACTACGACGACGAAGACTACCACTACTTCGACTACGACTACTACGACTACTGCTATGACCATTAGTACTACTACGACTACTTCTAAGACTACCACTACTACGACTACTACTACTACTACTCTACTACTACTACGACGACGACGACTACTACTACTACAGCTATTACTTATACTAGTACTACTACTACTACTACTACTACTACTACTACTACTACGATACTACGACTACTACGAATACTACTACGACTACTACTATGACCACTAGTACTACTATGACTACTTCTAAGACTACCACTACCACTACTACTACTACTACTACTACCACTACTACTACGACTACGACTACGACTACGACTACTACTACTACTACTCTACTACTACGACGACGACGACTACTACTACTACTACTACTACGACGACGACGACGACGACGACTACTACGACGACGACGACGACGACGACTACTACTACTACTACTACTACCACAACGACTACTACTACTACTACTTCTACTAATACTACTACTTCTATTACTACTACTAGTACTATTACTACTACTACGACTACTACTAGTAGTAGTACTACTACTACCACAACTTCTACTACAGCTATTGTTTTAAATGAAATTAAACGAATCATCCGTAATGATCTTATTTTCAAATAATTTAAATAAACGTCAATTTTAGTTTTATCAAAAAAGTATATGTTTCCTCTTTTGGTACCTAAAGACAAGCAATGTTTATATGGAGTAATTAAATACCTATATCAGCTTCTAGGTGTTTTGTCACAGTGATATAAATAAGTTGCTCTTCTTCGAGGTCATCTTGAAACTTACATACTTCAACAAATTTTCCAAGAAATGATTTGATTGCTAATTCAAGTGATGTAAGTGAGCTAAATGTATGACCGGATGTTGTCGTATTTAAAATCAGTGTTCCTGAGATATCACTACTGGCATAATTAACATTGAACCAGTCGCATAAACCTGAAAATCTACTATTTATAGTCTCTACTATGGTAACAACATTCCATTGACGTTGTTTTTGTGTATGCTGCCAGGTCCATAGTACAGTAAAATCGGAAATTTCTGCAAGAAAAGAATTCAATAAGAGCAAAAGAAACATAATCATAATACGGGGTAAAAGTTAGTATTATTTTACTTCAAACAGATCTTATGAACTCACAGATGAATACGGATTTGTCTCAATTGTCGACAATCCCGTCTTCTTTTTCTGAAATTTGACACCACCAATGAGATTTATTACTAAATTTGTACTTATATGAGCAACACGACAGGTGCCTTATTTGAAGTAAAATCTATTTACTCTCCAGGAAAACCTGAGATCACACCTAGTATTTGATTGGAATCAGGTTGATCTGTCCTTAGTTTCCTTGAGTATATTTTATGTGTTGGTGTTTGTCAATCGGTTTATTTACTATTACGTTGTCAGTTTCTCGTATACAAAATAATCTATAATTTTTGATGTGATTATTAAACATATATATTAACAATGCAACAAAATTAGCAAACGAACACAGCATTATCACACTTAAAGCCTGTACCAAGTCAGGAATATGGCAGTTTAATCCATTTGTTTGATGTGTTTGAGCTTTTGACTTTGCCATTTGATTAGGGACTTTCCGTTTCGAATTTTCCTCGAAGTTCGGTATTGTTGTTATTTTACTTTCCACGATGTACATATCAATAATTGCATAAATCAAATAAAACATTACATAATATTTTTAATTGTTTTTCAATAGCTCATGATATTAATCAACATCATATGCAGTGGCAACTCCTTACGCAAAAGTGTAAAAGATGTTTCAAGAGGTCATGTTTAGATCCTTTGTTCAAGAAAACTGAGAGAATCCAGCATACGCGTGTAATTTGTATTGCAACTGATATCATTTGTTTTTTTTATTCTCTGTGAAACCTTTTATTAAAAGAGTAAGTCTATTTGAAATCTTCAATTTTGATATTTTTTATCGTATTGAATATATGATGACTATTTTCAATTAATTGTTTACCTTCAGTATTCAATCCCTGTTCTGCATACAATGATTTGGATAAACTCTGTGGAAGGCCTTTAATATGCAGGATGAATTTAACATCTTCGAGATGAACTGACAATATCTCTGAAACATTAAAGTTACGAAGACATTCTTTATGTAATGCACATACCCAAATATACAAATAAACTTATATCGATAGCATTTATCCGGTTCGGCAGCAATTGATCGTGCTGCATCTAGACAAAATATTTTAAATCGGTATTTGCTACTTTTTTCAGTCCGCTTTTATGATAGAGCCTGGTTATCATAGAGTAAGAAGAATGTTGTCGGTTGTAGTGCCATTTTCTTTAAAAGCAACACAAACAAACGACAATTTCAGAAGAATAAAATAATTCCGGATTTCAGTAAATACATACCTGTATACAATCCATCACCAAACGATAGTTACATGATAAAAATGGAAGGAATGATATTTCACGTGGCATCTTATTAAAAATTCAAATAGGAGACTTGTTTACGCTTTTGAAATATTATAGTTACATTACATGCATGTTTCATTAGAATCCTAATGTTGATTGGCTTTTAACAACCGTGAGGGAATTGGATATCAATTAGTGTTTTCGTATGAATTGCACGCTCTATCCGTAACAATGTTAAAACAATGTGTAGGAAGACTAACGAAAGATATAAGTCTTAATGTAATGGCTGTAGCATAATAATATAGTTATAAGAAGTGAATGATTCTCTTTATAACTTCATAGGGATTTAAAAGCATTGATTGTGGGCACATTTTAAGAATGAAACGAGTCTGCGCTTCATACAAAATGTGCTACGGTCAACGCTTTTACACCCCACAAACTTATGTAAACATGCATTCAACTCTTAAATACTTGAAATAACTGCATAACGATGTTTTCTACCTACTAAATAGACTTATAGATATATTGATACTTTATTCTTTAAGGGGCACTAGCTACGAGATATATAAAAATTGAAAATATATTTGTTTTGGTTCAATAATTTATGAAAATGAAACAGTGAAAAAATAATTCGCTTTTAGCAGCCAGCATGGTTCAATTTTCTCAAAATAAGCTTGGAAACATCGCTGATGAATTATTCATTTGCAAGTGATTAATTCAACCTCCGAGAATCCGTATTCATGTGACCTTTAATTTAACCCTTAGCTAGAGATGGTTTACGCATATCTTATGCGTGTTCAGACATTAAAAGGAAAAATGTCAACATTGAAAGTGAAACAAAGGTAAATCATTTGATTTACTGATTTGATCCACAAAACTCATTTCATATAGGTAAAAACGATGATGAACATATATTTTTAAACTATAATATTAAATTAAACAGACCTAGACAAATTCAATTGCACGAGTTCGCTATCTATTTATATCTATGTTTATGTTTATATCGCTTATATGACCGTCGGCATTCTTCTGAGGTCAACTCGATAGTTAATTAGATGGCGTCAAGACTAAAATACAAACGAAACGAGGATACATATCATCATGCACATGCCTTGTAAATTGTTTATTTTAGACTTTTATAATATGGATATACGTTTTAGTATGTTATAAATCAAATATGAGAATTTGAGTCAAATCGGTGAACATGAATTTGACAGCTAATGCCCTTTAAAACTAAGTAAATATTTACAGATAGAAATAATATCAATACACAAAAGAACAATACAGTTGAGGTACAGAAATGCAGTATCCCAATGTAAAATGAAGTATTAAATGATTTGAAGGCCAAGTGTAACAATGAAGTGCAGCAATAGAATGGATTAATTTGTAAAACCATGATAACTTACTTGTTTTGAACATCTTACTTAAGATTTTAGCATTGTTATTTGTAATTTTGTGAAGTTGTTTGTCTGTTGATTCATTTTTTAGTCATTATGCTGTCTTGCTTTCGACAAGTTATTGATTTGATTCCTACCAGGCCTATATTTTTGTCCTTGAATGATAAGTTATAATAAGAAGAATAAGAATAACAATATTATAAGAATAAAGTTGTTAACTAGAGTTATATAGTTCGTGTGGTAATATATTAATATTGGTAGGGTTGTAATCGGTGAAACATGAACATAAATCTTTTGGAAAGTCTGATTTCCAAGATACGATGTACAGTATCCGTTAAAAACTAAAACACTGCAATGTCCTTCAGTCCTCAAACGTACTGTGGATTCATTATTATTTGTTTGATACTATTTCTGTGGGTGTCGTGGAATAGGTGAACAACGAATTTAAATGTTCAACGAATTACAAATGTTCTATTGCCTTGTACATAGACATTGACAAAACCATGAAATCAAATATCCACGAAAATACAAGTTTTTCTCAATCCACGAAAAATTGGTACCCACGAAAATAAATGAATCCACAGTACTTAATATACTGAAAAGGGTGTCCTCAAGTCTTTATATGATAACAACCATGGAAACAAAACATTTCAGATATATTTGATACTGTACCTAGGGTATCTTCATGTCTTTCAATTTTGACATCGTCATTTGCAATGTCTATGACTTTGGATCGACTATACAGTAGTTCACCTATGGTAACATGAAATTTGACAATTATTCTCATAAAGTAAAAATTTCTGACAACATATCATGTTGGTCCTTTTATATTCAAGAAATAAAATGCAAATCTAGAATTTTTATGAATCATCCAGAAGCATTAAGGTTACGGCAATTTATGAAGCCATATGAATAAAATACGAAAAAGTCAATATGGCTGCTTTCTCCTTAGTAACGACATACATGTATCACTGTAGATTCCACACTAAAAAGTAGACATTGATAAAAAAAAAAAAAAAAAAAAGTTAATTAAGAATTGCAAATCTTTGATTAAAGTATTAGAATTAATTTCATAACAGCGTGGACAAGACCATTTCTTGGCGCGCTCAGTTATCAATTGACACCCACTTGTCATATCGTACGTATTATAGACATTTAAACTGTGGGGTCGCTAAAGGTTTTAAACGCCTAAATCAAATACGAATAACTAGCAGAGGACTAAATCTTGTGTGTTGATTTAAATGTTGAATACTTAAACTTTCTTTTTTCCACCTCGTGCACCTGCATGTACTTTACTATTTTATTCTTTTAAATCCCACTGGAAGGCCTCTGACAGACTGAGTGAGTGTAAAATCACTGTTATCGATAGCCGATTACAAACAAGCTTAAGTTAAAGGTAAATGATTCAGAATTATCACCAACATAAGTATTGCGGTTGTCCACGCTTATATGAAAAAGATTTTATCAGGATTACACATTTTTTTAGATTTAATTTATGTTTTAACTGTGTTATCGACTCACAAACTTTACATACAAGACCTGCGGACTCTTTTAAAGCTTTTGAATTAATCGTCCGATTTTATGTGTTTAATCCTATAATGAATCATAGAAACTTTTGTTGCCTGTCATGTTACCCATAAAATTACAAATTTTATAATAAGAGCAATTAAGTGACAGACACAAAAGAAAAGATGGACGTTATTAAACATAGAAGATAACCGTGACATATATTTCTATAAACCACGTAAAATAAGTCATTATAACCAGCGTAAACGTGTCGCCGAGATTACGTCGTCTTTGCAGTTACGATACTTTTGTTTAGAAGAGAGGCAAAAGATACAAGAAGGACATTCAAATTCATAAGTCGAAAATAAACTGCCAACGACATGGATAAAAAAAAAGACAAACAGGCAAACAATAGTGCATAAAACAAAACATAGAAAACTGAAGACTAAGCAACACAAACACCAAAAAAAAATCTTGCTCCACATGTGGCACCCGTCGTGTTGCTCATGTTAGTACAAAACCGATAATAAGTCCAATTCGGTAGATCACATTCGTGAAAAGGGACGGCATTGTAGATTCGACATTAAGAGCATATCCGCTATCATCTCTGAAGCGGATATTCCATAACGGTCAAACAACTCGTGATGGCGTCCGTAAAATTTACGAAGGATGATTTCAACTTGACATTTGGAACTGTTGGTTAAATATCGTATCAAATGGGAGACATATACTCCGTATGCCTGCGCTGCTGAGTATTGCTACATAGAAATGGAAAGTTTATAAATTGGGAAGCTGAAATCAACTTGTCGTAAAGTTTTGTGTTCAACCGACCCTCATTGTCAATGTTTAGGTGTAAAGTCAAGATATAAGGCAGACTTAACTGTATCTGTTGTTTCCTTCATCTCAAATGCAATGGGATAGATGCGTTTATCATAGTCACCAAATTTTAAACTATTTAGTGAGAAAACATCATCTATATAGCGGAAAGTGAAGTTAAAGGATAATGCTAACTTCTTTTCTTTCTTCCTAAGAAGTTCCCGTGTGAAGTAAGCCTTATAAGAATAAAGGAACAAGTCGGCAAGAAAAGGAGCAAAGTTGGTTCCCATTGGAATGCCGATTGTTTGTTAAAAACACAATAGCCTGCCAACCCTCTGTCAACATATTTTGAAGCACTCTCTTAACTTATTCATGATCGGATATATAAGCCATGAAAATTCCATGTACTTAAACGTTTACAACTAGAATTACTGGAATTAAGCTTCATAAAGATGAACATTTTTAATATTTTGAACTTTGAAGTCGTCAATTTCCGTTCAAGGAATTAAAGAAAGCAACCTACAAACACAATATAAAGGTTTACTTTCATAATTAGACGAATGTCAATTAAACTAAATGTAAGGCTCTATTATCTTTGTCTGATTGCTAGATGATCATTTTGTTTTTTGTATGTATATGATAAAATTCATACTTTCTGAAGTAGAAGCTGTTAGTTTGTCTAGTTTACTGGTTGATGCTTTAATGGGTAATCTTGGCTTCTGGTCTATTTCAATGTGTCATCATTGTCTATCTCATCCAAGGTATTATTAGCACCGAATACTGAATATACAACAGTTTCCTCTTCTGTAAAATATAATTTTAAAACCTTATAGGTAAATATATAGTATCTCTTGATATCGGATTACGTAATAAATTTAAAACGACCAACAGATAAACGTAATTGCATTTCGGAACACTTAAGAATTAAAAGTTCCATACCACAAACACTCTTCCTAATTAAAAAAACAAAACAACAACTATGTTCAACGCAATTTAAAAACCAAAAGAATCAAAATTTCGAAAACTTCTAAATCCAGATAATAAAGTCATTAAAATTCAAAATTTGACATTAACATATCTTCAATTAACCATAAAAAGAATTGAGACCCTAAATGTCAAACAAAATGAGAAAATTTCTATGGTGAGTATATAAATGGGAAAAAATTTGGCTTATTCTCAGTACAATTGATATTAATAGAAAAGTTAAAGAATTTAAATGGAGATGTTTACTACATAGTAATAACTTGTACAAAATAATAACATGTACACGACATATACTGTACATAGGATAATATACACTGAAAACAGACTGCAAATAAAACATATGTTTACATAACGGAAAATGTCACTTGTGTGATAATGAGACTCTTGTGCATTTATTTTATCAATGTTACAATGTTAAACAAATGATAGAAACAGTTGTGATAAATTTACGACTTTGTTTCTTAATAGCTAACGAGACACTTGTTGAAGAAGATATCTTATTAGAATTGTGTACAGATAATTCTAATAATACAACAGTTAACGCAATAATACTTTATTTTTAATGCCCTATTTTTAAAATACGTAAATAAATGCAAATTCGATGAAATTAAACTGAATATGCAGTCTTTACAGGCTTTGTTGACATTGCACATGTCTTTAAAGCACACAAACAATTGTTTTTACCCATTTCTGACCTTTAATTACTTAACAACTACAACAATAACCCCAACCCCTAAAAAATATCAATCCCAACCCAATCCTCCTATTGTGGTATGGAACCTTGTACTGAAATTTCATACAAATCCATACACTCACACTAAAGTTATTGTCTACAAACCATTTTTTCCATGAAACAGTAAAACTGACCTTTTTGGTCCATAATTGCAAAACTGCAAGGACAATAGTCCTCATAAACAATTTCAAACATTATTTAGTGGTATGAAACCTTGTGCTAAAATTTCATAGATATCAATGAACTTATTCTCAAGTTATTGTCTGCGAACCAAAATGTCTTCAGACACAGACAACACCATAGCATAATACTACTGCAAATAAATTTGCAGTCGTATAAAAAGGGACTTAGTTATACTGTTCTAAGCTAAATATATATGTAGTAATTTTACATATTATATCTTAGGTAAAGTTGATGAGAAATATTTATATTTTGACAGAAAGAAAACTTCTAATATTGTTGTTGTAATAGATGTTTGAATTAATGTATGTGCATATGTACTGTATTATGTATACTAGTATTAGTAAATTACCACATATGTCATACTACTTTATTACATACCACATTTGTTATCCTTTGATAATGCATGCATAGGTATATTACAGTTTAATATCTAATCTATGTCAATCATATTGATAATTTCAAATTCAGATTATAACTCTTATTTTTATCAATCATGTATATCAGAGGAAAACCAGTATCAGTTCATTCGTAGGTGAAAGCAACACGCATGTCGTAATTTTATTACACCTCGTATAAATTACTTCTCACAATTTTTCCACACACGATTAAAGGGCCATAAGCTAAAAGATATATGAAAAATTCAAATATGATTTGTTTTGATTCAATCCTTATTGAAAATGAAAGAAAATAATAATTCGCTTATAGCAGCCAATTGTGTTTAATTTTGTTACAATAAGCTAAGAACATTGATGAATTATTCACTGGTAAGTGAATAATTCGACCTCATTGAATCCGTATTCAGGTGAGACCTTCAATTTAACCACTTAGCTTGAGATGGGTTTCGCAGGAATTAGGCGTGTTCAGATATTAAAAGGAAAAGAAAGTCAACATTGAAAGTGAAACAATGGTGAACTAATTGATTTACTGATTCGATTCACAAAACTCATTTTATAGAGATAACAACGATGATTGACGTATATTTTTAACCTATATTATAAAATCAAACAGACCTAGAAAAATCTAATGGAACGGGATCGCAATCTATTTATATCTATATTTATGTTTATATCAGGTTATATAACTGTCGGCAGTTTTCGGAGATCACCTCGATAGTTAATTAGGCGGACTCTAGACTAAAATACACACGCAATGCTGACACAAATTATCAAGGCCATGCATTGTAAATTTGTTTGTTGCAAATGAAATGATGCGTCACAAAAAAGTGTGCACTCATCGTGAAGAAAGATATACACTCAACCTTTAGACTTTTCCCCGTACATTCCCGATGATTTTGAGTTAAAAGGTTTGAAAATATCTTACTTTTTCTTTGTGGACTGCTGTCTGACACATGGCTGTTCTTTGTCATGTGCCACATACGAGAAATTTTCAACATTTTTGATAGAATCTTTAAGGCTAACACAGGCTCTGTCATTTTGTCTACTGTGAAGAGTTGTTTCATTGGCAATCTTACCACACCTTGTTATTTGTTTATCTGATAGCTGGGAGCTATCTTGTCTAAATCAGACGAGTGAATTTGATTGTATATGTGAGGAGCTATGGGTCCCTTTACACACGAAAAAACCGTCGGTACAACTCATGTTGAAACATTTTGGGACTAGAAATTAATACAATTGAAATGTCTGTCCAAATTCCTCAGAAAAATTGTTCAAACTAAAACAATTATTTCAAATATGTTAGGTAAGAAATGAACAACATTACACACTCGTCAATTTTTTTCAGGCATTCTTAATTTTTGGTACTCGAATGATCCCATCCGGTAGTGATATTATGATGCAATATCAGGTGTTACATACCCTCATCACCATGTAAGGCTCACAGCATCCTTTATGGAGAAATTACAGACTGTTTTAATAGCAATCATTATTTTCCTGATTCCGAATCGATTTCAAGCGTTGATTTAGAGCTATTTACAGTAAGTGTTGAGAAGGGACTTTTTGGGGAGGGATGTTAGCTGCTTACTCACACTCGTGTAACATACTAAAAGATCTAGATCAAAAGGAGGATGCATATTCCTCGTAAATTAATTTTACAAGCTATGATAAGTAATATACAATTCAAAGCAATACACCAAACTTCCAGCAAAACTGAATTGTCGATGCTTTTCTCGTTATAGTGGCCACGGTTTCGTTGTTTAACTCTAGGTTCCTACAAGAGCCAGAAAAGATTCCACAGTCTTTCCTACAAGTCATCTCAAATTTGAATCTAGCAAGTGGTTAATAGCGTCAATTTCTCAAAACACAAGTGACACTTATGAAACAGATGTTGGGTCATTTGATCAATTTAGATCTGCTCTGTGCCATATTATTAATTGGTCACCCTCTCTGAATGTTTCTTGTGATTTAATTGCATATCTATCAGTTTGATACCTTTGGTAAAGCCTTTAAATGTAAAACATTAAATGATGTTAACAACACTAAATTTTATTGTTAGAAAATGTTACTTGGAATAGAAAGGCTAGACAAAAGGTTGATTAAAATTCTAATAATTCCCAAAATTTTAGAAAAGCTGATAACAGTATTACCATCTGTTTGTGGTTCAGATTATGGATCTCTATCGTTTTCGCGGTTATTTTGTTTAGTTTATTTTAGATTCTTTTTTCGGAAAGGGGAACCAGTGGTAAACAAATCATTGAAACATTTCCACACGTTCACATAGAATGATATTAGATTTACAGGAAACAATGTTTCCATTAACCTCAAATTTTCAAACACTGATCAAGCAGGCAAAGGTTGTGAGATTTGCTGATTTGCTGATTTCGTGCATTGTGAAACGAGAAATATCTATTTGTGCAAGAAATAGATAACAGGCCACAACCATAAGAGAGTTGTTATTACCTTTTTTTAAAGAATAAATTTCATTAAATGTATGTAATTTACTGTGATCCAATTATCCTTTTTCAATGGTTGATAAGCCATGACCTTATTTCGCCAATGAAATATATGTATTTGTTTTATATATGTGATGTCTCTTATGATTCGATTCAAGGGGCTCGACCGTTTAAATCGCGTTATCAAAGGAAAACCGTATCAGTTTATTCGTAGGTCAAAGCAACGCGCATTACTTAATTTAATTTCTCGTCGTATAAAATTGTATAATATGTCAATTGATTTTTTATTTTAGAAAAAGGGAAATTAATTTACCTCTTGTAAGGGACTTCTCACTGAAATCTTTATATTTACAGAGGCTGCAACATTTTCATCGAGTTCACTGGCCTTTACAAACTGGCGGATTAGACCTTTAATTGCATTCCTCAAATTCTCTGGACTTTGAAACACTTCTGGAGAGGCACCGACTTCTAAATGAATACATCTATTTTCCGCTTTCTCCAGTTGAAATCCTTCGCTGTGATCATTACCATTGGTATCACAATGTTTAGTTTCTTGTATTTCGTGCGCAAGGTTACGTGTTGTCCTTTCCTCGTCCCATGATGTAGACGTTGCATCTACATCAATTTTCAATTTTCTTTTTAATATCTTGGTGGTCTCCTAAACCATAAAAATAAATCACAGATTAATAAAAGTTGTCAAGAAAAGAAGCATTTGATAGGATCAAAATTAAAATCTTTATTTTAGGTGCTTCTTCCCTTAACGTGTTTTGACACGCATTTGCGCTTGATAATTTTGTGCGTTCTAATTACAAGTTTTAGTCATCATTAACTGAAACGCATACTTACCACAGCAAAAGATTAAGTGAAAGGCGAAAAATACCAAAGGGACATTGAAAATAAACTGACAAAGCCATGGCTAAAAAAGAAAAGACAAACAACAGTATGAAAACACAAGATAGAGTACGTTAATATCATGATCAATATAGGACTTGACATACAATCGCGTCGTATTCCATATGGTGTAATAAAGTATAGTTTTGATGCCTGAAAACATACTGTATAGGTTTTCATAAAGCAAGTCTGTAATTAAATTCTTAGCTCTATAAAATTAATGTTGTATTTCAATGAAGCAGACAATTTTATATTTTGAAATGATCTATATTTATTTAGCTAACGAGTTTTGTGTCTTAAAAGTAAATATTATAATAAGCTCTACTTTATTACCGTTGTCAAACTCTTCTGGACATTCTTCCTTCCGTTTTAAACTAATACCAAGCATAAATTCTATATTACTGAGTCTGTGCGTTACAGTTCCTAGTTCTTTCTTTAACTCCCCAATCTCGTCATTTCCTTCTTCTGACATAAACATAAAAAGAAGTTGTGGTATACTTGCTAATGCGACAACAATAAAAATTAAGCATCATGATGTTGTAATTTGTAGGGTTTTTGATTTTGGTTTATAATGTAGGGCCATGAGAAAATATATTATATCAGCTTATTTTGTTAGCAGAAACATACAAAAGAAGCACGTTTTATCTTCTAAAAATGTAACAGTGTGAAAGGTGTTTGTTTTAAACTACAGCCAGAGACACTGCATTAACCAATCTGCCGGAATTGTTTAATGTTTAATCCAAAAACACATTACGAAAAATAAAACTTTATTTGAAATGATTCTTCAGTAAATATTAGAAATTCAAACTTTGGAATTTCTATAATTAATTCAGAATATATGTAGGTATATTAAAAAATCGGCAACTCTAGAAGCTGGAAACTGCGTAATCAGCTGACAAGAGGAAGATATTTTCTATCATTTTGTTTTCTGCACTATTCATGAATAGCAGTCCACGTATTTGATAAATACATGGAATGCGTTAGTTGAAATGAATAAAAACTAATATATGGTAATTTTATAAATTTACTGTTTGCAAAAGTATGAATAAATCGAAATACTAAGGATTTTCTTATCCCAGGCAAAGATTACCTTAGCCGTATTTGGAACATTTTTTTGAATTTTGGGTCCTCAATGCTCTTCAACTTTGTACTTGTGTTGGCTTTCTAACTATTTTGAACTGAGCGTCACTTTTGAGTCTTATGTTGACGAAACGCGCGTCTGGCGTATCAAATTATAAGCCTGGTACCTTTGATAACTAATTAGCTTGTCTTTTTCCCGTCTCCGACATCTATAAGGTCCGTGTAACACTTAATAATTTAAAATTTTAATAAAATGCTCTGCTGGTGCAGCTTAATACGACCGCAGAGTTCGACCCTTGAACAGTTGGGGCAAGCACATCATTTATGCTTAAAACAGCAATGAATATGGATTGTGATTGAATGTTTGACACAGTATATGTTTGTGATACAAAATGAAAAATTGGTTATTTGAGTGAAATCAAGGACAAAGGACCATTACTCTACAAAATCGTCAGACTAGAACAAGATTCGTAACTGGTCATGATAAAACAATACAATGTTTCTTTCTATTGCAGTAATTTTTGAATTTTCATCGAATAATTATGTTGGGGAAGTGGTTTGGTACTGGATCGTCTGTTTTGTTGGTTCTAATTTTGAAGAGTTTAATTGCATCCGTTGATACCGTGTATCACATGTTTGTCCTACATATATAGGTTTTCGCATTTTGTACAGTTAATTGCATATATTTAGCGAATAGCATATTTAGATATTTACAGAAAAAACTAAAGTAGCATTTTGGATAAAAACGATAGTGAAAATATTTTAAAAGAATAAAAACGCGGCAAATGAACGTCATAGTAGTAATTATAGCGTAATGTATCCAAGCGATGTAATTGTTGTTTCAATTTTGTAATTTATTCCTATGAAGAAGGCCATGATGACCAAATCGTATGGAAAATTGAGTTATAGTTGTTATTATACAATCAATCAGAGGCTTTATATATATATATTTCTGTTTGGTAATAAATTAATTACAAGATTCATTTTGTTACATCTTGTGATCCGTTTATTTGGCAATCGTCAATGGCAGTCAGCAGGGTTTAAGAACATCAGTTGTAAGACCTGCTGGTCAAATGTGTTTTGTTAAAATATACTTTTCACTTTTTGGTCTTTTGGAAAATGTTGTTTGTGCTGTATATTTAGACCCTCTACTAAGATATTTGTTTTGCATGCGCACGTATAAAATGGCGGGTTTTATCCAACGAATCATAGAATTGAACGTTGTTTCAAATTTAGACTTGTTTATATATATTAATCTTTCAATCAGTTTAATTGAGGTCTGAAGCTGGCATGTCAGTAACTGCTAGTAGTCCTTTGTTACTTTAAGTATTATTGTCATTTTGTTTAGTTTCTTTTGTTACCTATTCTGACATCGGACTCGGACTTCTTTTGAACTGAATTTTCCTATGCGTATTGCTGTGTGTTTGTTTTTTCTACATTGGCTAGAGGTATAAGAGGAGGTTGAGATCTATAAAACATGTTTAACCCCGCCGCATTTTAGCGCCTGTCCCAAGTAAGGAGCCCTGGCTGTTGTTTGTCTTGTAAGATTTTTAATTTGAGTTTCTTTTATATAATTATTCGGAGTTAAGTATGGTGTTCATTATCCCTGAACTGGTACATATTTTTGTACAGTGGTCAGATGAAGCACACCTACGGGTGCGAGATTTTCTCATTATATTGAAGACCCATTGGTGGCCTTCGGCTACTTTCTGATCTTTAGTCGGGTCGTTGTCTCTTTGACACATTCCCAATTTCCATTCTCAATTTTATATATAGTTTTTACTTTTTACACATTGTGACCTGGATGGTGAGTTGTGCACTGGCACTCATACCACATTTCTATGATATAAATTCCATAAAACTCTTGCAAGAATTGTACAAGGTTCTAAACCACAATAGAAAGGTAGGGATTTTACCAATTTTACCAAAAGGTTCCATATCACTATACGAAGGTTGGGATTAATTTTGGTGTTATTGTTGTGGCTGTATAGGATTCAGGGGTCAAACAGAGGCCAAAATCAAACATGTTTCATGTTTGCACAAAAGCTTGTGTATAAGTTCATGGATATAATTTTCATTAAAAATCTTGGAAGAATTGCATATGTGAATGCGCACTAACAAGACCAGATGAACACAAGGACGGAAGGACGTACAGACGGGCGGCCGTACAGACGGACGGCCGGTATTTCTATGTCCCCTTAACGCATAGTGCGGGTGACAAAAACAACCGTTTTCAATGATTTAACTATTATTGTATCTACTAGACAAAACAAATTAATACATAGTTTCGCATACATTTTGGGCTCTTTTTCCTGCACTGGTTAGCAAGAAAACACGAAGCTGTTCCTAGAAATTTACTTGCCTGGGTTTTTATTCATTAATCTCGTTTTATTTGACGAATATATATTGATGTAAGATCTGTAAATGTTTGTTTCTTATCGACAAATTTGTTAGTTTTGGACGACTTACAACTTTGAATTTTAATTAGACACATGTCTACAATTGAAGACAGTATGTTGATTTAATAAAATGCATTTTGTTATTTAGTTGTTACTCATTGACAAAACCTAATCTCAATATTGCTTACCGACAACGGTTTTCACTGTTTTCAAATCTTTACTTTGGGTAGATATTTGATCACAAAATGACCTCTGGTTTTCAGACAACATTGACTCTACCTTAGAATAACACCATTTAGAACGCTGTGTACCTGAAATTTTGGGAATTGTGTAAACAATTTAAAATCATCAATATTAGCATTTCATTAGCTGAAACCGATTTGTTCAAATACACAAAAATCTCTTAATCTAAGTAAAAACAAAACTAGTTTTCACATTCTGGAAAAATCCACACATATATGATAATTCTAATGAGCACTCAATCAAAAATAGAAAATAAAACAGTTTAGATCAATTTACATAAGTTTGGTGTTTGTATTAAACTATTTGTGTATCAGTGAAGTAATATATTAGCTGTACACAGTGTTAAAAAAATAGTACCTCTGATAATGTGTTGGTGGTCTGCAAAATTCTGTTACCAAGATCATCTACAGATAATGTTACAATTTGATCTATTGCCATTAGGAACATTTTAACGCTCGTGTGCCCAATATCACCCGCACATTGCAACGTAGCAGTTTTTAACTTTTCCAGTTCTGATCGAACAGTTGTTTGTCCAGTTGTCCTTCTGACCAATGAGAAAAGGTATCTCTTACCTCTTTGATGACTTTCATCCATCGAGATATTTTTGTAGTAATGTGCAAAGGGCAACACTGTTGAATTATTGCATTTAGTAAGGTGAGGTCAATATCAATTACTTTAATTGATTTTTGCGCTGATACTTTACATATACAATGTTGTGATATCTGACTTCCATTTGTCCGTTCATGGCCAGCAGTAACGGTTCCATTTTCATCGTAAAGCTTGGAAAATTGCTGATATCCCAAACAACCACGCTTTGAGGGTGCTGCGATTGAAATTGGTACGCAGCCACAGCAAGGAAGTTTAGGGTAACGTTCATGAAATAGTTTATGCTTTTTCTGAGGATCATTTAGGTAATCTTCAAAGTCTCTATATTGCTGTATAATCTTAACTTCGAAAAAGTGCTGCACGACGTCAATTGCGGGCCCATTGATAAAAGCCAATAACTGTAAAAGCCGATGTTTCCCTTCCATAACCTAACTGTTAAAAGGAAATTTGACATGCGTTAAAAAATATAAATGCAAGATCTTTAACTATTTTTTTCTGTGTGATTTAAGAATTGATTTGTCAGTCAACAGGTCATAAATCAAGGTCACTGTAACTTAAACTGGTTAAATTAAGGAAAAATGTTTACCAAATTTTTCTGGCAAAGTTAATAGCTAATATGTTTATTTTATTTTCTTGTTGTATGAACGTACATTAAATGGCAGTTCCGAATTTATGCTAGTATTACGCGTATGACATCATGTTACTCACACATGCAGGAATGAAAAAAATGAATATGAAGTTTTAATATTCTGAAACTTTAAAATACATTTAAATTGTATTTATCAATAGGTTGCACTTCTGTAAATATAGACAATACAATTTCCCATAAAAACTCTGAAAATAAACCAGATTTGGTGAAATTCTACATGTTCTCTTTTTTCACCCAATTTAATTTGCACTTCTGTAAATGCATTTAATTTGTATTTATTCTGTAAAGATCGACAATGCAATTTCCATAAGAACTACTTAAACGGCTAAACTGTGCATCTTTTACTACGAAGTTTCGTAAAATTATATCATACAACGGAAAATTCATATGCACTATGAAGCACTATGCACTGATCAAAACATAGGGCTATACGGCATATTTTCAACATTTATTTGCCCCGAACTTAGTTTAACCTTATATTAAAATCTGTACTACCCTCTCTTCATTTTTGGTCTTCGTCAATATTCGATTTGGGCTGTTCATGTGCATTTATACTGGTTTTATTCCCAATTGCAAGTTATTATGGGCCGGCACTAAGCCGGTCCATTATATGATATGGGTTTGAGATTGTTACACGATTTTCTGCGGATCTATATTATTATTTTCTTTATATGCAAAATTAAAGATTGTAGGTAATTGAAATAGATATTTTTTTATTAATTTTTATATAAGAAGATGCAAAAAAAAAACCCTAAAATATATTTATAACAATGAAAGTTCATTGTTTTATTATGCCCAGAATGCGTGACTCATATTTGGGAAGTCCCAAACCAGGTTAATTTAAGAAATCTAAGAAAGGTACTATGTTCTTACAACAACTCGTCGTCGGAACATGGGAAATGATTTATAGTTTGCTTTTTTTCTCTCAAAATAATTATTTATTGTTTATATCCTTTTTGTTTATTATATATACAGTTTTCATCATTTAGAAAATAATCATAATAAAGATATCTTTACTTTCAACGTAAACGATCTCGGGACTTTTATAGGTAACATGTTTCAGTAACTGAAAGTGATTTTCAAACCTCTCAAATATCCACTTGGTGTTTGTTGATACTTTTCAATTTTACTGCATCCAAACAGAAATGAAAACATTTTGTTAGTGATTTGTCAGCTGTTACGAAGAGAATAATTTGCTATACTGTCTGAAGCTTTCTGATTTTTAGTTGTAGTATTAAGCAGTTTTTAGTCGTTCGTATACCCAATGAAAATATGAAGGATATGGAGTAAATATACATGAGACAATATTAATATCAATACATGGTAAAACCCCAAAACGTTTTTATTGCTGTCCTTCATTTTCAAGTCAATATGAGGCATTCAACAATGATCAATATTTCTCGTAACTGGTAGTAAGTTCAAGTTGACCCTTCGCATCGGTTTGAGCAGAATTCATTGTTAAATATCCTACAAAGCTACATTCATATTGTTATGACTGTTTGTTGAAACTTTTAAATTTCACTAAAACCGAATAGAAATGAAAACATTATGTCCAGGATTTCTCAACCTTTACTGAGAGGAATAATTTGACATTTGTTTGCTTGAAGATTTTATATCTTTTGTCAAACGAAGTTGGGAAATGGATATAATGTTTCATCGATCTGTTAGTCACAAAATCTGTGGAAGTTTAAGTCATAGTTCATGAGATTTTGTTCATAGATGCGTCTTGAATAACCAATGGGTCCTGATAAAATAAGGTATTCTTGACCTACATTTCATATATGAGTGACGGATTAAAGTTTGCGTTAGAGTTCATATCTGAGATACAACTCGTGGAGAAATAATATATTGTCAGTAGATTCGTCTTTAATAGTCAGGAGGGTTCTAAGAATATGTCATCTTGACATAAAATTTATGGATGAGGAAATGAGATGAAAGGCTCCATTTGAGTCCATATCTGAGATGAGGAATACAAATATTTTGTCAGTAGATGCAACTTTGATAGTCACGAGTTTTAAAATCAAGTCTTGAAAATGAATTAAATGATATTTCATTTCATCAACTGCACAGTTAAGTTATACTTTATAGCATTATCATAACTATTTGGATTGGAACAGTTCTGGCAATTGAGAATTAAAGTCAACTCAATATACAGATTGTTTATATAATATTTTGCACTTTGTTTTACACCAAAACCTCCATATATCCGGCCCAAAAATTTGGTGCGTGCACCAATTAAACTTCTTGTGTTTTTATGATATGAAACAGAGAGATCATATCTTGGAACCAGTATGTAAACAAAACAAAATATTTATGAATATTATATATCACCCTCCCCTAAAGAGGTGTGGTTGTTGAAACAGCTGTATTTACAAAGTGCAATATATAGCTTGGTTTATCCATACCTTTAAACTTTTCCAGGTCCACAGGTATGTCTCAGTGAATTTATGGTGTAAATAAGGAAATATATGTTAAAAGCTAAGGTTGAACGACGGGTGTAAAGGGTTAAATCAAAAGCTATTCATTCTCTATGCAAGATGAATCTAAAATTATATATCAGCAAAATGCAGACTTAATCATGTTAACAGCATACCTCATCTCCGTCATATTTTTCGTCCAAAACCAGTCAACCTATGTACAAGAAACTTTGCATTTAAAATTTATATTTTAATGACATTTTTCTTCTTAAAGGGGCATTAGCTACGAGATATGAAAAAAGATAGAACATGGTTTTCTTTGTTTCAATCATTAATTAAAGTGAAGTAATGAAAGAATAATTCGCTTTTAGCAGCCAATTTGGTTCAATTTTGTCAAATAAGCAAAACAACATCGATGATGAATTATTCACTAACAATTGCATAATTCAAGGTCATTGGATACGTATTCATGTGACCTTCAATCTAACCCATTAGCTAGAGATTAGTTTCACATGTATTAGTTACGTTAAGCAGTTAATAGGAAAAGAATGCCAACACTGAAAGCGAAACAATGGTGAACCATTTTATTGATTGATTCGATCCACAAAACATCATTGTTATACAGGACAAATGATAATTAACTTATTTTTAACATAAAACATGAAATCAAACAGACCTTAAAACCAATTGCACGAGGTCGCTATCTATTATTTATATGTATGTTAATGTTTATATCGGGTCATCTCGATAATTAATTAGATGGCGTGAGGACTAAAACACACAGAAAATTCTAAAATATATTTTATCGACTACATGGATTGTTAACTGTTTATTTCAGACTTATTGTAATTTTGATACACGGTGCAGTAGGTTATAAATCAAATATGTAAATTTGTTAAAAGAACATGAATTTGACAGCTAATGCCTCTTTAAGGTTCATCATAACAAATGGACAAAAATGTCTGAGTTTACATTAAAACTTTTAGAATAACATGTGCAGTTGGGAAAGTCATAAGGTCTAGTTTTCACTAGATATTTCTTATTTAGGTGCATTTTGTGTTTCCAAGTAGGGTAAACAAATATTTTAAATCTTAATTGGACTTTTTCCGTTCCTGCAGAATGCGTAAACATAAATCAAGTTGGGTTGACATGCTCCTTTCATGGAACAGGTTCATCGTATTGTTCGACATGGATAAATAGAAGGACATTATGTATCTACATAAAAGTAGGTGATTTAAATGGTGTAAAGAGAGGCCAACGATACCTAGGACATTCAAACATATTAGTCGAAAATAAACTGACAACGCCATGGTTAAAAAGAAAAGACAAACAAACAACAGTACACAAAATAAAACATGAAAACACGAACCCAACCATAAATTTGGGATAGTTTCAGGTGCTCCTGGAAGGTAAGATCCTGTTCCACATGTGGCAACCGTCGTGTTGCTCATTCCAGTTCAAAGCCTGAGATCAGTCCAATTCAGTAGGTCACAGTTGGAACATATCCGTTTTATCTGTGAAAAGCTATTCCATGTAACTGAGTGTACAGTCTGAAATGTAAATCAGGTGTTTGTTTATTTAACAATCAAACGCAAAGATGAAAAATATATCCCTTTCAATTCCTCAAGAATTTCCTTCTGCACATTTTTTTAAATTGTCTGTATTTTCGACCTGTTAACAAATACATTGCTGTCCATTTATTATGTTGATTTTTAACAAATACATGTACATGTATGGCCGTATTTACACTATAATTTTGTTTCTCTTAGTACAGAAAAAACATTTGCACCTGGTAAAGTTTTGAGGCATGGCAGGAACTAGAGAATTATATTTTAAATATATATTTTATATTTCCAAAAATTATAAACGTTGATAGATTTTGATATTCCTTATTTTTGTTCACATATAATTTGCAAAATGAAAAGTTTCTAAACATGTCTGAAATGTTCCTTGTGTACAATATATTAGTGAATTGTTAAGATTGATATTAACAATAGCTGAACAATAGATGGCTGCATGAAAATAACACGAGTAGCCGATGTTAACTGTGTGAATGAGTAAACTGTATCAAATGAAATTCAATTGTGGGTTTTTGTTTTCTTTTTTTTTTTTATTTGGTATTTTATTTTGGCACCCATTTGGACACGAAAAGAAAAAATGCCAATACATACTTTCAAACTTTTCCAAGTTTGTCTGTCCTCGGAGTGACATTTATGAGATCGACATTAGTAGCCTTTTGCTTAAATGTGAACCTATAATTTTCGAATTCGGCTATAAACTTACTATTTCTACTATAAGTCAGAAGCAAGCAACACTTTTGAAGATAGGATGTGACAAAAGCAAGTGGAGGATGAGAATTGGTTAATTTTGTCATCAAGTCGGTAGGAACAAAATCAAATATCCCGCCATGATGTTTAAAACCCATATCGGACTACCAACTTAATACTTTTATTGAGAATAACTGTGTGTATTAGAGCAATGTTACTGCTTAGTGTGGATATTGAATTAAAGCAAGGCCCTCTCCCAAAAGATATTCGACTGAATACCTAATTGATGTCAATGTCACAATCAAACTCTCATGGGACAAGGGAGATAATGATTTACTCAGTATAACTCTTCAGGAAATAAGGTCAGAAATGACTACCATATCAACAAACGTGCTAGCTATGAAAACAGAGATGAGAGTTGTAAATCAGAACATAGATAAATGATAAGATAGGCAGTAAAATAGACATGTTACAAACAGAAAACAATAAGCTTAAATCACGGGTCATGTCTATAAAACACCAGGTTGATAAAATTGAAACCGATTCAACTAAGGACAACTTGTTTTTATGGGTGTCGATAATAAACCCATTGATATAAACAGACCAAATGATGTAAACAATGTGTTCGATGATATTGGTCATAAATCGTCAAATCAGAAAGAGTCATGGGGTAGAGTATGAAGTGAAAAATAGGCTATTCTTGGAATCGGTCCTAGAACTGGGAAAAGAATTTGCTGATAATGTACAAATTAAATATGTACAACTTGTCCGTGGCACATAAAGTAAGCGTCCGATTATTGTGAAATTCTTAAGCTGCAGGAACAGAAACTTAATACTGAAAACGGCTAGAGATGTTCTAAAACAAAGTAAAACATATAGAGTAAACAAAGATTTTCACCAAGTGTCCGAAGAAGCTCTGCATGAGGTTGAATCATTGTATGATAATTGTGAAATACTTTTGGCGGGTAACTTTAAATAAACAATGATCACGACTCGAAAACATATATAACGCAGTGTAAACATAGCAATAATAACAAAATTACAAATAATTTGGTCGGTCATTGATACAGCTGTGTTGTGCAAAGGAATTATTTATATTAAATGGGCACAAATAAAGTGATAGTGATGGTGAAGACGTAGATACTCTATCAGCAATCAAAGCCGGGCTTCAAAGTTATTGTGAAACTGCCTATTCTACAGGTGGCGTGAATCAGATGTGGATACTAAAAATTCCAAAGATCTTTTAGAGTACATACAATCTAAGACTCTCTCATCTTGCAATAGTATTGAAATATTTGACTTTTCTACACTTTACACAAGTATTCCCATTCCAAACTAAAAGACAAATTGAAAGAGTTGGTATTGCTTTGTTTCATAAAAAGAATGGCGAACGTAGATACAAGTATCTTGTCTTGGGAGGATAAATCCTACTTTGTAAAGAATCACTCTGATTCAAACAAAAATCTCTGAAACTGACATTATCAAGATGCTTGATTTCTTGATTGACAACATATTTGTTACGTTTGGAGGACGTGTTTTCAACAGACTGTCGGAATTCCAATGGAAACCAAGTGAGCCCCTCTTCTTGCCGACTTGTTTCTTAATTATTATGAGGCTGACTTCATACAGGATTTTCTTAGGAAAAAGATAAGAAGTTAGCAATATCCTTTAACTTTACGTTCCGCTATATAGATGATGTTCTCTCACTAAATAATACAAAATTTGGTGACTATGTTGAACGAATCTATCCCATCGAACTAGAGGTAAAGGATACTACAGATACAGTTAAATCTGCTTCATATCTTGACTTACATCTAGAAATTGACAATGAGGGTCGGTTGAAAACAAAACTTTACGACAAGAGAGATGATTTCAACTTCCCAATTGTGAACTTTCCATTTCTATGTAGCAACATTCCAGCAGCGCCTGCATACGGAGTATATATCTCCCTATTGATACGATTTTCCCGGTCTTGTATTTTCTATCATGATTTCCATGATAGAGGGTTGCTGCTCACAAGGAAGCTATTAAACCAAGAGTTCCAAATGGTGAAGTTGAAATCATCCTTCGTAAATTTTACGGACGCCATCACGAGTTGGTTGACCGTTATGGAATAACCGTTTCACAGATGATATCGGATATGTTCCATATGTCGTAACTACAATACCCGGCCCTTTTCACGAATGTGACCTACCGAATTAGACTATTTACCGGATTTGTAATAACATAAGCAACACGACGGGTGCTGCATGCGAAGCAGGATCTGCTTACCCTTCCGGAGCACCTGGGATCACCCCAGTTTTGGTGGGGTTCGTGTTGCTGAGTCTTTAGTTTTCTATGTTGTTTCTTGTGTACTATTATTTGCCTGTTTGTCTTTTTATTTTTTAGCCATGGTGTTGTCAGTTTATTTTCAATGTATAAGTTTGACTGTCCCTCTGGTATCTTTCGCCCCTCTTTTACTGATATGTGTTCTAATGGTGCTAGTATAATTGACTGTATTATTTCTAGCTATAACATATTTATATGGATAACACATTTTATTGTACTTTCTGTTGATTTGAATTTACCAATTTCAGGTTGCTTAGATATTACAGTTACAGGACATGTCGAAAATGGCTACGAATATTGTAATGAGAAACAGATACGATTCAAATGGAACAGTAACACAGGTTAGTTGTGCAAAGATCTACTAGACGATCCAACTTCCTTAGCATGTTAAAATGTTATTTTAAAATTAATGGAAAGCAATACAAATGATGCTGCTAATGCATTTATTTCTCACTTGCAAAATATTTGTACAGAAACAGGTTTATTAACGTCTCCTCGGAAACGTTATTTAGAATTGAACGATGGACATTCTGCGGGCTGAATACTTATTACTACCTGATTGTAAGATATTACTGAGAAGTTAATAATAAAAGTTGATTGGTTGGGACAATCCAAACCTAGTAAATATCTTTCATTCCCGTAGAGTGTCGGACTTGAACTCTATTTTAGCAATTAGATTTTGCCTGGTTACCAATCATGCATATAGGTACACAGTACACAGGTCATACTTATCTATAAATAGCCGAACCTCCTGAAATCTAGTAAATGCAGATGTGATTATTTAATATTCTGTACGTCCAGTCGCTCACACAGGGACTCAGTTAGCAGAATAAAATTTTGTTTATCAACGTTTTTCAAATCTTTTTCGTATTTGCTGTCTATTTGTATTACATTATTACAGAAACATATATATTGACATATTAGATCTACTGTTCCCAGATTATTAACGTTTTTAACGTTGGCATAAATAATTCTTTGTTTTCTAGCCGTGTGCAGTTTACTATGATCTACTATCCATATCCGTATACGACGTATAATGAAAAATCATATACAAATAGACAAGAAATACGAAAAAGATTTGAAAACATTGATGAACAAAATCTTAATCTGCTAACGGATAAACCAAGTGCATGAGGTCGCTCACTCGGTTACGTACGTACATCTTATAAATGAAAGCATACTTAAGTGTTCATAAGTGTTTCTCGTTTTTTTATAGATTAGACCGTTGATTTTCCTGTTTGCATGAATTTACACTAGTAATTTTGAGGCCCTTTATAGCTTGCTGTTCGGTGTGAGCCCAGACTCCGTGTTGAAGACCGTACTTTGACCTATTATGGTTTAATTTTGTAAATTGTGACTTGAATGGAGAGTTGTCTCATTAGCACTCATACCACATCTTCTTATATCTATTAGGAAGACATCGTGCTTTTTCTTAGGTTATACGTCGTAAGATAATCCAAAGACAACAAAAATGAAAAAGGAGATATCCAAATCAGTTATTTTCGATTATATATGAATTTAAACTGGGATCTTTATCTCGGAAAAGAGGGAGTGCGACCTTTTCATGGTAAAAGCCGAGACCCAAGGGAAACACATATTATATGTATCTGGTAAAAGAACATAGTACCTAGATATCAAATACTTTTTACAATAAGTATGCCTACACATAGCTTTATTTCACAGTCATGATGGGAGAATAAATTGTATGACAAATATGTAAAGCATTTACAACCATGATTTTAATTGCATCTGTAAAATAATTATCAACATCTGATCAGTTTCAGATTCAATCTCCAACCTAGTCTTATATCACATAAATTTCTCGACTTCATCAAACATCATGAATCTTAAATAAATACCTATTCTACCTTTCAATACAAATGATAAGTATGGTAAATGCACTCCCCGATCTTTAAGACAGGGTTTTGGGCTGGGTTGAACGTTGTCTAGTTCTCCTAGCTCTTCCTATAGAAATAGCAGACTACGAAGAACAGAAGATAAAAAAAAAAAAAACATCCAAAGGGAATTTAAGAAAATATAAAAAAAAAAACTACACTCAGACGATGAAAGCAATTATACATGTATACTATCATAATTTAGCACTGCTTAATTCCTATGAATGATTTTAAAGGAGATATGAAGTATACGTAATTAAGTTAGGCAGCAACCCAATTAAACAACAAACAAATCAATTTACTTCTAAAATTCAACCTATGGTTTTCTACAATGGACATCATCATTACATTATTTTAAGTTTTAATCCTACCAAGTCTTGCTATGATATATAGAATAGTTGTGAATACATGTACAAAAATAATATCTTGATATCAAAAATGAACATTACTTAAAACAGTGAGCAGGGTTAAGAACAAACTTCTAGTAGTTGTTTTGAGGTTTATTGACCATTTATACTACATATATATGCTATATGAGAGAAAGAGAAATAAAAGAAAATTATTAATTTCAAATACGAAAATACTGTTAGCATTTTAAAAGAACAGTCTCTCACAAAAGATTATGTCAATCCAGTATGTTAAGCTTTGAAGGATTCGTACGATAAGGACTTTTTGACACCCAACATTAAACAGTATGCTGCTTTATAACGTGTTTAGTAAAATTTGCTGATTTATATACAAGGCTATTCTGAATTAATTAATTTACAAAGCGAGAACACTTTCTACTTTCATCAGCTAAGAGACGGCTAGCCTTTTTAGAAAAGCTATTACTTGTTATCATTTTATAATAAACCCAGTATACGTGCTATTAAACTTCAGGAATGGTTTGATTCAGAATGTGTGTCTATGATCTTCGAGGAACTAGCGATGCAGACATACTACAAGAATATGTTAAAACGAAACAAAACGAAACAAAATGTTAACAAGTTGGATGATACAAAACAAAAAGAATTAGAAAACTGAATTACGTAATGATGCTTAAACTAGTGATTTTTGGAAATTTTGGAAATTAATAAAATCAGTTATAAGTAAATCTAGTATACCTATGTCAAATACTTCTAGTGAAGAGTGGAAAACTTATTTTTCTAACCTTTGAACCCTGAAGTATTAGATAAAGATGTATTTTTCTAAATTTGTTGATACTTCTGTACAGACTCATAATACTGAATGTGATTTATGTATTGATGAAAAATTTCATATTTAGACAGTGATATTACTTGTGAAGAAATTTTAAGTGAAATAAAAAGCTTAAAAATAATAAATCACCAGGTGAGGACGGTTTATCAGGGAATTTTATAAATGTTTATCTTCAACATTACATGTTTTTGTTTACATAAAATGTGCCAAAACAAACTAAGTTTTCAACTGATTTTTATAGTTCGTTCTTATGTTGTACTGTTACACAACTGTCCAAGGTTAGCGGGAGGTTGGGATCCCGCTACCATGTTTAACCCCGCCACATTCTGTATGTATGTGCCTGTCCCAAGTCAGGAGCCTGTAATTCAGTGGTTGTCGTTTGTTTATGTGTTACATATTTGTTTTTCGTAAAATTTTGTACATAAATTAGTTTTCTCGTTTGAATTGTTTTACATTGTCATTTCAGGGCCTTTTATTGCTGCGGTATGGGATTTGCTCATTATTGAAGGCCGTACGGTGACCTATAGTTGTTAATTTCTGTGTCATTTGGTCTTTTGTGGAGAGTTGTCTCATTGGCAATCATACCACATCTTCTTTTTATAAGTTGTTTCAACATAAATTTAGAATGTAAATGGGGAAAATGTCAAAGAGACAACAACCCGACCAATGAGCAGATAACAGTCGAAGGCCTCCAATGGGTCTTCAACACAGCGAGAAAATCTCGCAACCGGAGGGTGTCCTCAGCTTGCCCCTAAAAACAATTGTGTACTTGTTCAGTGAAATGGACGTCATACAAAACTCCAAAACATATAAATGAACTAAAATTAAAAATCATACAAGACTAACAAAGGCCAGAGGCTCCTGACTTTAGACAGGCGCAACAATGCGGCAGGGTATACCATGTTGTGTGAGATCTCAACCTCCCCATACCTCTAGCCCATGTAGAATAAAGAAACACCCAGCAATACGTACAGTAAAACTCAACACATGTTTTAGATGTTCCTCTGTGTAATAGTATTAGTGAGTTGTTTAGATTGACATGAGCAATGGATGGACAAGTATTATAGATATCTGCACAAAGATTGCATGGATATGCGATGTTACAGAACCTGTATGAATGAGTAAACCGTATCAAATGAAACTCGTGTGATTTTTTTTTCTTCATTGTGGCACTCTTGTGGAAACTGAAAAAGAGAATAATTTCAAAGAAAGTTGATGCGGTCCACTCAACTACACAGTTAAAATCACATATTGTTATGAAGATATTTTTGTCCATTCAAATCAATACAGTTTACAACATTTTTTTTATGTAGGAGCTTCTGAAGCCTCATTCCTTACTTAGTTTATTTGGCATCTTCTGCAGAAAAATAATGAATAACAAAATCCAGTGATTTTAAAATTTTCTAAAACTTAAAATGCATTCAAATTTTATCTAAAGTCAAGCCATACTTTACTTGTTTGTTTGCTTTTTGGCCTTGAATGTTTGTCCCTAATGTTTTATTAACTATGTATTTACTTTCAGGTATCACAGATCGAATTTATTCGTTCATAGTGTGTTAATTTACGTTTTTGATTGAGTTAAGCCTTCCAATTGATATTTTATCGTGTGTTTTCTATGCTGTGATGTTATACTATTGTTTCAGAAAAAGGGAGAAGGTTTGGTTCCATTAAAACGTTTAATCCCGCTGCAAATGTTTGCAATTGTCCTAAGTCAGGAATCTGATGTACAGTAGTTGTCGTTTGTTTATGTAATTTATACGTGTTTCTCGTTTCTCGTTTTTATATAGACTAGACCGTTGGTTTTCCCGTTAACAAAACTTTGATTTTTCTCGGAATACTAAGGATTTTCTATCCCAGGAATAGATTACTTTAGCGGTATTTGACAAAGTCTTCAAACATTTGTGGGTCCTCAATGCTTTTCAACTTCGAACTACTTTTACCGTTTTAACTCTTTTGGTTTGAGCGTCACTATGCGTCTTTCGTTGACAAAATGGGCGTCTGGCGTACACAATTTTAATCCTAGTATCTAAAAGGTCTATTTATATGAAGACCTGAAATGGTTGTTAACATCCTTGTCTGTTGATTTGTCTCTCATAGATAGGTGTAGTCGCCGAATTAAGACTTTAGCACTCGCCCACTTTCGAAAAAATAATTAAATCTGTTAAAATTAGTCCTGCCAACTCGTCCCACTTTTGAAAAGTAGTTAAATCTACACAATCTCCCCAACTTGCTTTATCTTGCAAAATAGAGTTTTATATTTACTATAAAACAAACGTCATAAACAGTTGCAATGGTCAATAACATCGTATGTCACAGAAATGTTGATACTTACTTCGTTCTGCTTTGTTTTAACCAAAAGAAAAGGAGAGAGAAAACAAGATGCCTTTCTAAGGTTTTCATCAGTATTCATTAAATTCTTAATTGGGGCGAGTTGGAAGCCCTTTTTCATTTGGATTAAACTCCTTTTCATAAGTGAGGCGAGTTTGTAGGCCTTAATTCAGTACGATTTTATTCATTTTATTTATTGGAATTAAACACCTTTTTCATAAGTGGGGCGAGTTGGTAGGCCTGTATCCGTTGGGATTAAACTCCTTTTCATAAGTTGGGTAAGTTGATGAACATGAGTGGGGCGAATTGGTTGAAAGTTGGGTAGATTTGAACTGGAGCAATTTGTAAATGGAGGCGAATTGTCATGGGTCGATTTGGTATTAACAAAAATGCATTCAATTTGGTCTTTCTCCTCACCGTGAAAAAATTGACTGATATAATTTAGTTTGATAATTATCTATTTTGGTAGAGTACTTTAAATTAAACAATATGCATTCCGATAAATGTTCACTTAACAATATAATACACTTGAAATAAATATCTAAGATTCAGAATCAGGCAAAGTTGCTTTACAAATCGTTCTCCTAAAGTACTTTAAGCTTGAGTTCAGTAACTCGAACATTCTCTGGTTCAGAATTAAATATTATAGTTTTTTCCTGTATTCGTGCTTCTTGTTATTTTTAGGGTTTGCTGTATTGATTTTGTGTATCAGCTTTTAACTGTGAATCATACGGGTTTTTTTTCTAAGAGGAGAAGGGTTGACGTCTAAAAATAAAACTATTTCAACCATGCCACATAATCGAGTGTATAAGCCTTGTCCTATGTCTGGTATATCATCAGTGTTTGGTTTATCGTTAGTCATTTTAGGAAGTTTGTGTTGATAGAAGAACTTGTATGGTCTCTGTTTTTTTTTTTTCTAACTTCTTTTTAGACTATGGGTAATTCAACAATTGACATATAAATGCATTGTATTGTTAATTATTGGTTGCTTGTCCAGTGACACATATTTCAGGATGGAACATGTTGTAAAATCACTTGTCTATTGTTGAAGGTCGTATGTTGATGTCGTTAAAGCCGGCAGCCGGCGATTTTGGCCGGTTATTGTCCTTTCCCCGACGGCTATTTTGCATGAGTTAAAAAAAGATAAAACGATAATCAGATTATTAAAATTTATTGTTCCATTTTAATTATCTTGAACGATTAACAGGAGCTGCAAAGTTAGGAAATCCACTTCCGTATAAAAATGTAACCGAGTTGCTATTTAAAAAATCGAATGCGCACGCATGTCTCAATTTTATAAACATTGAACTTCATGGACATACAAAGTTTTTTCAGGAAACAGCAAGCCGTAGGGGAGGCGATCTTGCAGACAACAGTTCTGCAAAGATCCAAAAGGGTAAGTTGAGGGTAATGCAATCTTAAGGTAACAACGTTCATTGAAGCTGTCAATCAAGACTGTGAACATTTTTCATTTTGTAAAAAGGGGACCGGTTGTAAAACAAAACCAACACTTTTTATAAAGCATTAATATAAGTATTGTTAATAAAAGAAATACTATTTTCAGTCAGAATAAATAAAAAAGATAATTTTGTATCTTGTGTTCTTATAGCATTAACTTAGGGAGCTACCATTTGATTTTTATGGGGAGGGGAGGAAATTTTGGTCCTGCTTTTTTTACAGTATATCCTGATTTGTTTGGCCATTATCAAGAACCTGCTTTTTATTTTCTCAGGTTTTCAGTCCTGCCTTTTTAATCCCAATATTGAGGTCCTGCCTTTGTTTTAAATTCCATTCTACCCCACCCACTAAACATCAATTGGTAGCTCCTTCAGGTTCATCTATACACTTTAACAAAATGGCTGTATTTACACCATGAAATTTTCCTGAGTACATACAAAACTGTGTAATTTTAAAAGTTTTAATGCCTGGCAGCACCTAGATAAATTCATGTTACATCCAATTTATGTTCTGAAAAGTTAAAACACTTTATGGATTTTGATGAACATTTTCTTTCCTTGCCACAGAAGATGGTGAAATAAAAACACCTGAGTTTTCTTTGATACAGCCACTCATTTACACTATTTAAATCACCTTTGTTGTGAGTAGATTTCTATTGTCCCTCTATTGTCCATATCAATCAATATGATACAATACAATCATTACCTGAGGGGACCATCTCAAAGATTTCACATGACTTTATTTATTTTACACCGCCTGTTGCTTGAAAAGAAAATGTTTAGCAAAATCCACAAAAGTTTTTTTTTTTAAAACACAAAATGAATACAAATTGTATATATCTAGGTGCTTCCAGGATTTAAAACTATTAGAATTACACAGTTTTGTCTGCATTCAGATAAAATTTCATGGTGTAAACACAGCCATTTTGTGGAAGTGTATAGATGAACCTTAATCTTGACATAATTAATCACAAATTTTAATCAAGTTTCCAAAGACAGATTGTGTGAGTTGAGTCAATGACCCAAGACAGACTCATGATTTATGAATGGCACCTTTATAAATGTAGTCTGCCAAAACATCCTGTCTTCTTTTTCTTGCTGTTATTTCTTCAATCGCGGGTTTTCAACCAATTAAAAGTGCCTTAGTGTCAGTCATGATAA
The DNA here is from genome assembly GCA_017311375.1 of Mytilus coruscus. NCBI lineage: Eukaryota > Metazoa > Mollusca > Bivalvia > Mytilida > Mytilidae > Mytilus > Mytilus coruscus. The sequence continues at coordinate 54,701,172 of CM029605.1, forward strand.
CATGTTTAGGATTTGCTTCTATGATTTTTCACAGCAAGTTTTACTATAAATTGACAATATACAGTATAAGCCATTTAAATACCTTCAATAAAATAAATTTCCAAAGTCTTGTTTTTGAATGTTATAAAAATATTCAGGCTTAGATTGTGATAATTCAACTTCTCTTGTAGGTCCACCAACAGATGTAACAAGTGAACCAGAAGATTTTGATATAAATCAAAATGTTGTTACAAACAGTACCACTAGACAGAGTAGTTCATTGTCAGATGAGTTAACAACTCATGTGATTGTCCCTCCAGCAGCTCCTGATAATGTTTCAAGATTGAATTTGTTTTCAAATGCTTTATCGCCAGAGGCTCACAAATTACTGATAGAATAACAATTTCCAAACATAGACATAAGTAAAATTCACAATTATTCATTGTGCAACTCCGTGGATGTTCTTCTTTTAGCTCTGAAGAAAAGGAAGACAATCAACACTTAAAGAAAAATTTATCATTCCTGGCTAAATAGCAATAAACTATCATATTGTCAAACAACTAGGCTGTGGAATTTCACTTTTATTGAAGGTGATGGTTTATACTGTATTCTGTGTAAAAACATGATATGAAAACTCTGGAAATAAATCCAGTGTGTTTTCGCAAGAAGCAAGTAAACGTTTTAGAAAGGGAACTTTATATGATCATATAAAATGTCAAAAACATCAGGACGCAAAATCTTCAAGTTATCAACAGAGTATATATCTTTCAAAAGGAAACTGAACATAAGGAATCTGTCAATCAGAAATCCTTTACCAAGCTTTTTATTCCTTCTTCTTTCTTGCAAAGGAATCAATAGCCAATTGCAATATTGTTCAATTTTTAAATTTATTGAGCATATTGGATTGAGTGATATGAAGTATTTTACTCACAGATCTGTACAATCTCGTCGAGAAATATTATTGAAATTATCCGACACAGTACAAAAAGCTTGCTTGAAAAACTACATAATGCAACCAGCTACGGATTACTCATTGACGATATGCCTGATGTTGCAACAATGGAACAAATTATTTGCTATGAACAATATGTTGATCCTGATTCTAATGAAGTAAACACTGATTTTCTATTTATTTGTAATTTATTGGAAAATTCTGATTCTGCCAATTCACAAACACTATTTGATGTTCTTTGCATGAAACTGAAGGACTTACAAATGGATGTTAAGAAGATTTCTGGTTTGTGTATTGATGGGGCGTCTGTAATGGTGGATAAAAAGGATGGTCTGGCCACAAAATTGAAAAAGAGAACTCCTCTCTTATTGCAGTTCAATGTATATGCCACAGACTAGCTCTAGCTTGTACTGATACAAATGTAAAACTGAAACCAAAAGACAATGTGGAACAAATCATGTTACAATTACGGAAGTTGTTCCACTATTCACCAAAAAAAATGGCACTTTTTTAAACATTTGCAGAATTATCGGAACCTTATAATTAACACTTCTATTGAGGAAAATGCTGTAAAATTTTGAAAAAGCCTGTTAAACCCGTTGGCTTAGTTTTAATGCTTCAACTCGAGCTGTCTTGGAGGAATTTGTTCCTGTTGTACAAACTCTCAGTGCAATATTATAATCAAATGCCACAGCTTACGGAATGCTAAAAAGAATGAATTGCACAATTTTTGTAGGAATTGTCTACATTTTGAAAGTAATTTTACCAGTTTTAGCAAGACTATGTAAATTTTTTCGACGAGGCTATTTCAACTTCAGTTCCATTCAACCTACCTTAGATTGTGTCCAAGGAGAACTCCAACATATTTCTGATAATCTAACACCGATAAAAAATCTGGAAAAAGACATCCAGTATGATGGCAGACGTGGTCTTTTGGCCCTTGAATTAAAGGATGGTACCAAAAACAACTTACAACACACACTAGAAAACTATGTTCAGTCTTTGATTGACAATGTTTCCAAGCGTTTTCCATATGTTGAAATATTAAGTGTCCAAGGGATTTTTAATCCAGTCATAATTCCTGATAAAAAAAAGAGTACCGAGTTCATGAATTATGAAGCTTCATCCATAGAAACAATTTTTATTCAAATGATGAGGATGTGACTGTAGATGAATGCTTAGCAGAATGAAATTTGTTTAAATATCATTTGATTAAAATGAAACTAGACCTTCCTTCTCAATCTGAGCTTGATTCACAGTCAGACTCACGTGTCTGAGGCAAATTGTTTTGAAAAGACACGAGTATAAACATGTGTGTCCACCTTATCGAACATTGCAGAAATTGTATTAACAGTGCCAGTTAGCAACGCATGGCCTAAGAGAGGCTTCTCAAAAGTAGAGATCATAAAAACAGATCTTAGAAATCGTCAAAAAATGATGTCCTAAATGATTTGATGATGATATCCATAAATGGACCACAAACTTGTTCACATGAATGTGACAAAGTGGTGAATGATTCTGTAAAGTCATGGCTTGGAGAAAAAACAGAAGAAAATTACCATCAAAAACAAAGGACAAGGTATGTCATTTAAAATTGTGTGTATGTTTGTTGACCAGCATTTAAATATTTAAGCTCAATCAATTTCAGGACCAAAACACGCAGAAAGACACATTGTTAATTTTGTGTGTTTTGGTCCTGAACAACTCTAATTGTCAATGCAAAAATCAGAATTTTTGTTAAATGTGATTTGAATGATCACATTAGAAAATAACATTAACACAACACTCGGATCTCCTGTATCTATGATTTGTACAGACTGAAATATAAATATTAAGAAGATGTGGTAAGTGCCAATGAGACAACTCTCCATCCAAGTAACAATGTATTAAAAGTTAACAATTATAGGTCAAAGTACAGCCTTGCAACAAGGAGCAAAATATTTGATAAAGAATTATGAATTCACATGAATAAGTTGTCAGAATAACAGTTTTGATGTGGAATTTGATAGAAAAGTATCCTACAGTAAGATACATGTACTAATACATTGATGTCAGGCATACTTAATCTTAAATTATCAAAATACAATTATGTTTTATTTGTTTGTAATATAACTTTATCTTTATTACAGTTGAAATGGGAATGAATAAACCATCTGCATGTACTACACCTATTGACGATGTTCAAATTCCACAACCTGTTCAAATTGAGAAGCCTGTTTCTGAATCAGAACCTGATCCAAATGATGATCCCGAACTTTATGAAAGAGAACTTGAAAAACATTATTGCAGCTCAAAATAGTTCGATCTCTAGTTGAAGCTAAAAATTGTAGGGAGGCTAAAAGTGACAGTGAATCTGATACAGAGTTTTTTTAATAAAATTAAATGATTATGCATTTGAAACATTTTATTATGAGTAATAATAATTAAAACATAATGTTCTCAATGTCAGGATTACAATTTTCATTTAAAACTAAATAATTCAAGTGATAATTCTAACTAATCTTTGGATTCTTTCAGTTCGACTATATTCACTAGCAGTGAACCTGCAGGAAAATGCACAGAAATGTATATTAGTCATGCAAGTTGCCAACATAACAGCAGTTCTAAGTCTGGATCAAATGCGAATATCAATGTGATCAAATTTACAGAAAATTCAACCATCATGGCATGATGCTACTTATTTTAATTAATCATTTACATTATCATGATTATCTTCATTAAAAATTGATGTTTTCAGTGGTCTGAATAAGGGTCCAGGAGCCCCTCCCAGAATGCAGGATTTTGCACCATTTAAAAAAAATTCTGGGGCCCCCAGACCCCGGCCGTAGGTGCGAAGCCGTCCGCATTTACTTGCAGGCTATTTAAAAATTTAGCCAGCTTCTTCAAAACTAACTGACACTACTGTGACCTCTAGATATATTTTTGGTTATATGTTAATTGGTTGCTAATTCATTGCATATTGCTCACATCATCTTTTCCTTATATAAAATACTGTCAAAACAAGACAACATGATATCCACATGTTTTATTTGAATGGACCATACATTAAACATGTAATGACTTTTGAATTAATTTGTGGTAAATGACTATGAATTTTCATGTCTCGTTATTCTTGCATAAATGAGAGTTTGGATAGGGGTCCTTATTCTGTTTTATTCTTTATGGACGATGTGGATGGGGGTTTTCAGAATAGAGAATTATCGGAAAAAAATGAAGAACAGAGAAAATGAACAAAAAAAGAATAGAGAATAATGGACAAAAGAAATAAAAAGTAGAAAAAATTTTCTAAAAAGAAATAAAAAAAAAGAAATGAAAAGACCCTAAGTAACCCTCACAAATCGTGAGAGGTTTTGTAATGTACATTTAAACGAAAAGAGCGCAGTGTATGTATTAGATACAATACAAACACTGGTGTTAAACTGATCACCGTAACTGCAGTTACGGTGATCCCAACATGGCGGAGCCCAAAACAGGTAAAATCGTCATTTTGTAATTCCTCCGTGTACACGCATTGTTTTAAAGAATTACTCAGCCGCTAGGTTGATAGGTACGGTATTGTTGTATTTGTGTGTTCTTAATATCATATGTGACCTTGTTACCGAAATAATAGCCATTGAAAATTTACGGAAGATCATCGTAACTCCAAGAAATTTGTTTGTTATGATAGTGGTAACTTGATTATAAGATAGTCGTAGCTTGGACATGATCATAGTAACTTGTTAGTGATGATCGTAACTTTCTATATGCTGATAGGCGACTACATATAAATCGTGTTTGCGCTCGTGCGGGTGGACTCGACTCAGTCTTAATTGACTAGGATTGTCAGTTTTCCTATCGAAGGTCGGTGGTTTTCTCCGGGCACTCCGGCTTTCTCCACCAATAAAAACTGGCCGCCACGAAATATCCTAAATGCGGAGCTTTAGGTCACGGTATCTTATTTTCCTGTGAATCTCGTTCATTTTGTACATGGTTCACTTGAATGAATCGCCATAACTATGCAATGTAATTAGATTAGATGGATAACAGTTATTAGTGTTAACTTTTGATATTGATAGCAGTTATGGAGCCTGAAGAAAGCGAGGAAACAGTTGTGGTAAGTAAATAAAGACACAGTGTTGCATGATTATATTTTATCAGATAAACATAAGCATAAAGAAATTATCTGGTATAATAAGGCATATAATTATGAGAACATATTATATCTTAATTTTGACCATAAGGTTAAATTGTATTAATAGCAATAAATAATTTTTCGTTGCTATATACTATCTTATTTTCTTACACGTCTGACATGTATTATTTCGTGATCAAATAAAAGTTAATATGATCATATTTAATATTTTAAACGAGAATCCTTTGTTAGGAAATTGACTGTTTATGTGTATTTCAGGATATTTCTCTGAGGAGTTTGGATGGTAAACAGATCAGATATAGCACATATACATGTAACCTACAAAAATAAAGTTACTAAGAGTGTTAAATAAAGATATAATGGAAACTATATTTTAGTATAGTTTTAACATAAGGAGGCATTATATTTTTAATATCGTTGACATCTGGTTGTCCGAATAGTATACCAATATTTGTTAAAATGTTCATGAAAAATTGCAAGAGAAGAGGGGCGTAAGATACCAGAGGAACAGTCGAACTCATAAATCGAAAATAAACTGACAACGCTATGGCTAAAAATGAAAAAGACAAACAGACAAATAATAGTAAACAAGAAACAACATAGAAAACTAAAGACTGAGCAACACGAACCCCACCAAAAACTGGGAGTGATCTCAGGTGCTCCGGAAGGGTAAGCAGATCCTGCTCCACATGTGCAAACTTACCTTATGTTGAAAAAAATATTTCAATCACGAATCTTGTTTACGCGTTTGTTGTTATCTTTAACACAGCTTTTTAATTAAGAAATTCCGTTAGCAGAAGGTTCTGACAAAATCAGTTACTATGATCATAGACATATTTTATACAGTTACGACTATCTTTTAAGTTAGTTGTCCACAAGTTACGACTATCTTCTTTTGGAGTTACGGTGATCTTCCGTAAATTTTCAATGGCTATTATTTCGGTAACAAGGTCACATATAATATTATGAACACACACATACAACAATACCGTACATATCAACCTAGCGGCTGAGTAATTCTTTAAAACAATGCGTGTACACGGAGAAATTACAAATGACGATTTTACCTGTTTTGGGCTCCGCCATGTTGGGATTACTGTAACTGCAGTGACAAAGGTAACAGGAAACAGGCCGGTAACAACTGTTGCCGGATAGTTTTTCTGAACGAGTAGTCAGGTGACCTTGACCTTACTACAAGTGCAGAATAACTATACGGCAACATTTGTTACCGGCCTTTTTTTTACCTTTGTTTTGTTTCTGACTTGTACGACGTTTCAAGAAAGAAGTAGTACATTTTGCATTTAGAAGAGGTAGCAAAATTAAACAGATTAGAAACTTAAATGGCCATATACCAGTGAATGTAAGTTACAGTTTAAATAAACTTTTATTCACTTCCCTTCAGCCGAGAGTTTTTTCTCAAGAAATTTAAGAATCTAATAACTTTGTAAAAAAAGAACCATGTCAAGTAAAAGATGGATGTCGTACACATTTGAGACTTTTAAAATGCAACTTCGCAAGTAAGTAATGTATGAAAAGATTTCAGAGGTAAGCAAGCTAACATTTGATTTTTATTTGGGAACAACGAAAAAAGGGGGTGTTAAAAATAAATTTAAAATAAACAGGCTTGATCCTTTTCTGTTGAAAAAATGCAGGATTTAAAAAACAAAATTCATGCTTATAGGTTTTATATGTCTCTGATAGTGTTGATCAGGATTAAACACGTGTCACAATATGATCCAATCGCAGCTTACCATAAAAAATGGTGACATAAGTCGAATGATTTTCTTCAAGATTTGTTGCCTATTTGAACATGTATTACACGGACACTTTTATTTATAGGATCAATCGTGCTTTGGTGAGTTGATAGGATTTTATCTTTTGATTAGATTTAATTTTTTATATACATTTCCTGTCTTTTTATTGAAATATAAACATCGGTACCAGCATTTCTTTACTTTCAGCATTGTCCAGAATATTATTCATGTCCATATATTGAAAAACATAATTACATTTACGGACCGACCATATAGTTTCACAAAGGGGGGTATGTTTTCTTCTAAGTAAGAAAATTATTTAGTTTTTCAACGCTATCACCCCAATATTTTTTTCGAAATTAGCATTATTATAAACGGTATTCGGAAAATCAGGAATCAGAACATTATTTTGTCATCTGTTTGCCCACAATATATTTTTTTTCTCATAAGATTTAATTTGGGATCAGAATATTTCTTTTAGGAAAAAACCATAGCTCCCCTTTTGAAGTTAAATGGTCAATCCCTTAGTGTACTGATATGAATAGTGATATACTGGAATTGTTTGAAAACAATATAGTTATTGATGCCAACGTAAATATTTTAATAAAAAAGGCAGAAAATGTGTCGATGATACAAAAGTTCAAATATAATTGAAATTTAAAGTGCCCATGAACTCACTGATCATGTACGAGTGATTCTATTCATAAAAGTGTCCGTGTAACAACTAAAAGTGTCCGTGTATCATCTAAAAGTGTCCGTGTAAGTAAGGTTAGACAATTCTTGGTCATGTTTTATTAAGATTTAAAGCCCAAGGCGTAGCCGAGGGTTTTAAATGTTCATAAACATGACCAAGTATTGTCTGACGAATTAGAACATATTCACACCTTCGAGTGACCTTACAAAATTATCCATTGTAATATTCAAACCTTAATAAGAATTCACTTTTATAATGAAGTGTTAACTTGGTTAATAAAAGGAATGTATATAATATGTTATGGTCATTTCAATGGATGGAATGAAATAGCACTGACAAAGTTTTGTGAGGACAAAAAGGATAAATTGTTCAAACATTGAGTTATATTTCGTCTGCTTCAGTTAAAATTTTATACTTAGATTTCTTGATTATAAAAGCATGCTATGTTATATAAATCAGCTTTTGAAATTTGTATATTTTTGGCAATTATAAAACTTACTCAATAAATATTAGAATTACGATCATTCAACATCAGATACTTACTTTTTATTGACGAATGTACATGTATTTTTTCTTCGAAAAGTTCCTTTGCTTTATATATCAGCAGTCTGACATTGTTTTCTTTGGGTCTGGTATTAACATTAATTTAAAGATAACTTTACCTAGACCTTTGCCCCATTTCATTTTTTTTTTTTTTGTTCCATATACATGTATGTACCATTATAAACATTTGCAATTTTCAAAATGTTTTTTCTTATAATTCTATGCTTTTTCATCTTTAATCAGTAGGCTGTTTTCCTATGGAAAATGCCTCAGGGACTGTACACTTCATTAGTGTAGTTATTAAGAGTTCATGCACTTTCATAATTAATCTACAATGAAAAGTCATTCATGTATAGCATCTTACAGTGCATGGAAAGCCATGTTCTACGAAAATTAGAAGGAAAAGACTGCTTTTTATTGGACGAGAAGGAGTGAGTATGTCCTTCATCCGTTAATGTACTGTTTTCTATAGCTCTGCTGGGGCAAAGTCGTAAAATAACAGTCTTCCTTTTAATGACCTTTTACTAAAATGTAATGTTAGCACAACTGATGAAATTGTTATGTATACACATCTTTCACCTTGTAAAGGACGATAAAACACGTATATAAATATAAACGAAAAATTATCTTGGTCAAATAAGGTAATTTGCATACCTTGACATCAAAACTATTATAATTTTTATCAACACTGTTCAAATCGATCATACAAAATGGATATTTTAGGACTGATAGACATAAACGGATGGATTTTGGCTGTGATTTTTCTTTGTCTTACAATTATTATTATATTCGGGTAAGTTAAATTTGAATTGTTTTATTATTTTTCACAAAAATTAACCTTGACACAAAAAGGTACACAGAGACACATTGTGTATAAGTTTTTTTTAAAGTTAAATCCAATTTTCCGGACACCTTGAATGGCACAGTTGCAAGAATATATAATATATAAATATCTAAATTATCTCATCTTACAAAACTTTAATGTAAAATGTATCTATATATATAGTGTTGACCAACGAAGTCAATTTCAACCGTGGTCTAGAAATTGACACGATGCTACATGTACAATCAGAAAAATTTACACTTCTTTTAAAAAACATATCGATAAAGGAACAATAATATTGAAAATGCCGTATGAAACAATGTCACTATCCATGCCATTGATACAGGCATTTTGTTTTAATACGTTATGTTGTACTATGCTTTTACGGTGTTCTTATTGTTTGCATGTATATAACAGTCATATCAGACGGTTTCCAATTTATCTATGTCTCCATGGAAACTACAGACTTGAGAATGTGACTGTATCTTCGGCAACCGTCACCATTTCACGTGGCCTCACTATGTATTAAACTAGTCTCCATTGATCGATCGACATTAAGCTTTCAAAAAAGAATTGTCACTTAAGGAGGGTCGGAATGGGGTGTACATAATAGAAAATAATGGATAAATAGTGCAGAATAAATGCCAAAAAATAAAAAGAATAGAGAATAATGAGCAAAAATTATTTAGAATAGAGAAAAAAATCCTAAAAAATTGTAGAATGCAAACTTGAAGGACCACATCCAGACCATCCTTCAGTGCCGAATTGTCGATTGGGATGTCAGTGTAACGACAAAACATATCATTATAAATATACTGTCAATTTTCAACTATATTCCTGATGTGCCTATTCCACACCTGGAACTTATAATTCAGTGATTTCTTGAGTTGCTTTCTGTCATATTTGTTTTTAATTTATTTTCTCAGCATACATAACACCTTTGATTTTCTATAGTTTAAATGGTAACATGAAGTCTTTTACAGATTATGATATGGTATGAATTTTGAATGCCGTACGGTGACTACAGTGATTAGTTGTTAAAATCGACGACTGTAACTATCTGGTGGATAGGTGTCTATTTTGCAATTATACCACGTCTCCTTATTTTTATATTCGAAGCCCATTAAATAACCCGAAAGTGTGCGATTTTTCTCATTGTCTACAAAGTCTATTAAAACACGCAAGAACAATAATTAATGTTTCGGAGAAAGATTCTACAAAGCAAAGTGCAGACGCCTTTGTATTAATTGTTCGGTTTAAAAGAATTACGTACACAATGTAATTTTCTTAAATAAAATTATTCAACTATTTTGAGAATATTACCCAGAATGCGTTTTTTATTTCAGCCATTTCAGATCTAAGCATACAGTATGGAGTCGAGCAGGAGTTCCAGGTCCGAAATCGAAACCGTTTGTCGGAATAACTCCCTTGTATAGAACTAAAGTAAGACAACTTAGCCATATATATCGTTAAAAAACCTTGAAATATTTGCAACAGGACGTACAACAAACATTGTTCAATCGATTTGATGACGTTTCTAGGGTTAACATGATTAAACCTCTATCTTAATTCGCCGTCTTAGAATCTGAAGGACTATTTGGTTATCTCATTGTTCGTAACCTAAAATGAAAACAACGTCACGTAATTGGTTGAATTGAACGATATTATTGGTTTTTTACGTTGTCAGCCAATCACAGTGTTTTGATGTACGCTTTTGAGAATATTACCCAGAATGCATTAGATTCTGAAAAAGCAAATTGCCTTCACCGTGACAATGACAATGATGGCCGGTTCTTATCTGTTATGAGCCTTTGAGGGATTCCCATGCCATCTCCATCAGTATTTGACTAAGCTTTGTTGGCTCAGAGTATGCAGGGTTACATGTGTTCAACTAATCTACACGTCCTCATAAAAATGATTTGTATTTTAAATCTATATGAGAAAATTAATTTTATAAGAGATTCAGATCGGAATATTTGGGCATTTACAGGTCCCTGTTATAGGCGAGATTCTTATATAAGTATTTCATTATTTTAAATGATTTTTATCTATTGTTAATTATTTTTAGTTATTCCGTCGTATAAACCCCTACCTAATATTTGTTTGAACTAATTAAGCAATGACTGTAATATCTTTTTTCTGTCTATGAAAAATAACATAAAAAATGTGGTGCACACCGAGTTACCTGAGTAGCGGGATATTTAAAAGTGTGCCACATTTTGAGGTGACTTCAAATAGACAGAAAAATATTACAGTCATTCCTTATAATTTAATTATAAATTCCATTTTAAAGAAGTAAATCATGACAAAATTATGTCTATGAGCTGATAGACAAAAATTTCAGCCAATCAGAAGACGTGTTACATTCGAAATTATAAATTATTGTTTTAGGGAATGATACAAACAGACCTGGACCTAGTGAAGAAGTACGGCAGATGTTTTGGGTAAGTTAAATTCATTTTATATCTCACTGATACTTTATGCACGTTATTTTTCTTCGTTTAAATTAAAATTTTTACTATAATCTTTAAGGCACACTATATGCCACTGATTCATAATATTAAAGGCTATCACACAATGTGGCCTAAGAGAGAGCTACTCGATGTGGTTTATGTTTTTCTTGTTTAAAATAATGCATCTCTTACTTTAATGCTTAGAAGGAAATCGATTTTGCATTGAAACAAAATTGATTAGTGTTATCTTTACAGTAGTTCTTACCGCATGTGTCAAACATTACGTGCTCGTTTGATTTGTACTGACATTGTTTTTTAATTTAGGATATATCAAGGTCTGGTGCCAACGTTAGTGATCTCTGACCCGGAAACAATAAAGGAAGTTATGGTAAAATACCTTACAATTTGATTGGTGCATTTATGTCATAACTGTCGAACAACAAAGAAACTGACTCGTTAGTATATCTACAAAATATATGTCGCTCGACACAGATTGTTCTCTTCCGTCTTCTTCCTCATGAGATATTGAACCGATGTCATATTGTACAATTTGATGCATATGTCATTATTATGACTGTCGAACAATAGAAACTCGTCAGTATATATATACCAAATATAACAGGACAGTAACATGTTTCCAATACACATTTTGTAATAAACACTAATTTGAAATAAGTTGGTGAATATAGCATATAACGTGATATACGGTCCTTGTTTCACAAACGCATTCAATACTATTATATCTTATCATTATCTCCAATGTATTCAATACATTCTTTTAATTATTCGGGTACACTAGTGACATGAACGTGTAAATATTTAGTTACATGTAAGGTTGGGAATTTTCCTTTTTCATATCCGATGGAGTAGATAATTCTTACCCTACCGAAGCACCTGAGTCCCTGATTCTTAGTTGCGTTATTTCAAGTTTTCACGATTACAATAGTGTTTTGTGGACTGACTGTATTTTGCTGACTCTTTTATGAGGGTGTGGATGGGTGTTCACAGAATAGAGAAAATGGACCATAAAAATAAAGAATAGAGAATAATGAGGTGTTAAAATGTAAAGAATCGAGAATAATGACAGAGGTGTTTAAATATAAAGAATAGAACATAATTGGCAAACAGTTTAAAGAATAGAGAAAAATGGCCGAAAAAAATAAAGAATTCAGAACCTTTTTTATAATTCCTAGTAAAAAATTATCTAATTACAGAATGTTCTTCCGTCCCGAAATGAATTAAAACACTCATTGATACATCTACGAGACGATCATTGGAGGTTTATTAGAAATACATTACTTCCAACGTTTTCCTCTGGCAAGATGAGAGCGGTAAGTACATTTTATGTATAGATTCCACCACTGCAACAAGTGTGTTACGATATTTCTCGCTCGAGACAGTTACATTTTAATATTTAAAGCGCGAGGTGGAATCTGTTTCTCTAATGATTTTTATCCTTCCTTTTCAAACATTTTCAGAAAGTTATGTTCTTTATATATGACGTCATCAGGCATGGTCGCCTTTTTTTCAAGACGTCACAATAGGAAATTCAGAAAAAATCAAGAAAATTTTACGTCATAAGTAAATTTAGACCAATCATTTGCCGAGAACAGATATTTCACTAGAGAGAAGAAATATTTTTCTCTCACCGATCAAGAAATGTGAAAATAGCACAAAAATTGGAGAATTTTGTTTCTATAATTGCTTAGTTTTGTTTAGGCGATGAACGACGTGTTTATAATTAACACTGTGCGGGACAAATTTGCCATTCCAGAATTGGCAAATCTGACTTTGTTGTTTTACAAGATATCAAAATATTTTTGGCCAAGTGATAGATGATTAAAAATTAAATTTCCCCATATGTCCCAACATGTCACTGTTGTCACTGTTGTAACCACAGCTGATTAAAGTACATTTCCATGGAAATTTAAAAATTCCATGGGGATATTAGACTTTCCCATGGGAAAATTTAAAGTTCCCATCGGAAAAGTACTTTTCCCATAGGAATTTAAAAGTTCCCATCGGAACTACAATTTCCCATGGGATAGTTTCTTCCATGGAAATTCTAAATTTCCCAAGGAACTAATTTTTCTTCCCATGGGAACACCTTTTTCCCTTGGGAACATTTATTCTTCCCATGGGAACATTAATTTTCCTTTATTATTTTTTCGGAATTTGTAAAGAGCTATGAAATATCGCAATGGACTGACGGTTACAAATAGCCATGTCTGGAGCAGTTTAACAAAAATTTCATTTGATAAAAAAAATATGTAATTACAATAAATTAATACATTATGACTATGTAACTATAAATATTTGTCCTTCCACTATGTTCATGTCCACTGCAGCCAAACAGACACCCTCTCAGCACAATAGTTACCTCCGAGCAGGAATAGATTATGACTGTGTACAACTATAAACATTTGTCCATACCACGTATGTTCACGTCCATTGCAGCCAAACAGACACCCTATCAGCACAATAGTTACCTCCGAGCAGAAATACATTATGACTATTCAACTACATCCAATATGTCTTAGCAACTAGGACACCCTTCGAGGTAGGGTCTAACGGGGGTTATATAGCAATATTTTCTTTACCAAGGTAAATCCTTGGCATTTAACATGACCTTTTGTGTTCATTACACATAACTATAAGTTATCAAGAATAAAACATTACATTTTCAGCTGAACTCTATCTTTAAACGCTCATATGAACAATTACTGGAAAACCTGAAACCGAAAGCAGAGGCCGGAGAACCAATAGAATTCAAACAGTAAGGAATATATTATTTTTCAAAAGGAAAAACAGCACAACAGTTGGCAAATGATGCTATGAAAAAAAGACAATAGTTCATGTTGCTACAACTACTACTAAATTTTATTAAAATATAGACCTCCGATTTCGTAAGAGGTTTCTTATTATCACCAACTCCGACCACTCTGCAACTGAGGCCCTTCATAAGCCAAAGAGTAATCAACACCATTTGGCAATAAACGAAAAACGACGATATATAGAAACAACAATCTATAGAACTAAAGACGGAGAAATATACCCCCCAAAAAAAAAACAGGGGTGATCTCAGGTGCTCCGGGAGGTTTAGAATGTCCCGCTCCAAACAAGGAATTCGTCGTGATGTGACAATCATTGAAAACAGGACTGAATAGTGGCTTCGACAATTTTGACATATCCGTTGTCATCTATAATACAGACATTCAATAACGATCAACCAATTCATGATGGCGTCCGTAAGACTTAATCAGTTACTGTTCCTGTAACTAACTTTATTAACTAATGCTTTTTAAATAGCAAGAGTATTGGTCGATCGAGGTTTTATCTAAGCAAAATAATTTGTTAGCCCATTATGAATAGTTAGTTTAACAAAACCTCGTTTTCACTTTTCAGGGTTTTTGGAGCGTATACTATGGATATCATAGCCGCAGCTGGGTTTGGACTTGACGTAAATTCACAGAAAAATCCAGAGAACAAATTTACCAAATATGCAAAAATGCTGTTCGATTTTAAATTTTCAAGGTTGATTATCTTGATAAGTAAGTCAGAATAAATAGACATACGGTATGAAAAAAACAAACGAGACAGCTATTCAGCGACAATACACTTTTTTTTATATTACGACTTTTGACTTATATAATTATATAATTTTTGACAGGTTACCTACTCTTTGGGAGGCCTGCACGTAGGACATCCCGGTACTCGGTCAAGTAAAAGTAAAATCAATAAGAAAAAAAAAACAAACATATAATCGAAGCAATTTTGGTGGAAAGTTTCGTGTATATAAAACATAAAATAGTTAATTTTTCCTCCAAATTGTCTCGAGTTTGATTTTACTTCTTTACGTTGTTCCCACGTGACCGAGTACTGTCAACGTATATATTTGCCCCACCTAACAGATGTTCCACTAGAAACTTTGTTATAAACAATGTCATAATATCTGTTCCTGTTGGAACAAATATTCTATACCATTTATTCCGTTTGGAACATATACTGTAATATTTATTCCAGAGGAAATAATATTCCAGAATACTTTTCCATTTGGAACTTATATCATGACGGAACTTCTATTTCGTGACAGTACCAGAGTGTCCTACCACAGAGCAGGTACCAGTAACCTGTCGAAAAATATAAACTTAGGAGTCAAAATACAGTCAAAAAATGAAAGTAGACCATTTTTGCTTAATTTCACATTGTGTATACATGTTCTTGAAACGTTTTATATAAAACAGTTTCACAACACAGTAATACGAATTCCGTTTTTGAGCATAACTGACAATTCGTTTTTTAACGGACTTGAAAAAACACAAGTCAATCAACCACGGACAATCGAAATCCGTCAATCTTAGTGAGGGTGTGGATGGGGTTTACAGAATACAGAATAATTGGAAAAAAATATAAAGAATAGAAAAAATGGACCAAAAAAATAGAGAATTGATAGGTGCTAAAATATAAAGAATAGAGAATAATGGGCAAAAGAATAAATAACAGAGAAAATGGCCTAAGAATTAAAGATTCGGGAACGGAGGACCCCATCAAGACCCTCCTTACTGTTAGGACATGTTGGCGAAATGGCTACATATATGTAGTAGCTATATACAAATATGAGATCAGATTAAAACTTATCAATGGTATTTTTAAACTCTATGTAAATTACATTGTATTTATCAATTGTACGGCTGTGAATTGTTGTGTGTCAAGATGAAAAATCTATTCAAAAGAGTGGTGAAAGATACCAAAGGGATATTCAAACTCATAAGTCGAAAACAAACTGATAATGCCATGGCAAAAAAAAAAAAAAAAAACGAAAAACTACGAAAAGACAAACAATATTTCACAAAACACAACATTGAAAACTAAAGACTGGGCAATACGAACCCAACCAAAAAACCGGGGATATTATCTCAGGTGCTGTGGAAAGGTATGTAGATCATGTTTTGCTCATTTAAGTACAAACCATGTGCAGGTTGAGTAGTTTCTGGTTGCTAGTAGTTACCTTTTGAGACTTCGTGCTAATAATAACTTACTATCTACACACCTTGATAAAAAGACGGGATTTCTGCATTAAAATGATTTTCCACGTACATTGATTTTTTTTTATTTAATTTCCATTTATTTCATATAGTATCTTCAGCTAATTATCCTTTGCAGTGGCATTTCCAAGTGTTGACATCATCTTCAACTGGTTTAACATATCACCGAATAACAACCGAACTGTAATGGACTTTTTAAATCTGTTGTTCAGTCGAGGCAAATAGGAAATTGCATAACATTATGAAATATCCTAATTTAACACATTATTATGAAATTCAATAATATTAGTAATTGGAATAATTTTATTGCTATATTATGGAATTTCGTAATTCATAAAATTACAGAAATACATAATTTAAGAAAAATTTTTGAATTTCAATTAATTTTTTCGGCTGTTTTTTTGGCCCCATGACAAATTTTGAGAAGTCTCATAGAAACAAAAGTTATTTATGAGTGGAGTTTATACCAGGGCATGTGAAACAACTGTCAGATTTTCTCCGAATCGACGATAAATACCCCCGATACGACGGTGTTTGATATTTTATGGTAATTTGGCAATGGGAGGTAATTCATGTCGACTAAATGGGCAATTAGAGGTTATGGTTCTTTGATAATTCGAATTTAATCTTATGTTAATGATGTGTATTTTTATTTGTCTATATTGCTTAGCATGTGATTTACAGCTTAAAACTTTAAACCTTTTAATAATTCTTAAATCATCTAGTTAAAGACGTTCAGAAATGCATATACTTTAAAATTAAAATTGGTTTAAGGTTATTCAAACCCTATGTCGGTTGTCATGTTGAAACAAAATAATACCAGAACATTGATAAAATAATAAAAAAAATGTTTTATAATATATAACGATGTAATTTTTACTAATATCAATACAAATAACAATTTTAAAATAACAGCTTAAAGCATATTTGTTATCAATTTTGTAAATGCAGATATTTTCTATATTCATAGCGTGTAGAACCTTTGTTATATCTTATTTTTACTGTTTTATCTGTTTTAGTTTATATTCCTTACAGTATGGTTTAATGTGTTTATTTAAATAATGTAGATCGGATGATGTCTTCAGGCAGAATACAGTCAGTATTTCTAAGCATTAAAATGTTAGCCTTTGAAAATTAAAACAAAAATAAAGTATTAGCAAGATTATAGTGTAGTTAAAACGATTTAAATAGAAAAAGATTGAAAAATGACAAAAGTTATAAAATAGCATACTTGATACTTGCAAAATTGTGTTGAAGTACATACTAGTCTAAATTGGTTTAACACGTAAGAAATAAAAGCTTAAAAGCTATTTTATTTGTGAATTTTATTATACCTTTTGTTTAACTAAACATGAAACAACCAAATAAAAAGCAACACTATATAAAATGCCATAATTTAACACACAAAAAAAACCAAATAATTCTAAATCCAATTAATTTTAAATGTTTAAAACCAAAATTAAATTTAAAATAATTATCAAATAAAATTATATATTTTTTTCCAATTTATTATTTATTCCAGTCAAGAAAGTGCACCCTTCAATTATTCAGTTTTACTTTAGAAAAAGTACTTGGTGTCGGTTTTTATAAGCTCACTTGACCCGAAGGGCCAAGTGAGCTTTGTCATCACTTGCGTCCGTCCTTGTCGTCATCAGCGGTCGTCGTTAACTTTACAAACATTTTCTCCTCTGACACTACTTGGCCAATTGTGTCCAAACTTTGCCATAATCATCATATGTAATGATACATAGATATTCTGTTTGTTACCAATAGACAACCAGAATCTCATCCACAGTGGGTACAAACTAAATCCAGACTAGATGATAAAATATCAATGATATGCACATTAAGTACTCGCAATAACATACCTACAAAGCTATCAAATGGGTACAATCATGACAACCACAAAGTATAACTAATAAAGAAACAGAACTTGAGTACTATAATCATGATAGTCATTATTTCAATGTATTTGAAATATCACTAGATATTTTGATCATTTATTTCATATTATTCATGAGAATGACACTGGTACATGTATATACATAATATGAATAGATGATTATTTAACAAAATTATAGAAATCCTTATTCTCCATTGTTTTTATTATAAATTATATCAATTTTATATTAATTCCAAAGAAAATTTATCCTCAATACATACAATTATATCTACATACTTACTATTTCATGTAACAAAATGATATTAAGTACACTTAAACGGTAAGTTTAAACTTGTTGTAAATTGATTACCCTTAATTAATGTATGTTTTTAGAACGCTTAATCTGTTACAATTTACTAAACCTAGGTCATTTTTTTCGTCCAATTTTATACCTTAATTTCAAAATGTTCGCATAGGTTGAATGAACCGATTATACTTCCATGATAGAATTATTATTAGATTCAACAATTCATAAAATTGGAAGATTCTAAACGGCATTGAAATGCACAATTATTTATCTACATTACCGCTATCAATATATATGCAGCGTATTAGCAAAACTTCATTTGATGTGATTAGTTTAAAATTAAAACACAATTGCAATAATACAAAAGAATATATTGTAAGAAATTGATGTTTAAAAAGACTCTGATAAGAACAAAAACGACAAAAACGATTGCAAGTTAAAGCATAAATGGCATTGCCTTTTCTCTTTTCATAATGCTTAAAACATAAACTTTTGTTGAAAAGACTCATCGTTTGAGGCATCAAATCCTATAGTTGATAACTTCTACGTCATTTGGTTTCTATACTTTTAAATGAGAAGACCTCATTTTGTGTGTCGCTTCTCCTCCTTCCACAAGAAATCAATCATCATGCCTTTGTACCCTATAGATACCATGCATAGTAGCCTTTATCATCCTCTCTTACGATTATTCAGTTTAGGTTGTTTTGGGAGGAAAACGAAAATAAAGGCGTCTGGATATTGTTTCCGTCATCGGACTGACTTTTAGTCACAGAAAAGACTTTCGTTTAGGACTATTTTAAAATTACACATAATTTTTATAAGTACTTGGGGACAGGACAAGTATTTTCGCGTTTTCTGTATACTATGATCAATCATATACAATGAATAAAGTGTATTTGCTGTTTACTATCAATTCCAACAGTTTACTATCCACGGTGGTCACTGATATATTATATAGAGTCTCAATAGTATTTATAGTAGTATACATAATAATAAAACCAAAATAACGGTCTTTGGAATAAAGGGAGGGTTAACAATATGTTGTCCTGTCCACAAATATCTATCAGTGGGATTTCAGTGACACTAGAACAATAGAAAAGTGACTCTTCTTATGAAAGAGATAGAAAAGATAAAACAGAAAGACAATTAACACATAAAACTCGATATACATAGGGATGAATATCTCTTAAAACACAAAACCGTAATATAACTTTTATACCACCACTATAAGTAAAGTATATTTTTAAGCTGAATTTGTTGATATATGATTTTTAGTTGCCAAATATGCTATTAATTGAACAATTTATTGCTCAACATAGGGTGTATAAAAAAATGCCAATCTTGACTGCATATTTTTCGTTATTTTGTAAATATATCAAACCTTCATAATGTAGCTTTCTGCGGATCCAATTTTAACGTGTTCCAAAATGTAGTTTCGCCACAAGAATTTTTCAAAGTTGGGTCATTTTGTCTATATGAATGTCGGTAAATTCGTATGATCGAGCACACCGATAAGTGTATCGTTGGGACAACTCGATATAATGTAATCAATATACGTGACAAATTACCTAATGTGAAGTGTATTGAAATCATCATAATATAAATGATCAACATATTATGTTTGAAAAGCATCAGTGCTATAATATAAGACTTTAAAGGTTCATATAATTTGCATTCAACGTTTTTATCGTTTTTTTAACTATTAATGTAACCTCGAGGTTCAACATTGATAGTGAAAACAATCCCATAAAAGCGTTGAATGTAAATGATATGAACCTTCGAATTCTAATAATATAGGACTAGAATACATGTGATACAAATTAACCATGAGTGTTAAAGAACAGACTTTGCACTTTTATGATGTAGAGGTATGCGCATCTTCCATATTCAAATCTCTTAAAAAATGAAAATTGAAATACTTACACACTACGCAAGAGTTTTGTCTTTGTTTAAAAACCATGAGTATTTTTATTTGGTATTTCTTTGATATGAATATACTCATTTCTCTAACTTTGATTTATGTTTATTGTCAGTTCATGTAATATGTCGGAGTGTGCAAAATAAAAATATCCATCCGAGTCAAATTAAAAATGCATTTGTGTAAAATTGAACAACTTTTGCAGGTGTTGATTTAGAAGTCCGCATGTGAAATCTTTAACGTGCATATTAAAGTATAAACAGTGGCAGTTCCAGAAATTTTCCTAAGAGAACGACCATTTAACTTTTAAAAAGGGGGTATGGGTTTTCTTTAAAATATTATGTTCCTAATTTGATGAATTTTGCTGGTAATACTTTTATACAAACACTACATATAGGAAAGCATATGTTAAATCTGAATTTATTAATAAATGTAAAATGTTTGACTCGGACAAAAAATACCCCTCCCCTCCCCTCCCCCGTTTTGAAGTTAAATGGTTGAAACCTAAGGGATGCCCACTGACTGCCTAAAGGGGCCCGCTCCAGTCCTGCTTCAGTGATTTCGTATATAATTAATCAAATTTGTCTCACACTGAAAGGGGCGGACGGGCACCCTGCCCCTATTCAAACTCTGATGAAAGTTGATCAGGCGGATAGCATGCGAGGACCTATTTTGGAATAACTTGGCTAGTTCTCTGACGTCAAATCACTGTTTTCCCAGACAAGCACGGCCCCAGCTTGTCTTGCAAAACAGCCGTTGGACGTCTGGGTAATCTCGTACTATAACTTGGCATGTCGTATTAATAAACAAATTAAATCTTTATTTTGTCATAAACTTTGTGAACTACAATGTCATGCAAACTGAAACCAAAAGTCCATCCTTGATAAAATGTCAATTGTGCCAAATGTTGAATTAAGACGGCAAACAGATCGTATCATAATATGAAAAAGCCCGTGGAGTTTTTAAGTTGGTAACAAGACAATCATAGCTTATGATTCTTGGACCGTCTCTGTCCCAGTTGTAACATTACTTTAGAATGCAAATGTGTCAAACCCCAGGGTCCGTCACAAAAAGAGAAGGTCGGACACTTGTCAAATATGTCCCAATATAGCTTAAAAAGTCATGAAACTTTAGGCTAAAATTTAAACTGCGGCCTTATTTTAAATGTCGTTGATGCCAAAACATCCAATGTAAGCTCAACAAAGGCACGTAGCTAAGAGAATCACCCAATGTGAACTAAAAATGGCACGTCGTTTTAATAGAAATGCTAAAAGCAAAAATTCCGATTCTACAATAAAAAGGACGGAATGAATATAATATGCAGCAAAAACTGCACATGCGAAAAAGCATGTAATTAATCTATCAAAACGCAGATTATCAAATCAGGAATATATCCTGTTGGCGAAAGGCTTGAAATTTATACCAACACCATCAAGCAAAAATGCAAAATGTCTATACTAAAAGACTACAATGAATTTGCTAGAAAACTACGATGTGGGTATATGTTCAGTCAAGAAAAACTTACCTTCATCCATTTCGTAGCCATACAGGATATAAACATGCCTCTACGTGCCATACGTTGGAAAATTATATAGATTCAACAAAGCTTGAATTGTCTTTTCTACCAATAGAACAAAATGTAAAAACAATCTTACTAAGGGCGAAAGAATAGCGCTTCGCAATTTGAAAATGATAAAACAATAGTAATAAAAAGGCAGATAAAAATTCAAATTGTGTTATTTTAGACAGGCTAGTCACAAGACAACTAAATACTCAACATTACTGCCAATTAGATTCATTTAACATGGCAGAACTGAAAATCCAGGTCATTGAGTATGTTAAATCATTATACGACCAAGGCATAATCGACAATATATCATTCAAATTTTTAACAAATGGTCAAAAATTAAGAGATGCATGTTTAGGGAGAATTTATATTCTCCTGTAAATTCACCGTCTTGAAATGGAGACGTTCAAACAAATACAACATGATGGATTAAATGAATTAAATATAATTCCACCTGGCAGATCAATTATATCACAGTGTGGTTCTGTAACTGAACTTATAGGTCAGTACGTTGACTATTTTCTTATTCCAATAGTTCAAAATCAGTCTACATATATAAAAGATACTACATCGTTCATTAATATCATAGAGAATTAAAACCTATGGCAAATAGCCTTTTGGTTTCGTATGATATAACACAGATGTTTACTAATCTACCTCAAGAAAATTTTGTGAATGCGGTTGAACGAGCCTTGACAAATCAAACTTCAAAGTCAATGCTCCGCCGGTCAATGTATCAATACATTTGTTGAGAATCATTTTAGAAAACAATGTATTTGAATTTGATGGAAAATTTAAAACAAATAATAGGTACGGCAATTGGTGCAGTTCCTTCAAAATAATGAATCAAATTATTTCTGCATTTCAACATAAAGACAAAATATTCTATCATGGCAGATATAGGGACGATGGATTCGTAATATATGATGGGACATCAGATGAAATTATAGATTTGTTTCGTCTAGCAAATAATTATAACCCCTTATTAAAGTTCACCTATGAAATCTCAAACGATAAAATGTCGTTGATGTTGATGTAATCAAAGGTCAAAGATTTACAACACATGGCATTCTTGACCTTGAAATACATTTTAAAGAAACCAATTCTTATCTGTTTCTGCACAGAAATAGCTGTCACTCACAGCATGTATTCAGAGGATTTATTAAAGGTGAAGCAATACGGCAAATTAGACACACAATTGACCATAACAAATTAATAAACAATCTAACTAGTTTCAAAGTGAAATTATTAGATAGGGGTTATGATAACGTGGAAATAGATGATAGTATTACTGATGCCTTATCAATTGACCGTACTGAATTACTACAACAAAACAAAATATTCCATTAGTTTTAATAACTAAATATAATCCATATATACGTAAAACAAAGAAACGTTTTATGAAACACTGGCATTTATTACAGTTTGACGAAGATTGTGTACAAATATTCAATGTTGCACCAATAGTTGCGTATAGCAAACACAAGAGTGTTGGAGATATGCTTAGTAGATCAAAGTTAAAGACTTTAACAAAAATTGACAGTTGGACCCTGATGATGGCAGATCTGTCATAATAACTAGATCTATTGAAGAAGAATTAAAACATAAATAAATCAATATATACATGAATAACTTTCATATTTGATTATATTCAAATAATGCATCTCAAGCTTAACTGCCGAAACACTAAAGTAGTGTCGGGTCCTATCATGCAATATGGGATGCGTGGTTGCATGGGTGTTTTATTATAACAAAAATCTGAGCTAGTTTTATAAATTTTAAATTCATCTAAGGTATTTATTATATCTAGGCATAGTCGTAGACATCTAAAGCGTATGAACATTTTGATATATTGTTGTTTTTGTTTTACTTGTCTTAAGTGAAATATTATGACATTACTACAAAAAAACTAAGAATCGGTACACATGTTAGATAAATGATATTTTGAAAGTAAATTCTGAAGTATATAAGTATAAACAATAAGAAAATTCTACCAATTAACTCATCATAGACACGATAGATATGTTCGTCTACACAAAAATATCAAAAAGTACTGTGTGAATAGTATGCAAACAATTTAAATGTTCTTCAGAAAAGGTAAATAGTATTCTGAATTTGCGAAAAGTATATAATTAAGGACATGAGGCTTTGGGACAGTTATCAAGTTTTTAAAGAAGAAGACAAAATCAATTGTAGGTCACCTGACGGCCTTCGACAATGAGAAATACCTATCCCGTATAGTTGAAAATGTGACACAAGTCAAACGAAAAGCTAACAAACCAACTAACGCAAACACAATATTCACAAAGCACCTACAGTTGTAAATAAGAGTGCTCGCAGTTACTGAAAGTTAGTTCAAATACAACTAATACATAATTTTAACAATGTTTTATAAACATTTTCACTACGAATTAACCTTTATTTTATTTTTTCATCTCTTAAAAGTGTTTAATGATGTTTTAAACTTATTAAAACACTGATTTTTTATTTTATTTCGATATTTTCAATATTATTCTTTAATTTTTTTTATTAAAATGCTAATAAAACATAAACACGCTCGTTTTCTGTTGACTGGGGATGCTTGAAGTTCAAAGACGACATTCATTTTCTTGCATTTTATCTGTTCACTTCTGATGTCAAAATGATTTTGTTAATACGACATGGTAAATGTAAGCGACAGTTATTGAAAAACATAGACCAACACAGTGTTATGAGTATATGCTTGTAGATATCAAAGGACTGGTTTCAAACTGGAGCGGTTCATTCTGAGAAGGGCAATAAGCCCTCAATATCACTAAAAATTCTAGCTTGACTATACTAAGGAGCTAGGATAATAATAAATTGTTAATCAGGACATAATGTTCACAGATATGACTGTGATCTTTGCGGGAAGGTATGCATGGGTAAAACGAAGGAACGTCTTAAGAAACAAAATTGGGTTCATTGATGAAAAATTAACAACGATGCCGTTGACAACGATTATCAATACTTGAATTAATTTGATCATTCATCCCTTTATCTGCGAGTTCTCATCATTAAAACACAATTTCCACACGGGTGATAGCAGATTATTCTTGACTAATCGACAAAATGACCACTCCGGTAATATATACGGTCACAATCGGCCAATCTACAAGACAACCACTGAGGTTATATTTTTGATAACTATCGGCCAATTACAAAAATTACCGCTTGGTAATATATATACGGTAACACGTTTTCATCTGTAAAACAACCACGTAGGTTATATATTAGACAACACCGAAAATGCAAAAAAAAAAAAATCCAGTCATGCAATATGTAAGATAACATTTGGCTACTCGGTAAATATATAAAGTCAAACTTGGCAAATCTACAAAATTACAATCGGCCAATCTACACAATGACCACTTTGGTAATAAATAAGATGAGCAGTGGCCAATCTAACAAAATGACCACTTGGGTAATGTAATAGATTACACTCTCTCAATCTCCATAATTACCACTTGGGTAATATAATAGACAATACTCTGTCAATTAAACATTCAACCAATCTACAAAAAATTACTTTGGTTGAATGTTATCCCACTCGAGCAATATATAAGATAACTATTTGCAAATCTATGGAATGACCACTCATGTTGTATATTTTATAAAACTCGGCCAATAACTCGGAAATATAGAGGATGACACTCGGCCAATCAACAAATGACTAGTCGGGTAATTTATAAGTATATTATCATATATTCTGTCATTTTACATTAAGTTCGACCTTGAACACAAGGTTTTAAATATAAGCAGCATAAGTACTCCGTGATAACATTATAAGTTGAATGTTGATTCATCATAACAGGAAGATAC
Organism: Mytilus coruscus; assembly: GCA_017311375.1. Taxonomy (NCBI): domain Eukaryota; kingdom Metazoa; phylum Mollusca; class Bivalvia; order Mytilida; family Mytilidae; genus Mytilus; species Mytilus coruscus. The sequence goes on from CM029605.1 coordinate 54,727,061, forward strand.
AGGTTATTGATATAATAGATTTACACTTGACATCATCCGTAGGTTTTAAGTATACACGTTATATTCTATACATTAGCTAATTTTAACCTTATATATTGTACTCTTCAATACATTTTATTATGAGTGTAGTAAATATTTAGTATAGTAATGGGTAATATGAAAATAAAAAGTTATCACCAGATGCTACATCTACAAACACAACTTGGTTCGAGAACTTATCAAACAAGGGTGTTGAATCCATTAATTTCATTTGTTCAAGGAATTTTTACGCCATTCGTTTACACGTATTTAAATTCTTTAATGTTAACAGCATTATTTCAGTTATGTTTTGTTTTTTTTCTTGTTACAGTATAATATTGTTTTATTAGACTGTTAAACAGATTAGATCCTTTGTTGTCCTCTCTCTGTTGTTTTCAAAATCATTGTTCTATTTCATGTTGTCTGGTGTCATTGAGACAGACAACATAATTAATCGATGGATTTTATTATATGTTGTCTGTTGACATTGAGACAGACAACATAATCAATCGATGAATTTTATTGTATGTTGTCTGGTGTCATTGAGACAAACAGCATATTCAATTGATGTGTTAAATTGCATGTTGTCTGACGTCAATGAGACAGAAAACATAATCAATCGGTGAATTATGTTGTTTGGTGTGTGATATCATTGAGACAAACATGATAATCAATCGGTGGATTTTATTTTATATGTTGCCCGGTGTCAATGGGAGGGACAACATAATCAATGGGTGGATATTATCTGGTGTCATTGGGACATACATGATAAGCAATCGTTTGATTATATTGCATTTTGCCTTGTGTCATTGAGACATACATGATAATCAATCGTTTGATAATATTGTATGTTGCATGGTTTCTTTGAGACACAGATGATAATCAATCGTTTGATTATATTGTATGTTACCAGTTGTCATTCGAACAGACAAGAGAATTCATTCGTTTGATTATATTGTATGTTGCCTGGTGCCATTGCGACAGACATGATAATCAATCGTTTGATTATATTGTATGTTGCCTGGTGTCATTGAGACACAGATGATAATCAATCGTTTGATATATTTTATGTTGCCTGGTGTCATTGGGACAGACATGATAACCCATCGTTTGATTACATTGTATGATGTATGCTGTCATTGAGCCAGACATGATAAAAATCGTTGGATGATATTGTATGTTGCCTGGTTGCATTGGGACAGACATGATAACCAATCGTTTGATTACATTGTATGTTGTCTGTTGTCATTTGAACAGAAATGATAACCACTCGTTTGATTATATTGTATGTTGTCTGATGTCATTGAGACAGACATGATAATCAATCGTTTGAATATATTGTATGTTGTCTGGTGTCATTGGAAGCGACAACATAATTACAAAGTTGATTCTAAAATATGTTGTCTGGTTTCTTTGAGACAGACATGATAATACATCGTTGGATTATATTTTATGTGTTCAAGTATTCCTCATGGAGACAGACATGATAATTAATCGTTTGAATATATTGTATATTGTCTGGTGTCTTTATGACAGACATGATCATCAATCTTTTGATTATATGGTATGTTGTCTGTTTACTTTCAGACAAACATGATAATAAATCATTGGATTATATTGTATGTTGTGTGGTGTCTTTGAGACACACATTATACTCAATGGTTTGAGTATATTGTTTTTGTCTGGTGTCATTGAGAGCGATAACATACTAAAAGGTTGATTCTAGGATATGTTGTCTGGTGTCTTTGAGAAAGATATGATAATACATCGTTTGATTATATTGTATGTTGTCTGGTTTCTTTGAGACAGACATGATAATCAATAATTTGATTACAATTTATGTTGTTTGGTGTCTTTGACGCAGACATGATAATCAATAGTTTGATTATATTGTATGTTGCCTGGTGTTTTTGAGCCAGACCTTTTCATACATCGTTTGATTATATTGTATGTTGTCTGGTGTCTTTGAGACAGACATGATAATAAATCGTTTGAATATATTGTATATTGTCTGGTGTCTTTATGACAGACATGATCATCAATCTTTTGATTATATGGTATGTTGTCTGGTTACTTTCAGACAGACATGATAAGAAATCCTTGGACTATATTGTATGTTGTGTGATGTCTCTGAGACACACATTATACTCAATCGTTTGATTATATTGTTTTTGACTGGTGTCATTGAGAGCGATAACATAATTAAAAGGTTGACTGGTGTCTTTGAGAAAGATATGATAATACATCGTTTGATTATATTGTATGTTGTCTGGTTTCTTTGAGACAGACATGATAATCAATAATTTGATTATAATTTATGTTGTTTGGTGTCTTTGACACAGACATGATAATCAATAGTTTGATGCCTGGTGTTTTTGAGACAGACCTTTTAATACATCGTTTGATTATATTGTATGTTGTCTGGTGTCTTTGAGGCAGACATGTTGATAAATAGTTTGATTATATTGTATGTTGCCTGGTGTTTTGAGATAGACCTTTTAATACATCGTTGGATTATATTTATGTTGTCTGGTGTCTTTGGGACAGGCATGATACTCAATTGTTTGATTATATTGTATGTTTTCTGGTGTCTTTGGGACAGACATGATAATCAATCTTTTGATTATATTGTATGTTGTTTGTTGTCTTTGAGACAGACATGATAATCAATCGTTCGATTATGTTGTATGTTGTCTGGTGTCTTTGGGACAGGCATGATACTCAATTGTTTGATTATATTGTATGTTTTCTGGTGTCTTTGGGACAGACATTAAAATCAATCTTTTGATTATATTGTATGTTGTCTGGTGTCTTTGAGACAGACATGATAATAAATCGTTTAATTATATTGTATGTTGTCTGGTGGCTTTGGGACAGACATGATACTCAATCGTGTGATTACATTGTATGTTGTCTTGTGTCATTGGGAGCGACAACATAATCAAAAGGTTGATTTTAGGATATGTTGTCTGGTGTCTTTGAGACAGACATGATACTAAATCGTTGGATTACATTGTATGTTGTCTGGTATCTTTGAGACATCTGTAATAACAAACGTTTTTTTTTTTTCTATCATATGGTGCCTGGCGTTGAATTCGATTGCTTTTCTTTATTCATGTATAGTTCATACCATGTTTGATAGTAGTCCGAGATTTCTCTGACGTCCAACGGCTGTTTTGTCAGACAAGCCGGGGCCGTGGGACGTCAGAGCTCGTCACTGTGAAAACTGTCTAAATGTGAGAAAATAAAGAGTGGCAGGTAGATGAAACTTACATAAATGAAAAATAATTGAAAATGAACAAATTGAGGCCTGATTTATATTGATCCAAGGTCGTCAGTCGGTCCCAGAAGCAACGAATCAGCGCATCCATTTTGGACGGGCAAACATCCACTTTTGATATGGGACGAGCTCTGACGTCCCACGGCCCCAGCTTGTCTGGCAAAACAGCCGTTGGACGTCAGCGTAATCTCGGACTAGTTTAATAGGTGATTGTTCGGAACTTTTAGTATCAAACGATGTAATATGGTTCTAAACTTTAAAACCTTTACATTAATGTACTTTTCGCCATTTTACTAAGACCATAACATATTAAAGACATGTTTCCTTCATCAAATAGCAAATTCTTCTGGCTCTTGGCTAGTAAGTTGTATCATAGGTTTGATGGTCTAGGTTTAGAATTTAGCATCTCATTTTGTTTTATCTTAGCATGTTACCGAACAACAATATTTTAGTCTCATTTTGATTGATCAGTTAGTTGATAAACATTCTAACAAATATACAAGGTCAATGATAAAATGGAAATTACATTAAAACTTTTAAAATAAATTAAAATGACTACATTTAACAAAATATGTTCACTGTTTATCAAATATAACATATATAGCTAACTAGTATTTCGACACTGTCTGCCAAATGCTATCACGAAGTTAAGTGTACAAGAAGAATTTATTCTGGTTATTAAAATCAACGTTATAAGAATGCAAGACTATGTACCTCTTTGCGTCAAATAGATATAAGAAGATGTGGTATGAGTGCCAATGAGACAACTCTCCATCCAAGTCAAAATTTATAGAAGTAAACCATTATAGGTCAAAGTACGGTCTTCAACACGGAGCCTTGGCTCACACCGAACAGTATGCTATAAAGGGCCCCAAAATGACTAGTGTAAAACCATTCAAACGGGAAAACCAACGGTCTAATCTATATAAAAACGAGAAACGAGAAACACTTATGAACCACATCAACAAACGACAACTACTGAACATCAGATTCCTGACTTAGGACAGGTAAAACAAATGCAGCGGGTTTAAACGTTTTAATGGTACCAAACCTTCACCCTTTTTCTGAAACAATAGTGTAACATCACAACATAGAAAGACACAAAAGCTACATAATGGAAGAAACCATATAAATAGTATCTCTTCCCTAGCAACATATAAAACAAAACAAGCTTACTTACCTTTTTAGCTATTACATCTACATCACGCTAGTTGAAAATAATTCCATCGCCTTTTAAGTGTAATACCTTAAATTGAATAGATGAGCAGGAAGCAAACAGTTATTCAAGACGAGGCAATGATAAACTGCTCTTCCATCAATTGTACATACTACACAAGTCATTTAAGTGTAATACAAAATCGTCACTGTAATTATCATAATAAATATTGACTAAAAATGATAAAATAAATATCGAATTCCAAAAAAGGTTTGCAAACACATTCTTGTACAAACAAATGAAAATAAAAAATAATCATTCTATAAATGACGTGCGTCCAATGCCCTTTTCTTAATGTCATCATAAACACTCAAACGAAAAGATGGACTAATCAATCTTCCTTTCAAAACTAAGGAGTCAAAACACCCGTTTCAGGAGACACAATACTATTGATAAAACATTTGGATAACATACCAGTGAACGATACGTAAAACAAGGGATATATGCGCAAGGACAACGTATTGTCAGAAGCATCAAAGTATATATATAATGGATGGTCACGCATCGTTATCAATATAATGGAATCTGATGCGACTGTCATACAAGTGAGAGGTTTAGCTAGCTATAAAACCAGGTTCAATCCACAATTTTCTACATAAGAAAATGCCTATACCAAGTTAGGAATATAACAGTTGTTATCCATTCGTTTGATGTGTTTGAGCTTTTGATTTTGACATTTGGTTAAGGACTTTCCTTTTGAATTTTCCTCGAAGTTCAGTATTTTGTTATATTACTTTTTCTAGTAAATGTCCGATCTAGGATATACAACCTTAATTTATGCGTAATTTTCTATGTCGTAGACTGATATACTAGTAACAAATAAAATGATTCTTTCTATTGCATTAAACCCGACTTTAAATAATCTTGAGTCAAATTTAATTTATCTACTCCTTGTGTGTAATAATACTCGCAGTTCGAACCCAAATTAATAAATTCCTTAATGTAAATTTTCGATAATTCCGACATGAAATTGAACATTGGTTATACAACTATTTTCTGTTTAATTTTCAAGTTTAAAGTTCAACTTAGGCATTCGGCTTCTATTTATTCTTCCTAAAGTCACTTAGATATTAAGATACAAATTGTTTCAGTGATTGATGAATATTTATTTCTTAATGTCCAGTGGCAAATATTAAGGGTGAGGACTTGATTGTTCAAGACAAGCTATAAACTAAATAGAAACATGATATATATTGGTATCAAATTATTATATTATATAACACTGGCAGGACGACGAAAAGGACTATTTCGAATATAATGTAAAGATATTTATCTATATATTTCAAAATACATGAGGTAATTAGAAAATGAAGAAACGTAAACAACATAAGAAAATGGGAGCTTGTTATACAAATTTCTCTTTTAAATCTTAACTTATTATAAAATATATAAGCTTGCACTCTCAGACGGATCCACACATGTGAAGGGGATCAAACAGTTTTCATCCAAGTGAGTCTAATAAACAAATAAAGTTGTCGAAAAAGGAAATTTTCCTGGTAGATGTAAGAATCCTAAAATATAGCTTTGATTAATCGATCAATTCTAGATTAAGCATTATCTTTTTTTAAGTGAGTCCTATGATCTAATAATTCCCTAAAGAGTATGCAGTTGTCTTCATAATGTAACGATAAGAAGAACGCATTCTTCACAATCTAAATAATATTCTAATCAGATAAAGCAAACACACTTCTGTATAATATCACTTACAGTTGTTAAAATTATTACGAACAGGTGTCTAACTATGCATGTGATGTTGATTTAAAGGGAATTAGTTAATGTTTTGTCGTTATGAAATTGTTCGTTATACAAATGTTTGACTAATAAATGATAAGACGGGATTCTGTAGGATGATTTGGAAAAAATGAACACAGTATATAATCGATATAAATTATATGATGATGTACATTGTAAATTCAAATTGTTACTGATAATCTCACTTTCTCAAAGCCTCACTTCCGATTGTTAACCACTGTGTGTTAAAGCACATGTATCGGTCAATTCACTTTCATCGAAACTTTTAATATATATAGTTATAATTTCCCTATGCGAATTTTATGAATTGAAATTAAGTCTGATCAGGTCTCCAAAATTTTATTTAAAAATCATTAAAAATAATATTCATTTAAAATTGCTTTTAACAATCATTAAAACACTAGAAGTTTTCTGGATTTTCACAATTCATATCAATAATTTATTTTTCTATATCCGACAAAAGACATGATGAAAATCATTGATCTTGTATGTGTTCCGACGATGTTACAAAAGTGTGTGCGTTCTATATGCATGATAACTGATAAAACTTTGAAGAACAAATATATCTGTCGGACGTTTTTTTAATAAAAAAAAAACAAGTTGTCGGTGTGATGCATAGTTCTTTTCATCACTTTTTAATAAAGAAGTTATTCTAAACATCTTCTTTCAAATCAAAAATGACCTTTATTTTGTTTGCTCATAACTGTGCATTTAAAAGTTTAAAAAAAGCTACATCAAAATTAATGAATTTGAACATTCATTTGGCCTTTTTAACTTTTTAAGCTCACCTGGCCCAAAAGGGCCAAGTGAGCTTTCTCATAATTGGCGTCCGTCGTCCGTCGTCGTCGTCCGTTATAACTTTACAAATATCTTCTCATCTGAAACTACTGGGCCAAATGAAACCAAACTAGGCCTAAATCATCCTTAGGGTATCTTGTTTAAAAATGTATCAGATGACCACGCCCATCCATCAATATGGCCACCATGGTTAAAAATAGAACATGAGGTAAAATGCAGTTTTGGCTTATAGCTCTGAAATTAAAGCATTTAGAGCAAATCTGTCGTAAGGCAAAAATGTTCATCAGGTCAAGATCTATCTGCCCTGAAATTTTCAGATGCATTCTCAAAAACCATTAATGATTATTGCTTAAAACTTTACACACTTCATAGTTATATTAATCTAAAGATCTGTATACTTTTGGTAATGATTCAAAATTTTATTTTAGAGTTATTGAGTTTTTGTGAAAAAAGGGTTTTTCACATGTCGCGCCGTATCTCATAAACTATTTATGCATTAAACGTCACACACAAGACGATGGGCGTATCATGCGCTCGTGGCGCAGCTGTTTTTTTTTTTTTTTTTTTTTTTGTCGTTATAATTATGAAACAACGTCAAATAGTACAGCAGCGACATTTTTTCGTTTTAAAACAAAATTGAAATTGAAAGAGCTTCCATGAATATCAAAATACTTGTAGGCTACAATTACATTTATACAGTTTTATGAAAACGCCTCATTTAGACGAAGGAAATGTCTTGTAAGAGGTTTTTTTCCGAATTTATATAGCCTTACATACGATATAAAATTGAGAATGGAAAAGGAAAATGTGTCAAAGAGACAACAACCCGACAAAAGAGCAGAACACAGTCGAAGGCCACCAATGGGTCTTCAATACAGCGAGAAAATCCCGCACCCGGAGGCGTGCTTCAACTGGCCCCTAAACAAAACTATGTACTAGTTCAGTGATAATGGACGTCACACTAAACTCCGAAAAAAATGTAGACTATATTACATCCACTTCATTTAAACTATGGTGGATAGTTGTCCCATTGACAATCATACCATATCTTCTTATTCTTATGTAGGTATCTTATTGAAGACTATTTGCTTTAGGTACTTGCCGGTTATTTTTTTTTTTTTTTTTTGTCTTTTGGTCGTAAGATTGCTTGCTTTTTTCATGTTTCGCAAGTATTCATGCCTGAAATCTGCAGATTTTAGATTTCAAAGATCAATTTTTGCCACTCTGTGATTGATTGATAGATTTTCAGTAAATTTAATTAACTTTCATGTATACTATTTGTATGTTGCAGTTTTTTTTTTTTTTTGTTCCTGAAACGCCTGATTTTCTTTAAACAAACTGTATAAAGGTTATTTACTCTAATACCAAACCCTCGGTCAACTCGGCAATTTGAAATAGGTAGTTACTATTCTTCCGGTCAGCCGGCAAAATAGACAAAACCTCAGAAAGAAACAAACGCAAATAAAAAAAAAAATGCCGTATATATGATTTTATCATTTCTCTTTTATATAAAACAGAAAATGTCAGCAGGTTTTAGAATTTCGTGTAGAATTCAATTTTGGTTAAAATGTTGCTTATGGAATACATTCCATAACACGTATACTAACTTCTATGTATATTTCTCAAAATAATGTAGCTGTATACTTCGTTGGAGCTGATTAAAGGTAAACAGCTTTATTTTATAAAATATATAAAGAACAGACCGAAATGTCTATAGACCAAGTGTTGTAGATGCTGTTAATTCAAAGGGCATGCTAGTTAATAAACATTAAAACGAGAATGGTCAACAACGCTAAAAATACACCATTGAATCAAGTGCTACAGGATTTTCCAAAGGCAATTATGTTTCTTTTTAAAGAAGTGTTACACGAGCTTCCGAAGGTAAAATGTACATTTTGCTTTATTTATCATTATACTTTTCGGTATTCAGATATGCAAATTTGCGGAGAAGTCGTATGCTCTAAAAATGATCCAAAAGTAACGAAACCACGGAAAGATTAGTATCGTCGCCAAATTGTTTAAGGTCAGCAAATATGTTATTTGTATGACCAAATTTGACCCTTCTAATGTACCAAATTTCTCTCCTCTGCGAGCATATAATGGTCGTCTTAGCAGTATTTACCTGCCTACTGGTATATTCATAACAGTCACTGTACTGTACATACACAATGAATATGATATGGAATTATAAAGGCCCCCACCCTTGGTCGGTTATGGTTTTTCTGAGTCAGAAAGCGAACATTTGTATTTAATTTTTCGACGTTTTCAATCAAAATGATTTTCTTCAAAATTTAACATTTTATGGTGGAAGGACTTCAATACGTAATTGATAGGGATTCCGCTGAGGTTCTTTTCATATAATTTAATTTTATAATAAGGTATACTTAACTATTCATCGTGGGATCTAAATTGTATCGTATGCCCTTCCTGCATTTTGTGTTGCAAAATATTCTCATCCCGCCTTGTGTCAGATTATTTATCTACAGTTCTCACCAGGCCAGCAGTATATGTATGTTTTACTCCCTCTCATTAAATTAGTTGGTTAACCTGAAAAAGAGGCACTTTCTACATACAAAGTGATAGGACGTGCCGCTGGAATCTAGGTCTCATTTTCCGGCTTCAAAATATATGTATAGGTTGGAAAACTATAAGAAATATATGATAAGGTCAATAACGTTTTCATTACTTGTTATATGAAAGCCCTGTAACTTTCTTGGTGATATGACTGTTTTTTATCCTTAAAATTCCCTCTTTTGACAAAGGCATATTTTTTAAATTAAATTATATGAAAGAACCTCAGCGGCATCCCTATCAATGAAGTATTGAAGTCCCCCAAATCTCCGAGGTAAGGTATACACAATTGAATTGATTAAAACTATTGACCGGATATTGTTTTGTAAGTATAAACATGGAAAAATTAGCTACATTTTAAGTCATCTGATATTCTCATCTTCCTAGATCATCTAATTAAATTACAATATCAAATCTATATAAATGTCATTGCATCTGCCTTTTGTAAAACTATTTATTCTCAAATCATAATGTTTGAAATAAAGGTTTATATATGGATATAGGCAACCGAATATCCTTGTCACCCCCTTTTAATTTGCAGATATTATTTTAAAATTATTCTAGTGTCTTCCTCTAATTGTTAAGGTTTACTTTTCAATTTGGACACTTTCAGAGAGGACGACCATTTGATATTGTTTTGGTTGGTGAGGGATGGGCAGTAAGATTGATCATTTATTTTTATCTGTTACTACGAATGTTTTTTATTATTATTTTAAAATTAGTTTCAAGCATTCTGTGCTGCAGAAAAATATTATCAGTCCGTCTTGTGCAAAGTTTTTTATTTTCAGTTCATACCAAGCCAGGTTTATCATTTTCTTAATCCTCCTATACCCCACAGAAAATCAAATGGTCGTCCCTTTATATTAAGCAAATATTATGAAAACAAAATGTCATCAATGACAGACTTTAAAAACGAATAAAAAGAAAAATTGTGTATGCATTAACAAGACAGTAACTCAATGACAAGACAAATAACAAAGGAGCAGATTGCAGATTAACTATACACTCAGTTAATAGATGTCGGAAACTACAATTGTTTGTTTTCTGTTTTACTTGATTATAAAATCAATAGTACTATCAATTTTGTTCTTACTAAAAAAATAGTTCTGAATATGCATAAAATATTTGCCACTGGACGTTAAGCAACCAACAATTATTCATATATTGAGGAACATACAAGTGGTCATCATATTTCTCCTGCAACTTAAATTTTCCGTCAAATTATACAAAAGGGCACAAATATTTCTAAATCCTAATTGACTGAATGAATTCAAGAAACTAAAGGAAACACATGACATCTAAAGCACTTTATTTACCTATATACGTCATTTGCTAAGGTCTGTTGGTAAATAATTTCAGAGACATTTGTCTAGCTACACAATTGTAACTATCACAAGATGAAGTCATCTTAAACAGGCAAAGTGACATCGAGAAATATTGAATGCTTATGCATCTCTTTAAAAATACACACAATTTTCAAATCGTAACGTCGAAATAAAGTGTCGTACTTTTAATAAATTTAATTTATCTATTTCCGACATAAGTTGGGCGCAAAATAACTGTCAATTAAGATCTTTGTTTTTGTCCGTAAGTGAACGAAATATAGGTCGATTTGGCAATTTAAAGCCTGTTGACCAAATGAAAACGTCATCGGAATGAAAATGTAAGTGACTTGATTGGTTAACCTCATTCATTAAACATTACATGTTTTCAAGAAAAACTAACAGTTTGAAACAAAGCTAGTTTATATAAGTTATATAAAACGCAGCGACGTTAAGGGCGTTTCAAGAAATTTCCCGTTATTATACACAGGAAAAATCATATTGAACTCAAAGTAAGTTTTCTCTGCCTAAGGCAGCAACCATTTGATTTTCTGGGGGCTATGGATTTTTGGAAAAAGTTTGTTTCAGTTTTGGAGAAAAAATAATTTGTTTTTGACCCTGAGAAAAAAATTTGTTTGTTTCACCCTCAGCTGCCACTATATGTAATGCTAAAATTGAAAGAAAAAATTGTTTTCGACTTGTCGCCAAAAATAGATTGTTTTTCGCCGAAGGTTAAAAAAGTTTGTCCAGAAAAAATCCATACCCCAGAAAATCAAATGGTTGCTGCCTAAAGGCCAAAATGCCAAAATGCACGTCAAAAGCGTAAACAGAGGGAAAAGCAGTGGCGGATCCAGAGGGGTTCCGGGGTTGGACCCCTTTTTGGACGATCAATGCATTTGAATGGGGACATATTGTTGGAACCCCCTTCTTTAAAAATTTGCTGGATCCGCCCTGAAAAGGGTCTATTCTAAATTACATTCCAAACTTTTATTTATAGAAAAATATAAATACACTAGTGTCACGTGACTTCAAACTGAAAGTAAGGACATTTCCTAAAAAAGTCAAAAGGGCAGGTGCAAGATGAAATCGGATCGCCCTGGTTTTGGGCTCCCTGTAATCAGGATAACTTATTTTACTGGAAAAGTGCTGTGCCTAGTTTTTAATAGAGGTTATTTAAATATAAAACAATAAAACCTGGAGATTTTTTTCGATTTATTGACTTTTTGGCACTTCGGGTTGTGAAATTTCTTTTACACGAACGCTATATAACTAGGCACAGCACTTTTTGAAAAATTTGAAATGTGGCCTATCCACCAATACAAAAATGGTATACCTCTTGCACCTGCCCTTTTTAATTCATTTAACATGTAGTAGCATTATCGCCTTGAAATGTTGGAGAAAAACGTTTTAATGACCCTGCAGTAGACGGATCGGCTGACGGAAAAACTAAGTGTATTTTCTGAACTCACCGTGCTGCGTTTCATATAATAATGACATGCTAGACATGCTAGAGCAAATAAACAAATATTTTCTTATTGCTAGCTTAATTTATTGAAGTTTCCAATTCAGAATTGTTCTTTTTTTCAGATAATTTTAATTGTGACAGGCTGGATTTTCATAAAATAAAATATTAACATCTTCTGTCATTAATTTGCATATATATCCACCTCTCCACCTCTTGTGTATATTACCGCAAATGGCATAGGCGGATTCGGGTGGCTTCTGACCCTTGTGTATCAACCAATTTATGGTTAATATATACAATTTTATATGTCGCACTCAAACTTCGATTAGTGTTGGGACACGCAGCCCCCTTTTGTCCAAATCCGGAATCCGCATCTGGGGTCCTAGTGCAGTTCTCATTTTGCAAGTGCAAGTTCATTATATAAATTAATAGCATATCTCCTGTATCTCAAGTGTGACTGGTATCAATTTGTAAATCATGATTGGGAGGTCTTTTTGAATTTATTCTGGTGGGGGCAGGGTGATTTTTTTTTGGTCTCTAAATGATGGAGGCAGGGTGATTTTTTTTTTGTCTCTAAATGAATATGAATTTTCACCAGTTGCCAGGCCAGTATTTTGTATGGCTTGCTTTTAAAAAAAATTATGTCCCCAGTGATTTCCTGCATTTTGTTGAACAGAATATTCCTTTCATCCCATCTGGAGCAATATTTCACTTATTCTAACATTCTTACAGTTACTTGGTAAAATTTTTCTGCCCTCCTTTTACTTATTTAATATTGTTTGGAATATTCAAAAGCACACACCAGCATTAACATGGGGATACAATTCCGTTTTCCTAGAATGAGTAAGTTTTAATATTTGCACAAACTACCTTTTTAGGGTAAGGATTAGAAGCTGTGGCATTGAGTACCCATACTAAAAAGAAAGTACCTTGAGCTCTCAGGATTTATGATTACCCTATATCATAAAGCGATAACCAGTTCGACAAATATTGGATGCATATAGTACAACTAATTTTAATCGCATCTGTGAAAAAATCCACAACCGATTAGTTTCAGATACATGTACATGTACCTATGATTCAATCAGCAACCTTGTCATATGTATCATAGTAATTTCTCAACCTTATAGTATACAATTGTACCATGAAGTTGGAAATAGTGACCTATTTTTTTCTGCCGCTCATTTCATATTAAATTCCTGCCTACCAAAGTGTTCACCAATACAAATGGACAGCCAAGAAATAGCCAAAAGTGCTTACGTGACATTCAGCACAATCAATCAATTGTTTTTTCATTATCAAGTGCCATAATATTTTAAGGTTCATCTTAAAATCAGAAAACTTATTTCCCATCACCTGCTGAGATTGGAGGCAACTGAATGGTATTTCTTTTCTGTCAGAATAAAAGAAATTCTATGTACCAGTATATATAAATATACAGAAATCTTAATCACAATATTTACATATATATATATATATACAATCCAAAAGTTTCAGGTGAATGAATCATGACATAGCTATAGGGGACAGGACAAAATAGTCAGCATGGAAATTAAAATGATATGTAAATGCTTAAAAAAAATAATGCCTACCAAATATCATTGACAAGGGTATAATCAGTGGTTAATCTTTACCTGACCCAATCACAAAAAGTAAAATGACTTAATTGTTAATCAAAACTTCATTGGCAATTATCATGATTATACCACATCATCTTATTATATCAAATTCAAAATAAGAAGAAAGCAATTTCTGTCTGTGTTGGGGATGCTGTCTCATTGCCGTACATGTATACCCAACATCTTTTGCTAAACCTGCTAGATATAAGAATCTCTTATACTGTGAAAATATTCCATCACAAGTTTCCAAGTTTATATATCCTTCAAAAAGACTCAGAAATTTTCGAGTAAATTTATTCCCAAGATATTAAATTAAAATTATTGAACAATGCCAGGACAAAAAAAATGTGAGATTAATTATTGCGGTTTCAGAAAATGCTGGATACAAATAATACCATCATTTAAATTAATTTATATTTTTTTTTTTGCCAAACGTATACAATGGTATAACCAATTTTAATTTAGACAAGAAATGAAAACGTTGCAAAATTTTCTGATTTCTTAGTAAAGACAAACTAGATACACATCATGTACATGTACATGTACATATGTACAAAATGGCAGCTACATGATATAAATGCAAGCAGACAGAATACCCATTTTAATTGTTTTGTTCAAACATTCTGTGGCTGTTACAGAGGTCTGAAGTTGCTCAGTATTGAAGGCCAACATCAACATGACCAACAATTGCAATTGAAACACTTTTTATGCTTTTAAACTTTTGTATACCTGTATTCTGTGTTATGAAATGAAATTCAAATATAAATCATGATAAAATATGATTTTCTTGTTCTCTGGTGGACAATATACACTGATATATGACTATTTGTTCTCTGATGGAGAGTTGTTTCATTGGCAATCATACATGTATGTCATATTCTTAGTTTTATAATTACATGTAACTCCATTTGTGGTGCATCAGTGAATTGTATGCCAACATGTTTATCTCATGTATATCTGTAGGTAGGATTAATGTTTAAATCAAATTACTTTATCTTTTCCTGTACTTGCCATAAAAATAACAAAACACTCATATAAGTCTTATAAATAAATATTTCCTTCTTTACAGTTCAACTGAATATCATGTATATGTCTATCTGCAAATGATCTGTAGATCTCTCACTTGGTTAGATATTGCAGATTTTCAAATATTTCATGAAAGTGACGACAAATTACATCCGTGAAATAGATTTTTTAAACAGTGTTAAAATGAAATCCTTTTTGAAACTCCAATTATAAGAAAATTCACAAATCTCCAAACTGCCTATCTTTAGAATTCATTTTAACTGAGGTAAAAGCTCTTTAATATGGTGATGATGAAAAAGAAGCTAAATTGTCCAGTTAATATTCCTCTGTCTCTCAGCATCAAAACACTAAATTCCAATTCATTTGGTTTTGAAAGTCAATGCTTCTGCTTAGTACATTATGTAGTATTGCTGTCTTTTTTCTACTTTTCATGGACATATTTGGTGGCTTTCTAAACAAGTTTTAATCAGATCTTCCATAATGGCCATGATGAGTTATAAGTAACTTTCTACTGCTGTCTCACTGCAGGTCATCATCCCTGAAATATGAAAATGCAAATATAATACATATTAAATGAAATTTTCAACATGCGAAAAGTTAGTGCAAACATACTTCAAGAATTTACTGTTAAAATGCTAACAAAATAAAATTAATAATTCCCTGTCCTTATTTAATAATGTCTTCATTCAACATTTGAACAAGAATTTAATTTTCCACACACATTTTAATAAGGTGCACTACTTTTATAAAACTTTAAAATTAAATGAAAAACCCAGATGTGCCTATAAGATGTATTATGTAATAAATATTTAAATTTATGTATTATGTTTAACTATATTGTTTTGTATCTCCTTTTCCAAATGTAAACTATGACCATGATGACAGGAATACTTCAATATCAATATCAGTAATCCACAGCTAAGAAATTTTAGCTAGCAAGTTCAGTATATTATTGTATTAATATCTGTCATGTCTGTGTAAATAAATTTTATTGCTGGTACAGATACTTCATTAAATTAAAAAATTATCATGATTATTGGGTACATTTATTAATGCAATTTTTGAAAAATGGACAAAAATGTGAGATCAATAATTGTGATTTCAGAAAAATCTACATATATACTTGTACATGTTGTACAGTTACTTATATGTATAGATTTCAGAATGTGAGTTCTAATAATTGAAATATTCAAAGTTGCCTTATAAAAATATGGCAATAATTTCTGAATTTACATCATACAATATTCTTACAATGCAAGAAAACAGAAATTTATTTGCACAAATTATAAAACAGGAAGAAAGCCAGGCTCGCTAACATGTTAAACCCGCCACATTCTGTATGTATGTGCCTGTAATTCAGCGGTTGTCGTTTGTTGCTGTGTTACATATTTGTTTTTTCATTCATTTTTTACATCAATTAGGCTATTAGTTTTCTCCTTTGAAATGTTTTACAAGTCACCTCAGGGCCTTTTATAGCGGACTATGGGCTTTGCTCATTGTTGAAGGCCATAAGGTGACCTAAAATTGTTAATTTCTGCATCATTTGGACTCTTGAGGAGAGTTGTCTCATTGTACAATAGTTAGCTAATTGCAGGATTAAACAGTTTACCTGTCTATAATAATAATGCTCCAAATTCAAACCATTACTTTATATTTATCAAATCTGGAATGGCATACTGTATCTTGCAATTGACAGGCGAGCTAAAAAAAGAAAGTAATTATTTAATTAAAATAGATACTTTTTTAAAATAAGGAGCATAAACATGTGTATAATGATTCACATAATTTTTAAAATAAAGAAATTACGTCTGCCACACAACCCTTATTTGATATCAGGATTTTATTCATAAACATGTAGATATAATGCCTATTTTTTCTTAGATTTCTGGAATTGCTTCATCCTATGCAAAATAAAGAGCTGTGCCATGAACACATGATACGCGTGTTGTCATTTTAGCTCGTCTTTATGTCTTAAATTAATTTTTATGATTAACTAGAAATGCTGAGAGCACTGCTCAAAATAGCCAGCCCCAAAAAAAAATCTAAATAAACTGCTTCGCTGAGCGCAGCTGGATACGCCCACAAAGGTCCAACCCTGAACAGTTGGGGCAAAAATGGACACAATATTCAAGCTTGATACAGGTCTGAATTTGGATTGTAATTAAATATTTGACAAATCATAGGTCTCTGAATAAATGTAGTCAAAGAACTTAAAATTGGTTATATGAATAGAATTTATATTCAATTAAAGATTTCTTGCTGTTGTTCAATACACTGTGCTGATGTGCAATACTTTTCTGTTGTGAGACTATAAACAAATAAAGTTCAATTAATTCTCAATGTCATATTAGAAATTTATGAAACTCAAAAGGAGCTTACATCATGTACATCAATAGATATAAACAATTCACCAAAGTTTCATGAGAACTGCTGACAGCATTTTTGAGTTATTGTCCAAAACTGGGAAATCCCCTTTTAAATGAATAAAACCCCAATACTCAAATGTAAAATGTAAAATTTATAAAACTCTAAAGGAGCTTACATCAATAGATATAAACAATTCACCAAAGTTTCATAAGAACTGCTGAAAGCATTTTGAGTTTTGTCCAAAACTGGAAAATCCCCTTTTTTATGAATGAAACCCTGTAACTCGAAAACATAACATCTAAAATTTATAATAATCAAAAGGAGCTCATGTCAATAGATATAAATAATTCACCACAACTTCTTGCAAGTTGGTGAAAGCATTCTTGAGTTATTGTCCGAAAACTGGAAAATCCCCTTTTTAATGAATAAAACCCCACAACTCGGAAACGTAAAATCTAAAATTTATAAAAAACGAAAGAGAGCTCACGTCAATAGATATAAACAATTCACCAAAGTTTTATGCAAATTGGTTAAAGCGTTTTTTGTGTTAATGTCCGACATGTTGACGAAGGACGGACGGACAGACAGACTGACGGACAAAGGTATACCATAATACGTCCCGTAAACAGGAGTATAAAAATAAAGTGAATCTGTGATTTACTGCTCACTTATTATACCCCCATACCCTTAAAGTATAAGGTAAACAGGAAGTTGTTGAGTGATGAATCTGAAAAAGCATGACAAGGTATAGCTGACTCATATAAACTTTAAAACCTGAAATTTCAGAAATCCCTGTAATGTTCCTGAGAAAGATGCGACATAAAATATTCATGGGATGGACGGACGGACTGACTTTTGGATGTACAGACAGAAGTAAACAGTACATTTGTACCCTCACCTTTTAAAGACTAAAAGTGGGGGTATAAAGATAAAAAAAAAACAAACTTGTGCACAGTGGCACAATTCATGAATAATTTTTATGAACAAAATCCCATAACTGGAATAAGTAAAATCTAAAATATATATAAAAAAAAAACTTAAGGGAGCTTACGTTACATTTCAGCAAAGTTTCATGAAAATTTGTTTAAGCATTTTTGAGTCATTGTCCGAAAAATGTGATAGTTTCGAACCTTTATTATGAATAATGAATTATGAATACTCAAAACCAGATATCAAAAATACCTAATAGAAATGGAAAGGAAACATTTGTCAATAAATTTAAACAAATCACCAAAGTTTCATGAAGATTGGTGAAAGCTGTTTAGAGATATTGTCTGAATGATTCACCAGCAATGATTCTTAGGCAGAGCTCCAAATAAAAATATGTTTCTTTCAAGTATGTGTGATAGCTGTTATTTAACTTATGATTATCAATTGTTATTTAATTTGTGTTCATGGTGTCTGGTTTGTTTTAACCGTTTCACTTATTGGTCCATAACACTTGTCTGTGTTGTAATTTTTTTGTCTCAGCGGCTTGTGGTAGACTAACATTCAGAGCAATAATAACATGAGAGCCCCCTTAATCTTTTGGTTCCTAAAGAGCTGTGGCCTTCTCCATTTATAAATTGATAATGTGATTTGCGTACTTTCGTGCCTCCCCACACTGGTCTGTTGTCACAGAATAAGCTACTTTATTACAAGCGGGACTTTTTCTGCCTCTTGGACTAGTGGTCTCCCAAAGAAAATTTTATAAATGGGTCCCTTCTGTTTACCGGGATATAGCTTTGAGTGATGGATTTAATTCCTGCCAACAGGGACACAGTTCAGATATTTGATGTAATACATTTTTGTGTACTTTATTTTTAGAACGAAAGTGCATGCAGTGTTCTATTTAATTTAAATACTGATAATTATTATATATATAAAAAGAATATGTCAAAGTGGGAAGTCATGATGAGCAAACTACATATTAATTAGTCTTATATTATTGCTTCTTTAATTTTTGCTGCGATTCCTTCCATAGGAATATCAGGAAGGCGTCCCAGTTAATCATAAACAAAGCCTTTCAAGAAATTATATTATTTGGACTATGTGTTAAAATTGTTCTATTCAACCAGCAAGTATATAAACTTGCAATTGGTCATATTTCTGACTTGGTAATGATTTAAAAAATACTGGTTCCAAGATAATTTATTCAAGGTGCAGGCATTTTCCAGAGAAAGACGCATGGTCCAGGATATGTCAAAAAATTACAAAGATTTTAATTTTTGCTTTAATGCTATAAACTTTAAGGAGAATGGTAAAGGAGGGGGAGGACAACGGGATCACTAAAAAAAAAAATGTCAAAAACATAGCAAGGAAAATAAAAATTAAATTTATAAGAAAAAACAAAACATGAGAAACAACATCTCAAATATTAAGGAAAAGTACTAGAAGTTGTTACTCTGCATTCTCAGCCGTCTGCAGTCATTTTTAATGGACATAAAGACATTGCTGTCACCTTTAAACATCCTTAAATTGCATCTGATTTCAAAAATTATTATTTATAGCAATTTGAACGTCTTTATTATATACATCATGTTTATGAACCATAAATATTCAATAGAATTGCAAAACTTTTTTAACAAGCACGAAAACATAAAGAGTATCACAGGAAACATGGAAAATAAATAAGGGGACGCACAAAGCACGCACATCGAACCAAACACGAAACTTAGACATGATAGAGAGGTAAAACGTTAAAGACGAAAACAAGTGAAATAAAAAAGAAAACGTTGCATAAAATTGACCCTTTACCACCCTGTAAAATTCAAAATTGACAATTACCAACAGCACTAAGCAGAAAATAATATAATATTGCTTCACACTGATTTAATGGTGAGAGTAGAAAAGGGGTACACCATATGTGGTCGAGCTCCAGATTACGTGTTTAGGGTTCCTTTAAGCAAGTTTGTGAGCCCTGTGCTCCAAATTAAGAGCTCGATACTTTGAAGGTAGAGATCATGGCTCTAGTCCAGCAACCTGGGTTCCGGAAAGAAGTGAACGGTGGAGCAAAGTACACAAACAGGAATGGCAGGATACCTGCGAAATGAAAGTTAGAAACGAATTTAAGGGTAAATGTTAAGAATGGGCTCTTAGTATAATGCAGGGAACTTGTTTCATTCGATATTCTGTTCATTTATTGACAGGACTCGATAAATTATTCAATTCAAATTTCAGATATATTTGTTGCAGTCTAGTTTCGTTTTGACTACGTGTATATCATGCTTGCCAACACTGAACTCGTTTTTATCTAATAGTATACAGTTTTTCGCTTTCTGAAGCGAATGATTAACAAAACAAGCAACGTATGTTTCATAAAAATACATATTTGGTGGCTTTAATACACTTACTTTTCTGGTTAGATTTTCACGTAGAAGCGAAAATAATTTTCGCTGCAAGGTTCTTTCCATTCTGCAAACTACAAACTTCTATTTGACGGCGATCGTTCACTGATTGGTTAATCTGCAAAGGAGGCGGGGTCCAAAAGCCGACAATCTCGTCAAGAAAAACAGCTATTGCAACTGTTTGCCATAATAATTAAAGCACAAACATACAATATTCGTGTTTCGATAAACAAATTACATCATATGAATACCCGTTTTAGTTGACAGGCATTTGACAGGCATATTTGTAATTTGATTTCATACAGTTTCATCGATAGACGCAGCTTACGGATTTTTCGCCATTAATGAATATATGAATACATAATGACGTCCTTACGGGGTTATCTGCGCCTGTCAAAATCTTATCGAAATTGCCTTAGGTGGCAGAAACCAGTTATTTTACAATAAATCTTTAGAATTTCATGGATTTATGATTTAATTTTCTTGAAAATCATTCAAGCTTATATACAAATAAAATGTATGGTTTCGAGTAACCAAGATGTGTGCGTGTTTGTGTGAATATATAGAAAACCTTTAATTTGGGTGTCTGTCCAGCACGGAGATTTTAAAATTTATAAATGCATTGCAAATAAGGCAAAAATGTGATGCTCTGATACAAATCTAATCCTCACCTTCAGAATCCTGCTAATTGCAGACAAGAATTTTAGGTAAAATTCAAGAGATAAATAATATTCAATGAATTAGAGCCTTGTCCGCACCTATCCTTACCATCAAAATCTCAAGATATTTTGTTTACATAAAACTGGATTTTTCCCCACTTTGATTGGATGCCGTCAAGTGAGGAGACCACAATTTTGACTTCTGATTGGACCCAAATGTGAAGGAAATCCCCAACCTGT
The DNA here is from genome assembly GCA_017311375.1 of Mytilus coruscus. NCBI lineage: Eukaryota > Metazoa > Mollusca > Bivalvia > Mytilida > Mytilidae > Mytilus > Mytilus coruscus. The sequence continues at coordinate 54,748,720 of CM029605.1, forward strand.
GTATGCAAATACTTACTTATGTAGTATAATAGCCTAGAATTTACATTCATAAATTTATTTTTCAGTCCACATGATCCAATTATATACCTCATTGCTTAACTATAACAAAATTTCTGCGTGGGACACATGTTCTGGTACACCAAAACTGGTACCTGCCACCTTTAACCACTTGTTGAAAAGAATATATTTCCATTTTTCAGTCTGATTGAGTTCTGTAGTCATTACCCATTAAAAATACATGCAGTTCATATGGTTACAGCATAAAAAATCATACATAGACTTTGTAATACCAAATTTATTAAAGCAATATTTTTGTCTTTTCCGTCGAACTGCTTTGAATGCCAAAAATAAGAAAAAATGATTGTGTTCATATTTAATAAATTCTATTGTGTGAGTTTTCTGGTATAGTGTATGAATTATCCAACCGTTCTCAAAAGTACTTTAGTTTATTGTTTTATGCATGATATAAAACCACTTACAACTGATCTCAAGAAGTATTTTTCCATTGTCCGAGGTATTAAATAGTCTCAAATCTTGTCACTATCATTGTTCTGTTGACTGCAGTGGTGAAAAAAGCTTAGTTTTGAATAAACTATTTTTGTTGGTACATATGAATCACTTTGTAGATCCATGATGCACTAAACTAAGTGTACATTCATTCGCAATCACTCTCATATTACTTCTCCACATAAGAGAGCTGTGTAGGCCGACGTTGAAATTTTACAATTGCCACACTATTCCTGATGAGAGAGACCAGTTTTCTTATTTCTGTATCCTGTCTTACAGTATTAACTATGTAGTAGACCTATAAAAAAGAAGAATTCATATATTCCTTTTAAAAAGTAAATAAATAAGAAAATGTCCATTTCATGTGAAA
>CM029605.1:54749696-54885565 GCA_017311375.1 Mytilus coruscus
TTGTATTTATTGTTAATTTGTTCTCGTCCTGAATATGCATGAAATATTTGCCACTGGACGTTAAGCAACCAACAATCAATCAATCTACATAGGAAAACCAACAACATACATTTTTTTTGTCGAAAGGATGGGGAGGTCGTGTTTCAGATAAGCATGTAACCGAGAACTGTGGGTTGCTCAGCAAATTATTGCCAAGTGACATTGTGTTAGCGGACAGAGGATTTAATATTGAAGAAAGTGTTGGGCTTCATTGTGCAGAAGTTAAAATTCCAGCATTCACTAGGGGAAAGAAGCAATTGTCCCCACTGGAAATTGAACAGACCAGGAAAATTGCACACACAAGAATCAATGTCGAGCGTGTGATTGGTCTGGTACGTAATAAGTATACAATACTTCAGAATACCATTCCGATTGACTATCTCCTTGTAATCCGGACAGTGCACTAACATTGGACAAAATTGCGACTGTATGCTGTTCTGTAACCAACATGTGCGAGTCAGTTGTGCCATTTGACTGAGAAATTAAAGTGCAATGATTTAATTGTGATGCAAAATAGATTGTATAAAGACATAGTTGTGTATATATGTATAAAGAATTGGTTATCCTTTAGAGAAGAAAAAACACTGTCGTCGTCTGCAAGGTTGATTGATTGATTGATTGGTGTTTGCTTTACGCCGCCTTAGCGCAAAAAGGCTATATCGCGGCGAGAGCTAATTCGAACATTTAACAATTTAAAGTATATCTTTAAAATCGGACAAAAGGTCCTTCAATATACTAAAACTCAAGTTTAAAGCAAAATTGTTTATTTACAAATAAAAAACAACATTAAAATAAGGTGATAAAATTAAAATCATTTTAATTCATACAGCATTTTATATTTTATGATATATTCCAACTTTTTTAATAAAATGCTCCGCAGGGCGTAGCTTGATACGACCGCAGAGGTCGAACCCTGAATAGTTGGGGCAAGTATGGACACAACATTCAAGCTTGATACAGCTCTGAATTTGGATTGTGATTAAATATTTGACACAGCATAGATTTCTGACACAGAATGAATGTGGTCTAAGAACTTAAAAATTGGACATTCACCTATTATGATCCAATATCCAAAATCTAAATACATAGTTAGATTCAGCATATCAAAGAACCCCAAGAGTTCAATTTTTGATGAAATCAAACAAAGTTTAATTTTGGACCCTTTTGACCTCAATGTGGACAAAGTTGATAACGGGGCCCAAAATAAAAATCTAAATACATGGTTAGATTCAGCATATCAAAGAACCCTAAGAATTCAATTTTGTTAAAATCAAACGAAGTTTAATTTTGGACCCTTTGGACCTTAATGTAGACCAATTTGAAAACGGGACCGAAAATTAAGAATCTAAATACACGGTTAGATTCGGCATATCAAAGAACCCCAATAATTAAATTTTGATGAAATCAAACAAAGTTTAATTTTGGACCCTTTTGACCTCAATGTGGACAAAGTTGATAACGGGGCCCAAAAATCAAAAATCTAAATACATGGTTAGATTCAGCATATCAAAGAACCACATATATTCAATTTTTGTTGAAATCAAACAAAGTTTAATTTTGGACCCCGATTTGGACCAACTTGAAAACTGGGCCCATAATCAAAAATCTAAATACATGTTTAGATTCAGCATATCAAAGAACCCTATGAATTCAATTTTGTTAAAATCAAACTAAGTTAATTTTGGACCCTTTGGACCTAAATGTAGACCAATTTGAAAATGGGACTGAAAATTAAGAATCTAAATACACGGTTAGATTCGGCATATCAAAGAACTCAATAATTCAATTTTGATGAAATCAAACAAAGTTTAATTTTGGACCCTTTTGACCTCAATGTGGAAAAATTGATAACGGGCCCAAAAATCAAAATCTAAATACATGGTTAGATTCAGCATATCAAAGAACCCCATATATTCAATTTTGTTGAAATCAAACAAAGTTTAATTTTGGACCCTGATTTGGACCAACTTGAAAACTGGGCCCATAATCAAATATCTAAATACATGTTTAGATTCAGCATATCAAAGAACCCTAAGAATTCAATTTTGTTAAAATCAAACTAAGTTTAATTTTGGACCCTTTCGACCTTAATGTAGACCAATTTGAAAACGGGACCAAAATTAAGAATCTAATACACGGTTAGATTCGGCATATCAAAGAACCCCAATAATTCAATTTTGATGGAATCAAACAAAGTTTAATTTTGGACCCTTTGGACCTCAATGTGGACCAATTTAAAAACGGGGCCCAAAATCCAAAAACTAAATACACGATTAGATTCAGCATATTAAAGAACCCCAAGAGTTCAAGAATAAAACCCCATTGAAATTGGTCAAGAAATAAGCAATTTATACAAAGTATCTTCTTTTGCACAATACTGTGCAATTGAATATTTCTTGCAATTGCGCAATACTGTGCAATTGAATATTTCTTGCTATTGCGCAATACTGTACAATTGACAATTTCTTGCTATTGCGCAATATTGTGCTATTGGATATTTCTTGCTATTGCGCAATACTGTGCAATTGAAGATTTCTTGCTATTGTGCAATACTGTGCAATTGAAAATTTCTTGCTATTGCACAATACTTATTATATAATAATTTACACATCCTGTTAGGTGTGTATCTCCTGCCATATCATTATTATTTGCTTTTAAATATAAATCAGAAATAACCAACTTAAAATGGAAAATTTTAAAGAAAAAAAGGAAAACCCCCAAATTTTTGAACCCCCTTATGATTCATCACCCCAAAACTCAATCCCAGCCTTCCCTTTGAGGTATGGTACCTTGCAGTACAATTTCAGAGAGATCCATACACTTGAACACAAGTTATTGTCTGAAACTAGAAAATGCTTATTTTTGGCCCCTTTTGGCCCCTAATTCCTAAACGTTTCAGGCAATTACCCCAAACTCAATTCCAGCTTTCCTTTGTGATATGGAACCTTGTAGTACAATTTCAGAAAGATCCATACACTTACACACAAGTTATTGTCATGAAACTAGAAAATGCTTGTTTTTGCCCTTTTCTGGCCCCTAATTCCTAAAATTTGGAGGCAATTACCCCAGAATCAATCCCAGCATTCCCTGTGTGATATGGAACCTTGTGGTACAATGTCAGAGAGATCCATACACTAACACACAAGTTATGTCTGGAAGTTACAAAATGCTTATTTTGGCCCCTAATTCCTTAACTGTTGGTACCATAACCCCAAAAATCAATCCCAACCTTCCTTTTGTGATATTGAACCTTATGGTAAAATTTCATAAAGATCCATTCACTTAAACTAAAGTTAGAGTGCGAAAACCAATGCGTCTTCGGACGACGACGACGACGACGCCGGACGACGACGACGACGACGACGCCAACGTCATACCAATATACGACCACAAAAATTTTTTGCGGTCGTATAAAATGAAACAATATTTGTAATTGGAACACTATCAAATAAATCATACATATTGTTGACATTGAAATTCTTCTTACGAATATCAGCAAAGTCAATACAATTGATTAAAACATGTTTAATAGTATACTTGCAGTTGCAAGGTATACATTGTGGTTCTTCTTCATTTTTCAGAAGATATTCATGTGTTATTCTAGTATGACCAATACGGCATCTAGAAATAACACACTGATCTTTTCTGCACATAAAAGTATTAAAAGGTTTACCTAATTTAGGTTTAATTTCATGTAATTTATTATCAACCTTTTTACTCCATTCATTTTCCAATATATTAAAAACATATTCTCTAATATTAGATCTAAAATCGGTATAAGGTATATCACAGTTAGATAAGGGATCATCCAGGGCATTTTTTGCTTCTTCGTCTACAACCGTGTTTCCATGGATTCCAACATGACTCGGAACCCATAGAAAAATTATTTCTTTATGAAGAATTTTTAAATTCCTCATTACATATAAAATCTTGAGAATTATCGGGTTTTTAATTTTAGTATGTTGTATAGCTTGTAAGCATGAAAGTGAATCAGAACATATTATAAATTTAGATTTGTCTGAAGTAGCAATAAATTTTAAAGCTAAAATTATTGCCTTTGCTTCAGCAGTAAATATGGATGCGGCAGATGACAAACGGAGAGTCGCAGCTCTGTCTCCAAAGACAGCAGCAGATGCAACTCGGTTTCCATCCTTCGATCCATCTGTATAAACAGTTGAAAATCTGAATAATTTGACTTAATTTCAGCAAAATGTTGTTGAATTATAAGAGGGTTTGTTTCGTTTTTTTGTATTTACGGAGGTCAAATATCATTTTCGGTTTTGGAAGTTCCCATGGAGGGCATTTGCAAGTTTCAACTTGTGCAACAGATTTTAAATCAAATGTGGTTAAGTGTGGTTTTAAACGGATGCCTAATGGAGGAATTTTATTTTCATGTTTTGCATATATATCTTCATAAATTGGATTAAAACACAGTTGTAGGCAGGATTTTCTGGATATGCTTTAAGCTTGACAGCGTATTGAAGTCCAAGCTTCAAGCGTCTGTTGGAGAGTGAGTGCTCGTCAGCCTCTACATACAGACTCTCAACTGGTGAAGTTTTAAAGGCGCCAAGACATAAACGCAAACCCTGGTGATGCAGAGCATCGAGAATCTGTATGTAGGACTTCCTTGCAGAGCAATACACTATTGAACCATAATCTAGTTTAGATCTAACTGTAGATCTGTATAAACTAAGTAAAATGTTGCGATCAGCACCCAGTCAGTGCTGCCAACAACCTTTAAAATATCTAATGCTTTTAAGCATCTCGATTTTAACATTTTGATATGGGGTAGAAAGGTTAACTTTTATCAAAAACTAGCCCAAGAAATTTGGTTTCATCAACCATTTTAATTGGGTTTCCGTACAAAGTGAGTTCTGGATCAAGATGCAGTTTCCTTTTGTTACAAAAATGCATCCCAACCGTTTTTGAAGTAGAAAATTTAAAACCATTTTCCGAAGCCCATTTCTCAATTCTTCCAAGACATAATTGTAATTGTCTTTCAATGTTATTCATATTTTGCCTCTGTAACAGATTAAAAATCAACATACAATGAACCTTCAATATTACTTTTCAAAACTTCAACAAGGCTATTAATTTTAAGACTAAATAATGTAACAGATAAAATACTCCCTGAGGGACACCCATCTCTTGATCATACAGATCAGACATGGTTGAATTTACTTTAACATTAAATTGTCTGTTAGACAGAAAATTTGAAATAAAATTTGGCATATTGCCTTTCAACCCCATATCAAAAGATCTTTTAAAATACCATACTTCCATGTGGTGTCATATGCCTTTTCAAGATCGAAAAGACTGACACCACGTGTTCATTTTTCGCAAAACCATTACGAATAAATGACTCGAATCGAACTAGATGATCAAGAGTACTGCGGCCTTGTCGGAATCCACACTGGATATTGGCTAAAAGCCCATTTGATTCCAGGAACCAAACAAGGCGATCATTTACCATCCGTTCTAATGTTTTACAGACACAACTGGTAAGAGCAATTGGTCGATAGTTAATAGGATCCGTGTGATCTTTACTTGGTTTTGGAATAGGCACGACGGTTGCAAGCTTCCAGATTGATGGTAAGTCACCAGATTCCCAGATGTTATTCATGAGTTGCAAAAGAGCTTCAAGCGAGGAATCTGGCAAGTGTTTCAAAAGTTGGTAGTGAATATTATCAGGTCCACAAGCTGTATCATGGGCCTTGGACAGAGATGTCTTAAGTTCTTCCAGAGAAAATAGTTTATTATAATTTTCACCATTTTCGATTTAAAATTCAACTTTATTTTTCTTTTGCTTTTTAACTTTTTAAAATCTTCCCTGTAGTTGTTAGAAGAAGAAGATTTCGCAAAAGTTTCACCAAGCTTATTGGCAATATCTTTTCAGATGTTAATAAATAAGTGCCATCTTTCAAATGTTTTACCGTGGCTTTAGAATTTTACCTTTAATCTTTTGTATCATGTTCCATACTTTTGTCATCGGAGTGCGAGATGTTATTCCCGAGATAAATTTTTTCCAAGACGTTCGTCGTGCTTGCCTGCAAGTCCGTCGTGCCTTAGCGCGAAAAATACGGAAATTACTTAAATTTTCCGACGTCGGATGTTGATAGAATCGTCTTTCAGATTGTTTACGGTCATCTATGGCTTGATCACAGGCATCATCAAACCATGGTTTGCTGGGATGTTTTGGATTTGCCGTGGTCTTAGGAATTGTTCTGTCAGCAATTGATGTTAAAACTGTATTAAAAGTTAAAATTGGATCTTCTACAGTCTCAAACATCTTTGATTGAAGTTCCGCTCGACAGAGATTCTCAAACAAGGGCCAGTCCGCCTTGTCCAGTTTCCAACGTGGAACTCTCTGTTAAGCAGAAGTAAAAGATGTTCAAGTATTATTGGGAAGTGATCACTTCAACAAAGATCATCATGGACACGCCATGAATAATCCAGAAGAAGAGACGGGTCGCAAATAGTGATATCAATAGCAGAATAAGACCCGTTTCCAGGATGAAGATAAGTATTAGATCCATCATTGAAAATGCATAACCCTTCTTGAGAGACAAAGTCTTCAATGATCTTACCTTTGTCATTATGAGACTTGCTTCCCACAAGGGATTGTGGGCATTAAAGTCTCCCATAAGTATAAAAGGTGAAGGTAACTGATCAGTAAGGTTTTGAGTTTAGCTTTATCTATATTTGAATTAGGTGGAATATATATAGAACATAATGTAATTGTTTTATCTAATGATAAACGAATTGCAACTGCTTGCAGATCTGTGGTGATTTGGACTGTGCTATGAATGACGTTGTCCTTCACAAAAATGGTTGATCCGCCTGCAGCACGTTCGTCTTCCTTAGAAAATGTGCTATAAATGTTGTATCCTTTTAAAGATACATTATCCTTTTCTTTTAAATGAGTTTCTTGAAGACAAAATGCAATAGGTATAAAAGTCTGAACTAGAAGCGTTAACTCAAGAAGATTAATTTTAAGACCTCGGCAATTCCATTGAATGATATCTGTCATGGTTTTTGAATAACAGGACGAATGCTATCGAGTTTGCCAGCATTTTTACTTCGATCACCCTGAGATTGTGATCTTTCGGGTGGCACAACACTTTCGCAGTCCATTTCTGATTCGTCATCCAGTATGGTAAATCTATTTTGTGAGGAGAGTCCTTGATCTCTGTGTTTAGACGCAGCTGATGTTACTCCGCCTCGACCTCTACCCCGCGACCTCCTTTCAGAAGACTTCTGAGAGGATGCATTTGCTGGCGTTTTGGAGACGCCCTTCTGTTCTGGAGAACGAAGAGGATTGATTGATTGATTGTTGGTTGCTTAACGTCCAGTGGCAAATATTTCATGCATATTCAGGACGAGAACAAATTAACAATAAATACAATAGGTAGGTTCTGTAATAGAGGCGTCTGGGATTGAGGTCGGAGAAATTTAGACTGCCACGGGAAATGAGGGTATATTGGATAGGGACAGACATTTAGCCTTGCAACAGGTCACCTACGGACCCCTCAAAGAGTTGTTGCAGGGTTCTTAACGTGCAAAGAGCGTGGCACTCTCTTTACACGAGGCATCGGATTTAACGTCCCCATTCTGACCGGACGTGGCTGCAAATTTGTACATCCCGCACAGCCAAACGGACGCCCCACTTTGACGAGGGTTTTACCGCCGGTCGGAGGAAGACCAATGGTGACCATACTTATTCCCCAGTCACCCTTGGGGTGAGAACGAAGAGGAGAAGGAGCTTTTGTCGACTTTGTACGAGAAGCAGAAGACGAACTAGTAGACGCTTTATTAGACGCAGATGTAGTGTGACTATTTAAGACGAATGAATTATCGGGAAGATCCAAGACCGATCCAGTGCCCCAACTGTCTGATACAACTGCATCTGACTTACTTGATTTCTTTTTTCCATTTTTAGAAGGTGATGACATTGAGCTCTGTAAGGAAGGTTGAGGTGACTGAGTACTGGTTTTAGAAGGGTTTGATTTTCTTGGAATAATTAATTTATCGGAAGTTTCTAATTGAACAGGCAGCATTGTAAAAGTTTCAGCATCAATTGGCCATGATATGCGAGTTTGTGTATTCTCATGACTGAATGAGCGGCCAACTTTGCTGGCGTACGATGGTTTGTTCGAAACTAGAGGATCATTCGAAACAGAAGCTATCGGTTTAGCCTCTGGGTAACTGATGTTTCTTTCTGTTTTAATTTTAATAATATTTTTTCTTTAAGATAAACAGGGCAGACCCTAGATGATGAAAATGGGATTCACCACAGTTTACACATTTAGAGGATTCAGAGCTACAGGTTGTTCCTCGTGTCCTTCGTCAGAACACTTGAAGCATCTCTGCGTACCACGACATTGTTTGGTTCCATGACCAAACTTTTGACAGGTGAAGAATCGTATTGGGTTAGGGATGAATCTGTCAACTCTGATTCCGGAGCAACCTAAAGAAATAGATGAGGGAGGAGTTGGAGTTTTAAAGGTTAAAAGATATGTATTTAATTTGGTTATATTTCCATTCTTTTAATTTGAAATCTAACAACATCAGATACACCTTGGTTTGATAATTCATCACTAATTTCTTCCACGGTAAGATCCACCTAGATATTGACTTCTGTCTCGAATGATTCCTTTGCAACTGTTCAAACTATTGTGAGGAGAGGCAGAAACAGAAAAGTCTGTAATTTTGTCATAGTCAGCAAATTTGTTGATTGACTTTTGTTGAACATTCAACCAACAAATTCCTGATCGCATTTTTGAAACTTTTTAACTGTACCAGCAATGCTTTGAATTTGTTTATGAATTACAAAAGGAGATATTTTTGAAACTGATTTTCATCTGTTCCTTTTATTACAATAAATCGGGGCCAACTATCATCTTCCTGACAGGGCGCAGAGTCATCACATTTTCTTTTTTGTTGAAGCTGATTGAGAAGTTTGGTTTTCTTTGCCATATGAAAGGAGAAAGATTCACTATCCTTGTCATCCACCCACCTCGGAGTGCCTACAAGGGCGATGCTGTGTTTCCGTGGCGAGCCGGGGTCAAGCGCTAATGCTGAAAGCGAGCTGCAAGTATAATGCACCTCGTCCCCAAAATTAGCACCCAAGGTCCACTGCGGAAAGCACCGGATGTTCCAAGAATAGTATACTCAAGCAGAGCGTATCCATCAAGCGAAATAGAAAGCGTACCACTTGATTGACCCATGAGCCATCGCCTTTTCAGTTATCCTAAATATAAATAGCTTGATTTAAATACCTGTGTATAAAGTACATTGTGATATGAAAGCTTATTGTTGAGGATTAACTGAAGGGCTCGACATGACCAGCCGATTGATCGGACCGGGTCCATCCGACCTCCCGTTTAGATGATATCGGAGCCAAAGCAGCTTATTGAACTATAGTCTCGTCCGTCCGGGTATTTTCTGACCGTAAGGAGTCTGGCTACAGCTCTCATCCGCTAGGATCTCGTCAACCACCGACACGGGTAGCAACCCACGGCCTACGGGTTGGAATGCCTATTTTATTTAAAACATCGGGCCATTCGTACGATGTTCGGATCACTTTAGTCTGGCCTCTACCCTTCGACCTGTCCAGCATGGGTGACCCTATCAGGAGACAAAGCTCCAGCTGGCATAGCTCTTAGGGTCACTGAGACACGCAAGCCCCCCGACCACGGCAAGGATAGCGATCCACCGGGGGTCGTCTGCAAGGTGGCCTGACGAGCTCTTATAAAGCGAAACAGTGTTTCTTTAGTAATTTTATGCATAAATAAATTATTATGAGATCTTTGTTGTAATTTATTTTAAAAGACCAAGAAAACCTCGTTATTTACCGGGAACTGATAAAGTGGATTAAAATATATCTTTTCATGCAGATGCGGGTGGGGGAATTGTGACCTGCACAATTCTGTGGCAAATTTGTGGTCCCCACGAGTCAGTGATTGTGTTTGTGTTACTTTTATAAAGAAAACCTCACATGGAAGAAACTTCTATATTTGTATTGGTTCATCTTTTAAATTGTAATTGTATCAGTGTAGAGCCGATATGCATGATATTACATCTACATAGCATGTTTAGTCTTTTTCAATTCATTAACAACTGGTAGTGGTATACTGGCACATAACCAGAATGTGTGTTCATGTATACATGTGTTTACCTTCATGATATCTCTTCTTCAATGGCACATGTCATTTCCCTATTCCATGTTGTCCAGATTTAATCTGGTGCATTTACATACGTGATTTACACACTCTCCATGTGAAAAAGACCTTCCACAATCTGGTACTTTATCTCTAATTATAGCGAATTCAGATGAATCATTATCCTCAACATATCTCATATCATTTTATATTTATATATTCACAAGAACTTTCATGTTTTATAACAATATTCAGGTAAAATGCGAATAATTGTAATACGATACGGTAGTTAAGTATGTAACGTCGTCGTTAAACAATGATTAAAGGTAGATACACGTTCTATATTAAATATGTAAATTCAATTGTAACTTTACTGAAAACCTAATACGCATTTCTATTATCACATATATATATTTAATATTAAGCAAATGTATTTATTTGATCGAAAATTACACAAAGTTTCAGTTCATGTATGGGAGGTCGGGAAGAAAAAGCGTGATGACGAGCAGGTCAAGTAATGAAGGTGCAATGGCAGCTGTAAAAAGTCAAAAGAGGCGAATGCTAACATTGCAGCTACATTAGACAGGAATGTACAAAAAGTGGAAAACAATATCAAAGCTCGGCTGAAATCAATAAGGGTTACTGCATTTTTATCATGAGGGCATAGTTGGTGACATGGTCATTTATTAGCATTAGTTTGTTCATTGCCGGTTATAAAGAGAATCAGAATTGCAAATTTATTCTGTAACATATGAATTAACTTTTGTCTGATATTGCTTATTGTTCGCGCAACGGTTGTCAATCCCGCCAAAAAAATGAAAAAAAAAATCAATTCTAAATTGAAAAGAGCAAATGTATGTAGTATTTTTAATATCAATACGTTTTGTATATAATATGTGTTTAAATGCAACATTATGCTAAATTGTTTACCAAGATTTTAAAATCTATTTTCGAATGCAGCATAGTCTTAAGGGTTTTGATTCCGTAGCAGCTGGTGTTTTCAGCCCAACATTGTCTGGCAATCAATCCTGTAACCTCCACATCAATTTTTCCATCTTTTACATCTTTGTTGAAGTGGATGTTTTCCTTTGATAATATAAAGATAATGCAGCAATGAATCAATAAACTAAAGTAAGAGAAAGAAACAAGCATTTTCTTTACTATTTAGACTCTGATTTTATATACTGAATATTTGTAAAAACAAGATAGTACTGTATTTTAGCAGCATGACAACTATCAGTAAAAGCTAAATATCTTCCTTTTTTCTGATTCCAAGTTGAGTCAAATAATGATATGTCTCATTTAATTAACAAAATTAATATCTTTGGATACAAAATATAAATTTTACAAGATTCATCAAAGTAAGCTAACCAAAAGAGATACTCCCTTTTATGCATTGATGCCACCGTTGCTACCAAAACACGAATGTTACTGTCTCTTGAAACAAATTGTTCCATGCTCCTTTGCTTTGATTCCTCATATGTGTGGACAATGTACCATGCTGTTTTCACTGGTTGATACCCCTTTTTGTGGCAGATTTCAGCTCTGAATGTATCCATATATATAATGTTTTACAAAGAGCAATTGAGTGGACATATATTATGGTCTTTTGGAAACTGGTCTTTCTCCTCTTTTATACATTCCAATATCCATTTTATTTCCACATCTTGTTGTTCAGATGACTCATCTATGCATAAAAATATGTTCGGTCTGAATTTTAAATAAAACATATATACTTACAGGGGTTCAAACGTAAAATGTTTCATTTATAAACAAGTAATTACTGAAAGTATTGTATAAAGTACAGGAAATAATAACCTTTACTTACCATTATGTACGTAAAATATATAAAAGTTATTTAATCAAATTCATATTTTTTTTTATTAAAGGCGAATTGCTGTTCAATCGGAGCAAAGGTTCCCTGCTGTTGATCGTACTTCGACCTTTATTTATTTTATTTTTTTTTGTAACTTAGATAGTTGCCATTTATGCCACGTCTTTTTTATTTATATTGTTATGTCACAAAAAAAAAAACAATTGTTAAAATGACATACCTGTTTGAAGGTTGAGGCAAGCGAAACAGCAAAATACCTATACCTGTCCTGGTTAAGGGTCAAGAAAGCCACCAAACCGTCTGAAAATATTGTGCTGCCAGCCTGTACGTGTCTTTGTTATCAATGGTAGCAACATCTCCTTTGACCTCTTGTCCAATGGGTTAAGAACAATTCTATTTGAAGATTTTTCTATAATTCCGAAAACCCAATCTTTCGTTCCACTGTCTTTCCCCTTGTAGAACTTGTGTACTTGTCCACAAAGGGATTTGTCTAATTAAACTTTCACGAAAACGTATTATCCCAAATGAACTGTACAAAAAGTTTCTAGCAACTTAGGCTCAGTACATGGTGGTACTCTTGTATGCAAGTTCGGAACTTACTGAACACAACGTAGTGTTCATCTCTAAATATTAAACTACGAATAAATTTGAAGACACCCCTTTAAACGTCATAGGAAGTTACAAGAAAGTTTTCTTCTCGGACCCACTCATTAAGTTCAATGTCATTTTTAATTAACAAAGAATACAAATTCCATGAATTACTGAACTCAAACACCTTTATTTGCCCTCCAGTTGTTTTCCTCTTTTTTCCGTCTTCCTAACGACATTTCGAAATAGTTATGAATATGATAGGAAACAATCTTAATATATATATACAATCCGTAATTAATAGTCACGTTTAAAGGAACTCTCATTTCAATACTTTTGTATTTATACTGAATGGCCGTAATGGAAAGCACAGCTCATGAAGTGTTGTATGATGGTATTCTTATATAAATTTCGTGTAGAGTTTTTATAATTAATATTTATAAGTAATAAACCAACCTTATAGTGGCAATGATCATATCTACCACGTTAAAATACATTCACATAAACATATCATGTAGTTTACTTCGTTATGATGTAAGCTATACTTATATTTATTAGGTTTTGTAGTATTTGATATTTATCTCAAGACATATTTTAATTATTTATTTTTAGACATATTTTAACACTACTTAATGAATGGGTAAATATAGTGCATTATTGAAATTTTTACAGCTTATGAGGTTGTGGTATTAAAGTTCAGTATACTATTACATAAATATACAATTCAATAATAGCAATCTATTTTAAGACTTCAATGAATAACCATTATTATAGTGTCAACTGCGATGTATTCACTTTTGAATGATTTTCAGTGATCATATTCCATACATATATATATATATATATATATATATAGCTTTTCACGATATAAAAAGCAGTTCATTCAATGGAAACGGACTGCAATAAATTTTGATTCACTGCAATTTTCATTCTCAAAATGGATTGTTTTGAATCATTGCAAAATGGTCAAATGACTATGGATTTTCGCTAAAAATCTAGGAGTTTTATTCTCATACAATGTCATATCTGGAAATCTAAACATATCTCTTGAAGAACCATGTCATAAAGGAACAACAATTCACATCTTGTCGGAAAACTACAGTTTTGCTTATGTTAGAAAAATTACATTAAGCTTAAAATAATACCGCTGAATATAATTTTTCTATTAAAGAAAACCAATGAAAATTCACAACAGCTTTCAAATCAACCTGCAATAAAAATAAAAGAAACATTACGCTTGATAAAACTTGAGCATTCCACTTTTTATGCCATATGATACACAATGAATGTATAAAACAAAACTAAATTTTTAGCTTATCGAAACTAAAACTGAGGGCTAAAATTTTAGCTTTCAAACATTTTGGTTCAATTTTTTCTGCTAAAATTTTAGCCATTAGAACAATTTTAACAAGTACATAAATTTTGTTTTTCATGATTTAAAATGCTAAAGTTTTAGTTTTACAAGGATTTGTATAGTTCTATACAAATCCTTGGTTTTAACAACATTTTAATTGAAAGTGAAAATTTATCCAATAAAATCAAATTTAACGGATTTCGCAGATGAGATTTAATGTTTGATCTAGACAAATCGCGTGTACATGTATACATTAATTACATGAACAAGAACTGCATTTTCCACATTCATTGATTAATATGCTGAACATGCTGATTGGTAACCTCAAATTATAATAATGGTGGATTGCAATTGCTGTAGTTGTTTATGTGGTTTCAGAAGACTTATTTGTTAGTCCTTTATTGATATTGGTACTATCTAGATAAGACAGAGAAAAATAGAAAGAGAAGAAAGATATGTCTAAAGAACCTGTAAAATAATATATGTAATATGTTAAGGATTAAATAAGTTCATCTGATATAAAAACAACAAGTTCAGGATCCGTTGTGACATCTTTAAAATAAGTTGTATGCACATCTACTTTTATGATTAAACTATAGTATTGCAAATTGTTGTAAAAATTGTTGTTTTTCTAATTTATGAAAATCAATAATAGGAAGATGGATGAAAGCTTGTGAAGTTACGATATATGTAAATATATTAATATATAACAAAATCCCTTCAAGAAAATCTAGACCTTTAGTTAAGTCATGCAGTTCTATGACAGCAGAACTTAATTTTATGTTATAGTAGCAACTTTAACATTCGTATGACTAATGACAAAGCAAACAATAGAAATCATGAATAGAACACATGGATATGTATTAATTCTGTGTGACTTGAATTTACATTGTTATTTATCTAAAGTTTCTCAATAGTGTAAATGTATGTCTTGTCTGCAAATTTTCTAAACTTTACTAGTATTTTTTAATATTAAAAATTATTCCATCTAGTAGATGAATCTGTTTTACAAGGTCATATTTATTCATTTATGCACAAAAAAATCATAACTTTAAGTACTGTTTATTTCACTATGTATTGTATGCACCCCTATATAGTCCAAGAAACTTGAGAATACAGTTTCCATGTGTATAACACAGGGATATATCAGAAATGTTACAACTTCAAATTCAGTAAAGTTTTGCTTGAGCCTGATTTTTCAGCAAAAAAAATATCATATATGAAGAAAATTATAATCTGCATTATATTTAACATCCAATAAAATTTAAGTATCAAGTATACAAACTGAAGAAGTCCTGCCTATCTATTGATTGCAGATGTCAATCTATAATTACAATGCCTCAACAAACAATTATATAAACAAAGCAATCAAGCCAACCAAACATTGAAACTAAAAGCATTATAAAAATAGCTGTAAGGTTATAAAACTAATGATATAATTTCATTGAATAGGTATACCTAAAATATGCCAACAGCACTACGATGATAGCAGGATTGAAATGGTCAGAAATAACGTCATGAAAATGAAGAATTTTTTGAATTTCAAGAATATACATGGTGGATGGAATTTCTTAACAATCCAACTAAATCCACTCCCAAAATAACCAGATGGCCATTGACAAATTTACTGAAAATGCACAAGATTATAGATATACCAATACAGCTGGTGCCAACAGAGGATCCTGAACCTTCATGCATTTCTGAAATGTTAGAAAGTGAAGGCTTAATAAGAGAAGTATGATTTCCTTTGCATTCACTTCTTAAAAGTACATTAATCTTAGTGTCTCTAATTTTTGTGATATTTTCATGTTTCTTGATTGGTGTGAGAAAAATATTTTTCCTCACTAGTGAAATATCTTGGCAAATTAAACGACTGGTTTGAAATTTTATTATGATGTAAAATTTTCTTTGTTTCTTCTGAATTTTTGTATTTGTGGCGTCATGTTAAAAGATGACCATGTCTGATGACGTTGCATATAAAGAACACAACTTTCTACAAATCTTTGAAATGGAAGGATAAAAATCATAAGAGAAACAGATTTCACTACTTTAAATCGTGTATTATGATATTTGTCCACTCTCAACAGTTGAATTGTAATTATATAGAAATCTCTTCAGGCCTCATTTTTTAGCTCACATGGCCCGAAGGGCCAAGTGAGCTTTTCTCATCACTTGTCGTCCGTCGTCCGTCGTCGTCTGTCGTTAGCTTTTACAAAAATCTTCTCCTCTGAAACTAATGGGCCAAATTAAACCAAACTTTGCCACAATCATCATTGGGGTATCTAGTTGAAAAAATGTGTGGCGTGACCCGGCCAACCAACCAAAATGGCCGCCATGGCTAAAAATAGAACATAGGGGTAAAATGTAGATTTTGGCTTATAACTCTGAAATCAAAGCATTTAGAGCAAATCTGACATGGGGTAAAATTGTTTATCAGGTAAAGATCTATCTGCCCTGAAATTTTCAGACGAATCGGACAACCGTTTGTTGGATTGCTGCCCCTGAATTGGCAAATTTAAGGAAATTATACATTTTTTTTGGCTATTATCTTTAATATTATTATAGATAAAGATAAACTGTAATCAGCAATAATGTTCAGCAAAGTAAGATCTACAAATAAGTCAACATGACCAAAATGGTCAGTTGACCCCTTAAGGAGTTATTGCCCTTTATAGTCAATTTTTACCAGTTTTTTGTAAATTTTTGTAATCTCTTACAAAAATCTTCTCCTCTGAAACTACTTGGCTAAATTAAACCAAACTTGGCCACAATCATCATTGGGGTATCTAGTTTAAAAAATGTGTGGGGTGACCCTGCCAAAACCAAGATGGCCGTCATGACTAAAAACAGAACATAGGGGTAAAATGTAGATTTTGGCTTATAACTCTGAAACCAAAGCATTCAGAGTAATTCAGACATGGGGGTTAAATTGTTTTGCAAGTCAAGATCTATCTGCCCTGAAATTTTCAGATGAATCCGACAACTGGTTGTTGGGTTGCTGCCCCTGAATTGGAAATTTTTAAGGAAATTTTGCTGTTTTTGGTTACTATCTTGAATATTATTATAGATAGAGATAAACTGTAAACAGCAATAATGTTCGCAAAGTAAGATCCACAAATAAGTCAACATGACCAAAAAGGTCAGTTGACCCCTTAAGGAGTTATTGCCCTTTATAGTCAATTTTTTATAATTTTGTAAATTTTGTAAATTTTTGTAAATTTTGTAAATTTTTGTAAATTTTAACAAAATATTTTCCTCTGTAAATAATGGGCCAAGTTCATTATAAATTGAGATAATTGTAAGAAGCAAGAATGTTCAGTAAAGTAAGATCTACAAACACATCACCATCACCAAAACACAATTTTGTCATGAATCCATCTGTGTCCTTTGTTTAATATGCACAAAGACCAAGGTGAGCGACACAGGCTCTTAAGAGCCCTAGTTTAAAAAATATTTTAAAAACTGTGACTGTATTGAGTGGAGAAATATCAAATAACACTCGTTGCAGTGGTGAAATCTATATTTCTGTTTCTAGATAAGGTTGTGACAATGTTCAAAATGCCAGAACTCAGAATATACCAAAAAGTAAAATCACCAAAAATGCTGATTAAAATACAAAACTGAAAGTCCCAAATCAAATGGCAAATCAAAAGTTCAAACACATCAAACGAATGGACTACAACTGTCATATTCCTCATTAAGTACAGGCATTTTCTAAAGTATCAAATCTCAATTCATAGTTTAAAAATATTGAAACAATAGTCTCACCATAAACCAAATATCAGCCTTGTCAAGAATACCTTTCTACTAGAACTGGGAAAAGGTGTATAATGAACTCTTTAGTGTACAATTCTTGCCTGATCATATAAAACTTGTATCAAAGTTAGGATCAGCAATGTCTTGGATAAGTTAAAAAATCAGTGCCGAGGATTAATAATGATATTGAGTAATGCCTCTTGGAAACATTAAATATACTAGAAGATGCCTGCAAAATCGTGGTACAATATTGGGCAAGTGTTGAATCACTAAAGTTTTTAAATTGTGTGTGCAGTATGTCGACTAAGCATGCACGAAAGCGTTTAAGACACCAATCAATAATGGTCTCTGAATTTGAATATTTTCTTTAAAATTGGTGTTTTCTGTATAACAGATGGTTTCAAAAACATATTTAGGAAGTACAAACATTATACATTCATTCATCATATTACAAATATATCTGACTTTGTATGGTGTCAGAGGAGTTGTGGTTCAACGAAATAGGTCTCGTCCGTCAGTAGTAAAGATGGAAAATTACATTCTTTGTGCTCTCTTGCCAGAGTTTTTATAAAACTTATATCATAGTTTCATATGAGCAATGTCTAGATCAATTTGAAAAATCATTCTGATAAAATATTTTCAAAAGAGTTTAAGGCCACTTGAAAATGTTAATTTTTTCCCAAAATACATTGCATTTTATTTCAAGCCTTCATTTCTCAAAGATATTTATGAAAATTATGTTCCTTTAACCATTGTAATTTTTTTGGTTTAACATTGTTTTTGTGAGATAGTTATTTACTGGATATTCTATTTTAAGATTAAGACAAAGGAAAAAAAAGAAAGAGAAAGGATTAAACTGATGACGAATTCTATATTCATCTGTAACTTATGCAGTATTGCTGGTTTACAGAGATGCTTAAAGTGACTAAAGCAGGATTTTCCACTGAAATCAGGATGGAAGATGTTGTACAGCTTTTATATGTTTTTCTTGGAAACAATAGAGCTAATAGAAATGCATGATGCATCCTTTTATACTTAAGAAAAGAGGAACGGCAGTATACCTGATCAAAGAACAAATGAAGGCATTTAGATTTAAGAGATTATCTTTTGAATTATGTAACTGTTGAATTGTATCAACATGCTATTATTATTATTGTTGGCTTTTGGACATTAACAAGAAATAAGGTTAATATTGGATCGAATAGAATACAGATATAAGGCTTGTAATGTTATTCATACTGTTAGCGTTCAGCCAGTATGAAGCAATTGCACTCTGCATTTGCAAGAAATGAATATAGGCATGATATAATCTTCATATTGTTAGCAATTAAGAAGTGTATATGAATAAAAATTAAAAAAATTAAAGTTAAAATTCCTCAACAATATTTCTAGAATCTAAAATGTACTATCTGTTTTGTTTATAAAAAATGTCTTCCTGTTTGTTTTTTACCTGCAAGGTGTCTGCCTCCACTATATAATCATTACATGCTCTGCTCTGTCATATTAATATTACAAGGAATTATTTGTCTATATAATGTACATGTAACAACTATTGATATACACATGTTAATGTAAGTGACCTACTTTGAAGCAGAAGTCATAAGCATGAGTATATTAAACTGTATTAATTCTAGAAGTATTGTTGTATGCTGTTTGTAATTAGGTTATAAAGATTATGTATTTACAAATGTTAATTATATAGTGGTCAGCCAAAAATGTTAATTACATTTGCAGATTTTTAAAGATGCAATATCAGCAAAATATATGAATTTCCTCCATTTTGTCTAGTTATAGCAGAAAAATGTCAGTTTTTACAGTTTGAAAAACAAGAATTGTCCAATCAGACCTTTTTTGTAATCATATATCTAGCTGTTCTTTAAAGTGTACACAGAAGACCTTTTAATATGCTTTCATGTTTGAATTGTTTAACACTAGTAATAATGGGGCACTCAATAGCTTGCTGTTTAGTGCGAGCCAAAGCTCTGTGTTGAAGGTCGTACTTAGACATATAATTGTTTAATTTTTACACATTATGATTTGGATTGTTATTTGTTTCATTAGCACGTATACCACATCTTATTTCTATTGGCAGGTTAGACAGCAAAATTGATATTTGTATTAAATTCGTTATATTGGTCATTAAATTTGTATGTGGTATTAATATATGAAAGGTTTGATCTGTCTTTTGTTACTACAAAAAATACACATACCGTTACCAACCATTTAGAAACTCTATATGAGTTATTTCCTCTTCTGTATATGACATAAAGGACATATAAGTGTAACATTATAACGGTAAGACATAGATACATAGGGTCTTTCAATTTGAAATCCATGGTCTCATCTATGCTGGTATCTATTATGAGTTTTCTTATGACTTTGGACCAAATGTACCAATTTTTTCTTCATATACATTTTGTATCACTTCTATTGTTTTTTTTTCAGATTAGACTGGAAGTAACTTTTCCAAAATAGATATAGCTAATTGTCACCCCTTTTCAAGTAAAAGTACATGTATAGAAACCACATATCTTTTAATCAGTGCATGGAAATCTGTCTTCTGACACCTTCATTGTTTAATTTGTTTCCTTTTAATCTTTTTTATCAACAAATCATAATTTCAAAACCCAGTTCTTTCTTGTTCTGAGGTTTTTTTATGGAAGTAGTTTAAAAAAATCATTATTCGAAAATTCATATTAATTAAAAAGTTGATATATTCAGTGAAACAAAGAATGCAAATATTTATTAAGGCTAAACGAAAAATGAAATTGGTGTCATCTATCCTGGAAAAAAATGATAAATTATTATATCCCAGAAACTCTCATTTGCATAATAGTATAATAAATAGCCAACAGTATAAATAATATCCTACTATGCCAAAATTATTATTATATATATAAGTAACCAATTGTTCTAACATCACATATTGTATTGTACTACTTAGAGTTTCTTTGTAACTTTGTATCAAGAATGTCTGTGAGAATAAAGATCTATATTTATCAAAGATTTTTCTTTAGAAGTGATATTAAAGTATGCAGCATAGTTTACCTGCTTCACCAAGATGAGGATTGAAAGCAAGTCGTGTAAAGGCTCCGCTCTGTCTGTCTTATCCACTAATGTATTTCACTTTTTTCAAAGTTTTTTTGGCTTCTATTAAAGGGGTATATTATATTTGGTGTTGAGCTTATGAATTGTAGGTTGTGACATTTAAGCAGTATATAAGGTCTGCCATGCAGCCACTTCTTGTTGGCAATAGTAAAATAGAAAATAAACCTAAAGATTGTACAAGGAAAAATATATTTCTTGAATTCTAAAAGGGAATTATTTTATATTTGGTCTGGAACCTGTTATGTTGAGTTGAAGGTGTTTTTTTTAGCATTTTTAGATCTGTGGTGTTCAGTTAGTTGTCTAAGTTACTTTTCAACTTTCTACAGGAGGGCAATGGCTCATATTTCAGTTCCTAGAACTATATACAAATCAGCTGTGCTAGCATAGGGCAGGTTTTACTGCCACAAAAAGAAATCCTAAAGAATCAACATACAAAAAAAAAAAAACATGACATGCTTTTCAATAATCTGAAACACAAAGGTTTTACAAAGTTGTTTACCAAGCCACAGAGATCACCACTAGAAAGCTCTTTTCCTTTTTGACTAGGCAGATATATATGTGTGTTTCTGTTAGTGTCTATTTATACTATATTCCTTCAATTCTCACGGATTGCTAGAGTCGGTCTCTTTTGCAAATGTTCCCCAGTTCTGAGATGATTTGTACTTACTTATATTTGTACAGTCAAGGAGTGATTGTGTGTTAGAAAATTTGTCATTTTCTTACCACCTTAAGGTAGCACAATACAAAGATTTTTTCATTCCCAATCAGATAACTTTAAACTGATGTAATTCATTTCATCCTTCTTTATATTTTATAAATGAGGTACCAAAAGAAAGAAGAAAGATTAATCTTTCAAATTGTGATAATTTCATTATGACATAATTATTACATAATCAATTGTTATGTAATTAGTTGCTATATTGTGATGTCCACACTTGAATGAATTTAGCGTCTTTGTTCTTCATAGCATCCCAAAATATTTTATAGATTCTTGTACAACACAGCTTGACCTCCAAAACCGTGTCTCAGATTTCCAAAGACATCAATAGAACAAATTTTATACCCAATTGAATTTAGTGAACTCTTATGAATTGATGTTGCAAACTTCATTGAAGATTTATGAGAGAATGAAATACAATAGGAAAAATCTGAGACAATACGATTTTCGCAAATACTACACAACACAAAATTTGCATTGATACAACGTTATCGACAACATTGTTGTATGACAAAAGAGAAGTGAAATAATCGATTTTATTATACTTTACGTTAAAAATCATATGTTGATTGGCTAATACGAGGGTGTTAATTTAGTCTATCACATGGCTTAGCGGGTATTTTTTTTAATGTCACCCTCTCCGCTAGACCAATCTAAAATCGGTAATTTAAAGGACAATGAATGGAATTTACATCAAGTTATTAAAGACAATGCTTAAGTTCTACGTTTTGGCTCAGATTTTATTATTTAACTGTCAAATGAAAAAATAAAACATCTTACTTCACTTCTGTTGATTTTTCTAATACCCGTAACGTTGTTATGAATGTGACTTCATAGAAAATACTTTTAAATAAAATTCATCTGTAAAAGACAATAATGATAGGACATTCAGTATAATAAATGAAATAACACATAGCTGAGAGGGTGATACAGCATATTGGTACCCCTCGAAAAAGCATTGTCAAGCTTGGCTTCGCCGCGTTTGACAATGTTTTCTTGTGGTAGCAATCTGCTCTATCACCCTCTCAGCTCTGTGTTATTCATTATTATTTCACATAAAAAATCACGTTAATGAATTGCCATCAATGTAGTAACAATATTTAATATATTAACAAACAAAATAATCTAAAGGTAATCCAAGCATTTTAGAGACAAAATCTTTATCATAAAAGCGCTTTAAAAATATAAATCACCAAAATGTTTGAAAATGTATAGATTTATTGTATATTTAAAGCGTTTAAACGACAAAGAATTATAAACATTACAAAATGGCGCAAATTTATGTGAATCTATGGCTGTATCAAAAAACATCTCTTGTTTGTGTTTTCTAAATAGAAATGATAATGTTATTTAAAAGATAAAGGAATACCAGAAAAGGAGGAGAAACTCTCAAACTTTAAGATAAGTATTTCTATTTGTTTGACTAGTTTTACTACTTTTGATTTGTATATAGATATAAGAAGATGTGGTATGAGTGCCAATGAGACAACTCTCCATCCAAGTCAAAATTTATAAATGTAAACCATTATAGGTCAAAGTACGGTCTTCAACACGGAGCCTAGGCTCACACCGAACAGTAAGCTATAAAGGGCCCCAAAAATTACTAGTGTAAAACCATTCAAACGGGAAAACCAACGGTCTAATCTATATAAAAACGAGAAACGAGAAACACTTATGAACCACATCAACAAACGACAACTATGACAATATGTAAACAAAATATCTTTGGTACTCAGATGGCCATGTACGAGTTCAATTAGCTATTGAATATGTACAAGCAGCTCGTCCAATAGTTGGTTGTTGTCCATTTGCAGGTATACATTATTTCATATTTCCAAAAATATTTTTTTTATGACTTTTGACTTCAAATAGGGTCCGTAGAGTAAACGTCATATAATACATATAATATATAGTGTTATATGGACACACCATATACAATACTGCCTAGTTCAGTATATGGCTTTATAGTATACAAGAGGTGAATAATACCAGAAGCATCATCAAAATTCATTTGGCTAAAATAACTGACAATACCGTGTCGAAAAGCGTAGAATAACAAAAGGACTAACAAATAAGTCTTCTGAAACCACATAAACAACTACAGATTAAGCAATTGCAATCCACCATTAGTATAATTTGAGGTTACCAATCAGCATGTTCAGCATATTAATCAATGAATGTGGAAAATGCAGTTCTTGTTCATGTAATTACATGTATACATGTACACGTGATTTGTCTAGATCAAACATTAAATCTCATCTGCGAAATCCGTTAAATTTGATTTTATTGGATAAATTTTCACTTTCAATTAAAATGTTGTTGTAAAAACCAAGGATTTGTATAGAACTATACAAATCCTTGTAAAAACTAAAACTTTAGCATTTTAAATCATGAAAAAATAAAATTTATGTACTTGTTAAAATTGTTCTAATGGCTAAAATTTTAGCAGAAAAAAATTGAACCCAAAATGTTTGAAAGCTAAAATTTTAGCCCTCAGTTTTTAGTTTCGATAAGCTAAAAATTTAGTTTTGTTTTATACATTCATTGTGTATCATATGGTATAAAAAGTGGAATGCTAAAGTTTTATCAAGCGTATTATTTCTTTTATTTTTATTGCAGGTTGATTTGAAAGCTGTTGTGAATTTTCATTGGTTTTTCTTTAATAGAAAAATTATATTCAGCGGTATTATTTTAAGCTTAATGTAATTTTTCTAACATAAGCAAAACTGTAGTTTTCCGACAAGATGTGAATTGTTGTTCCTTTATGACATGGTTCTTCAAGAGATATGTTTAGATTTCCAGATATGACATTGTATGAGAATAAAACTCCTAGATTTTTAGCGAAAATCCATAGTCATTTGACCATTTTGCAATGATTCAAAACAATCCATTTTGAGAATGAAAATTGCAGTGAATCAAAATTTATTGCAGTCCGTTTGCAAGATTAGACATTATCAATTATAGAAAGCGACTTGGTGCATTCCTTATTATCCAAACAGGTAATTTTATCGAGACATGAAATAAAATTAAATTAAACAGAATTATTGGTTATTTTTTAAAGTTTTTAGTTAACATTTATTTTAAGAAGCTTTTATTTATGAATGATAAGTTAAATTATCAAGGGTTGAGAATTGATTCTGCTTTGATCGTATACATTGCATTATATACGATGAGCACTTCGAAAGCGTATCATTGGATAACAATAGTTGATAAGGAAGATGTGGTATGATTGCCAATGAGACAACTCTCCACAAGAGACCATGATGACACATAAATTAACAACTATAGGTAACCGTACGGCATTCAACAATGAGCAAAGCCCACACCGCATAGTCATCAATAAAAGGTCCCAAAATGACAATGTGAAACAATTCAAACGAGAAAACTTACGGCCTCATTCATATAAAAATGAACGTTAAACAAATATGTAACACTTAAACGACAACCACTGAATTACAGGCTCCTGACTTGGGACAGGCACATACATACATAATGTGGCGGGGTTAAACATGATAATTTTAAATCACATAGTGTTATAATGCCATCTAATGAAACAATGTTCCATGCTAATCAGGAATCTATAATTCAAAGGTTAAATAAAGCCAAAATACTGAAAACAGCAGTGCAGCCATCCCCAACAAAGGTCCTGATCAGATGGGATTTCTGCCTGAACAAAGTGTCAGACAATCCCAGCTGATCAACCTACAGCTGCTGGATATTCAGTCACCTCCTGAGGAAGATCGTGTCAGCGTAGAGTCAATGAAGAAGATAATATTTACCAAAAGAAAAGATAATTACAAAACCCAAACCAGTAGAAGGAAGTAATAGAGGGAGAGGTAGAGAGGTTGAAAAAAATATCCAGCAGCTGTAGTATATCAGTTATCTATGCTTATAGCCGTTGGCATTGATATTGTACCACCCTTAAGCACATTTGTGCAGTCTGAGGCGTAGCCGAAGGTTGTACAGTTGTGCTGAAGGGTGTTTCAATCTCAATTCTGAATAAAGAAAGTGCAGTGTGGAACTTTTCCAAGCTGAAAAGAAATTGACAACTGCAACTACAGCAGTGGCAAGTACAAGAATTGTCTCGTTCGAATTGTTTTACATTTCTGAAATCAAGGCGTTTTACAACTCTGTAGTATTTTCATTGATTAAGAATTTTTTTTTCAAATTTAATTAGTAGCTCTGTCAAGAGTGTAAACACATTGTATAACGTAACGTAACAATGTGTAATCTAAGTGTGTCTCTAGTCTAAATATGGTCTTCAAAATCCTATACTTTTAATACATAAATCGTTTATTAAACTTTTAAGTTTTGTTTACGCTATAACAATAGCAAGATTTCATTTTTCCAGTTAGATAGTTCCGATTCTTTGAGTTGGAATGGAAAAACGTATAACATTAAGAACAAGAGAGCACATACGAATAGCCAGAAATAAAGCAGAAATCAGAAAAGAAAATGGAGTTAAAGAGCATTCAAATTGTTTTAATCAATTATCATAAGTGAGTACAGTTTATAAACAAAGTTTCTGCTTTGTACCTTAAACTCGAAATGGCATGGCTTAAAGAGAAAACGAAATGTGAAAATGACAAATTTATGAAACTTCTCAATGATGGCCTCCGTCTAAAAGATATAACAACATTCTTTGAATATAAGGTTGATATCAGATGTTGTGGAAGGTGAGCACCTCCTGTTTTACATGTAACACCTGCCATGTTTCTTTTCAGTATCAAAACTTGTGTGAGGTCTTGTACAATACTTCAATCAACCTATCTAAGAATATCAGTTAAAATCTGTTTGACAGTCACAATCTTATTTTCAAATTTTGTTGGAGGAATCAACATTTTCCTATTCTGAAAATAGTTTTATTAATGGGAACTAATTTGTTTGCCTTTCTTTATTTTTCCATTACATTTTTTAAATAGATACAGAAACAGACCAAGTACATGTATCAGGTATACAGTCTGCATCATTGTTATCAGGATCATCTTCTCATAAATTTGCAGTAGGTTCATTGACTTCTACTGCTACATCTGAATCGGCAACATCCATCCAAACAGTTTCTATGACATCTATGGCTTCTTCAGAGTCTGTAATATCAAACCTAGCATCGTCATTGGCTTCATCTGATTCTACAACATCAAAATTCTAAATGAAAAGAAGATAAACAAAGATCAACAATTCAAGTTGCCATAGATCATGATTACATTGTATCACAGCCTATTCCTGTTGTGCAAAATTTAATGGTAGAGCAAATCGTGGATTTGAAAAACAATTATAGATATCAATTCAAAAACAATAATGAAAGAAGCAGACACAGAAATTCTTATGTCAGTCATAAAAAAAAGAAACAGAAGAGAAATTATCAAACAAATTCTCACAACTAGGGTTTTTAGAGAGAGCATCCTGTGCCTTTTTATGGAAGAAATGAATTCAATGTCCAATCTTCTAAGATGATCTGACCTTCACCTTATTTTAATAGTATACTAGTCAATGTATTCCTGGTGAGGTTTGTTTTTCCTACGCTATAAGCTAAAGGCTTACTATTTTTGATTAATTGTATGATGGTATACATGTCTGTCTGGCAAGGTTCGTCTGACATTATTTTCTGTATAAATATGGACACATCAGTTGTAAATCAGAGGAAGACATCTGAAGAGGTAATTGTCATCAAGTGTCAGGGCTTCATAGCCAAAATATCAAAAAAATCATAACAGTGAAATTGACCAGTCATTTGTTCAACGAAATACTTTTTGTTACTTAGTACTTTAATGTTTAAACCAATGGAATGCATTACACATGCAATGAGATATACGCACGATATATTTGACGGTATTGCAAAATTACAGTACTATAATGGTGTGTTTGGTCGTCTGTGTTCAAATCAAGATCGGGAAGTTATGAAATGTATAATTACTAACCTCCAAATTGTTCAGCTTTGGTACAGGCTTGTTTTTACTACGACAGAAGTTAGTAGGGTTTGAAATTTCCTTCAGATACCCACGTTATGCTCAACAAACACCCAAGAAGTATAACTTGTAACTTTCAGGAAATGAAATGAACACTGCTTCTTTATATTATAAGTATATGTACCATACAAGAAGCATGCCTGGAATTTAAGATGACATTTTATGCTACTATAGACCTACCGATATTGTCTCAGCGGTATTTTTGGATACAAAAATTCAACTGAGGGTGTCGAAGGTTGTTTTAATTGTAATATGTATTCATTAGAATGTAGATGTGAAAAGCCTCAGTATTTCAAAAATTCAAGTTTTGTTATCAGTTAATTTACATTTATAAACATAGCAATGATAACTCAAGTCAACACGTCAGAGATCTAATTTTGCGCCATTTTCAATGAGTTAAATAGTGTAATTTTGGTGTAAAACTTACATCTGGAAACAAATTCACAAAACAAGAACATAGAAATCAGCTGATCAAATGTGTCCAGAACCTCAGCAGATGACACAGGGGAAATAATAAGCAAAATCAGCAAGAGTCTAATAATGTTTTCCCAAATCTAATTATCCCTTTCAGCTTTACTTCCTATCATGTATGGCAGTAACTTCATGATATTTTCTTTCTCAATTCCCGTCATAGGAAAAGTGTTTTTAATATCCAGAGCCCTTCTTTTTAGTCCTTGAGGTTTATCAGCTCTTTCATTTCAAGCATCGATAGATTCTTATTCGCAATCATCATCATCATCACTATTACATATTGATGTTAAAGACTCTTCAGACTTGTGTCTTCAAAAAAATTTTAAAAGTGCAACATTTAAATGTGGCTCACAAAAAACAATTGTTTAAAGACATTGGTTGCATTACTGTAGAGTTTAACGATTATCTTAGACATAAATAAAGGCAACAGTAGTCGAAAGTCGTAAATCGATTAAGAGCAAACAAATCCGGGTAACAAATTATAACAAAATATTCATTCTAATCATAAGTATCACTATGTCTTAAACCATAACATTTGATGTTTTTTTCGTTATAATTTAAAATTTAGCAGTTCAGTGTAAAGTTTTGGGAATTGCAATCTTATTAAAAGAATCTGTTTAAATTTAATCATTTTCAGCAATAATTTTGACAGTAATTTGTATATCAATAGATATAAGAAGATGTGGTATGTATTATTTTATCACTCAAAGAATATTTGTAAATGAAAAGTGTTTGGTGTCATACATTGTCACATGAAACAAAGATTATCATACTCTTTTATTCAATTAGTATTAATATTTATCAAGGGTTCCAGGATTAAAATATTTTTAGATTAATGCTTTTGTCATAATTTTATACTTTTTAGTTCTGGAAATGCAGCAAATAAATCAAAGCAAATCATCATGAAACTATTTATCACCATTTGCATGATCTGGTTCATAGTCATTATCTTGCTATTCAATATGACACATTAAACAAGTTTTTATGACCAAAATGGCCAATTGTCCCCTTTAGGAGTATTGTCCTTCAAAGTAAATTGTAATAATGTTTTTCAAAGATCTTCTCTGAAACTACTGCGACAAATAGAACGAAACTTGGCCACACTTATCCGCAGTGATGTTAACGCAATTTCGATTCGATTTGGGCAGGGGGTAACTTCGCAAAGATCTCATTAAATATTCATATATTCATTATTGGCGATGAGCCCGAAAGCTGCGACAGTCGTTAAAAATGTATGATAACAAATTGCATTCATGCATTTGAATTAAAAACGGATATCAATATGGTGTAATTTATTTACCGAAACATGAATATTGTATGTGTGTGCCTTAATAGACCACTTTCGAGTTTATCCGTCACCGGAAAACCCGTCAATTATGCGCTCCTTTATGACAACATTTACCAGATAAAGGGAATCGCCTGTATCCCTGCACTATTAGTGCTCATCAAGCGTCTTAGTGATCGTCATTGTGCAGGAAAAACTAGAAATAATGTTTGTTTGTAAGTACTTAATTACAATTCCCTTACGACAGCAGTGCTGATTGTCAACTATTAGAGACCCCAAGGGTGACTAGGGAATAGAAGTATGGTCACCATTGGTCTTCCTCCGACCGGCAGTAAAACCCTTGCTAAAGTGGGGCGTCCGTTTGGCTGTGCGGGATGTACAAATTTGCAGCCACGTCTGGTCAGAATGGGGACGTTAAATCCGATGCCTCGTGTAAAGAGAGTGCCACGCTCTTTGCACGTTAAGAACCCTTGCAACACCTCTTTGAGGGGTCCGTAGGTGACCTGTTGCAAGGCTAAATTTCTGTCCCTCTCCAATATACCCTCATTTCCCGTGGCAGTCTAAATTTCTCCGACCTTAATCCCGGACGCCCCTATTACAGAACCTACCTATTGTATTTATTGTTAATTTGTTCTCGTCCTGAATATGCATGAAATATTTGCCACTGGACGTTAAGCAACCAACAATCAATCAACTATTAGAATTTAATTTGCCGAATAATTCGTGCAATATAACATTATAGTTTTCCCGGCCACTCGCTCAACATTGGAACGGAAGTGACGATGCCTCTAAACGCACGAATGATGTTCACTAAAACCAGAGTTTTTGACGGAAATGCATCGAAATCGAAAGTTGTCCATTAGATTGCAATA
Organism: Mytilus coruscus; assembly: GCA_017311375.1. Lineage (NCBI taxonomy): Eukaryota > Metazoa > Mollusca > Bivalvia > Mytilida > Mytilidae > Mytilus > Mytilus coruscus. Next base: position 54,779,848 of record CM029605.1, read on the forward strand.
GCGGTTTTACATGCGGAGAATGTTCGCTTTGCGGGATCCCTACTCCCTTTGAGGATCACGTAATCAAAAGACGATCGCCGTCGGAAAGATGCTTGTGGTTTGTAGAATGGATAGCACCCTGCTGAGGAAATATTTTCACTTGTGTAAAAACATACAATTTTGGCTTCTGAAAATGTTTTATTGAATTTTAATTGACGGTAAACGCAAGGTGGATCCTTATGTTTCCACTCAAATCCCATCTTTTTAATACTGATTCTGCTTTATCCTGCCCTACATTGTCATTACGGTGTACATGGAATAATGCAAAAACCACAAAGCCGATCTTCTGTCATTGTAGTTCTGCTAAAAAAGAAAGGGGAAGATCTAACAGAAACAATGCACATTTTAAATAACGTGCAGATTTATTTAAAACAACCGTTGAACTAGTTACTGTGAAAGGACTTTAATTCGTGGGTATAAATTTTCGTGGTTTGAGCAACATTTACCTGTTCGTGGGTTTTTAAATTCGTGGATTTTAAAAATGAAAAATTGAGCCATTAGAAACGAAGGTTACAAGTTGTCTTGATTGATGGAAATTACAAAGTAAACATTGACTGGTGAAAATCGTAGTGATCATACTAATTAACCCAAGATAGAGTGATCAACAGATTAAAGACTATCAAAGGTGTTAATTAGACCATTTAAACATGTCACCTAAAGAAAACATTAACACAAACCAATGCTATAAACGTATCATGAATTGTAAAATAATTCCTATCAAAACACAGCCCAGCATAAAATTATTATTTTCCATACGTAAAATAACTAATAAGGATATAAAATGAACACTTAATCATAGCATATCAATACCGGAAATCTGACTTTCCTCGATCAAAAATATTTTTTTATGAAAATTAAAAGATCAAAAGATTTACAGTTTAGGTTTTTAAAGATTAAATGGGTATAATCCTGCTTGCAGTTTTAGTTCATGTTCCGTTTGCCCTATGACTACTATTCTAGTTTTCTCAGATTTGGCGATAATCAATATATTCTCTAGATCATATCAGTAGTCAAACATACATGTCGATCTTTCTATGTCTTGATTTAGACAACGGTTGTTTAATTTGGTAGGACACTTAAATTCGTGGATAAAAAAAAAATTGAAAACAACACATTTAATAATTTCTTGCGTCCGAAGCGCTTTTCTGGATTTACCTTCATCAGGAACGCTCAAAGCCAAACATTTGAAATCCGAAGATGTATAAGTACCGAAACCGTTGAAGAGCTATATGTCAAAAATACCAAAAATAAATAGCCAAATTCATCTAAAGCCAACTTTGCCTGAGGGAGTTGAAACGTTAGTTTCTTAATAATTTCAAAATTTATAAACGGACAATTTTGGTAAAGTTTGTTAAATCATGTCAGTACCGAAGTACTGACTACAGTATCCACGAAAACCACGAAAATTGGTTCCACACGAATAAAAGTACTTCCACAGTATCTAGATTTCTGATACCAAAAAAATGGCAACGTCAACCTACAACCCAAAAATCAAATTTAATATACAATGCTTACGTCATCATTCTGTAAGCTATTATTCGTATGTTTCTCTTTCCTATATGTTCTCCCATTTAATTGTATTGTAGTCCTGTCATGTAATGTTGTCATTTTAATGTTATATTTAACATTGCCATAAAAGCGGGACGTTTGGCTAGCCACAAAACCAGGTTCAACCCACCATTTTTTCTTAAAATGTCCTGTACCAAGTCAGGAAAATGGCCATTGTTATATTATAGTTCGTTTTGTGTGTGTTACATTTTAATGATTGTGTTTCTGTTGTGTCGTAGTTCTCCTCTTATATTTGATGTGTTTCCCTCAGTTTTAGTTTGTAACCCGGATTTTTTTTTTCTCAATCGATTTATAAATTTTCGAACAACAACGACAATGAACAAATTCAGAATGTTTTTGATTCCGATGTCTCTTTAGGTTTGTAGGGTGTTATATTCTGCATGGGGCATGTATATACGTCTGTATTCATTCAAGACTTATTTTAAACTACACATCATGATATTATATTACAACAGTAAACATTACTATACAGATAACACGTGTAAAGCAGTTAAGAGTCTGTGTGTGGTCAGAGTACCGTGAGAACTGTTGGATTATATTAATCATGTTTATAGACATGATGATAGATATGACATCTCCCTTCTTTACTTAAATGAAATGAAATGGCATCATGTAAAACTTTGCCTTACTAAACAAATAAATTGTATTAATGAAATGCTGAAATGATGTGTAAGTACTTAAAGAAAAATTGTCTCTAAACATGCTAAAGCTAAATTGTCCTAATCTAAATACTAATCTAACTCCTACAAATTAATTCATGTTTTCAATTAGTCTCTCTGGTTTTCTCACCATTCTTCCACTACGCGTACGGTTATTATCATTCACCTCGATTTGTACAGTATTCGGTTGCACTATTGGCTCAGTGTCTAAATCGTCATTTTCAATTACGACATTGTTTTTGTTTTCCATCAAATGTTTTCTATTTCTTCTGTACAGTTTGTCATTTTCTGTTTTAACAATATACGAACGCGAATTGTCTGTTTTTTGAACGACTGCTGGTTCCCAACGCTTTTCTCTTTGAACATATACATTGTCATTGACGTTCAATTTTGATAATTCTTTTGTTTTCTTATCATAATACAGTTTCTGTTTCTCTTGTTTTTTAACAAAAGTTTTCTTTGCATTTCCGGAACTTCGGTTCTCAGCAACTTCTTTGTTATAGGTAGTTTTGTTTTACAACGACGACCCATCAATAGTTGAGATGGCGACGGCATGTCACTGTCTAACGGAGTATTTCTGAAATTCAAGATACTCATATACGGATCTTTCCCTTCGTATTCAGCTTTCTTTAGTAGCTGTTTAACGGTTTGCACTGTCCTTTCCGCTAATCCATTGCTTTGTTGGTATCTCGCACTTGACGTAATATGTTTAAATTCCCACGATTTCGCGAATTCTTGGAATTTTGAACTTGTATAATACCTTGCATTGTCAGATACAAGTACTTTCGGAATGCCATGTCGTGCAAATATCGACTTCATGTTCATCATGACTGTATCACAAGTCAAATTGTACATGAAGTCGATATTTGCACGACATGGCATTCCGGAAGTACTTGTATCTGACAATGCAAGGTATTATACAAGTTCAAAATTCCAAGAATTCGTTCAAGTTCTTTTTTGGTTGTCGGTGATTTTATTTCGGTTATCGCTTTCACTTTGTTGTCGTCGATTTTCAATCTTTCTCGTGTATAACTGTGACCGAAGTATGTCACGTCAGAAATTCCAATTTCACATTTATCACGCCTTAGCTTCAAATTTGCGGTATGGATTTGTTCTAGAACCTCTTTTAATCTCTTGTCGTGCTCTTCTTTTGTACATCCCCACACTAATATATCATCGATAAATGATTCGACACCATTTAATCCATGAAGGATTTCGCATACGGCTTTGTGAAACACTTCGCTAGCAGATTTGATTCCAAACGGTAATCTTAAGAACTTAAATCATCCGAATGGTGTATTGAATGCACATAAGTTAGAACTTTCCTCGTCTAATTTAATGTTCCAAAATCCACTGGAAGCATCAAGCTTACTAAAATATTTTGCTCCTGCTAACTTAGCGGTTATTTCTTCCTGTCTCGGCAATATGAAATGTTCTCTCTTTATTGATCGATTAAGATCTTTAGGATCCAAACATATCCTCAATTTACCATCTGCCTTTTCTACAATTATTATTGAACTAACCCATTCAGTAGGATGTTCCACTTTTCCACAATGCCTAATTTTCCATTCTCTCTATTTCTGATTTTAATCTTTCTTGCAGAGCAATCGGTACTCTACGTGGTGGATGAATAACATGATTGATTGATTTATCTAATTCAGTATGATGATATCCTTCTAATTCACATATTCCATCAAATAAATCACTATTTTCTTTCAAAATAGATTCGGCACTTTTCTCAACTGACATAACTCTATTAATTAGATTTAATTTTTCACAAGCACTTAATCCTAAGATACATTGAGCATTGAAATTAAGAACTGCGAATTCCATTCTTTCAATTTTATCTTTATGAGATACATTTATGTAACATTTTCCAAGGACATCCATTTTTTCACCTGAATATGTGACTAACCTTGTTTTGCTTGGAATAGTTTTGGTATCTCCTTTCACTAATTTCAATACTTTGTACGGAATTACATTTGCTTGCGCACCCGTATCCAATTTGAACTTCTGATTTTTTCCATTCAAATTCAAATTAACCATCCAAGAATTTTCACTTTTCTTCTGATTTTCGATACATCCAATGTATAATTCGTCTTCGATGTCGCTTTCTTCTTCAATAGCATGTATTCTGCTTTTGCACATTTTCTTAAAATGATTCGGCTTTTTGCACTGGTTACACGTTTTTCCGTAAGCTGGACAACTTCTAGGTAGATGTTGCATTCCGCATTTCTTGCAATCGTATTTCTGGCCTTTTGGGTTGTCTTTTCTATAATCTTTGTATTGATGTTTCACTTTTGGTTTGTGTCCTGATTTGTAGTCTTTCCTCATTGCGTGTACTGTTTTTTCATCTTCTGTTATAGATTTTAATTGTTGTTTTGAAACTTCCGATGCGCGGCATATATCTATTGACTTTGCGAGTGTCAAGTCTGGAATTCTTAGTAATCTTTCGCGAACATTGTCACTTAGTATACCACATACTATCCTGTCTCTTACAAAACTGTCGCATAGCTGTCCAAATTCACATGTTTTGGCTCTGTTTTTTTTAGCTCTGTGGCATAGTGGTCTATGTTATCTCCTCCACTTTGTGAACACGAAATTTGTAACGTTTGTATGTCTGGTTCTTTATCGGATCGCAAAATTGCTCAAATTTCAATAGCAATGGTGCAATTTTGTCCTTTTCATCTTCCACGAAATTAAACGTGTTGAAAACTTCCACGGCATCTTCTCCAATACAATGAAGTAACAGCGAACATTGTAACTTTTCTGCTTTTTCGTTGAACTAGGTAGCGTCTAGGTAAAACTGGAATTTTTGTTTCCATTTTCTCCAATTCTCGGAAACATTTCCCTCTATACTTAAGGCTATGGGTGGTTTCAGTTGATCCATCTTGGTAGTTAATCCATTCGTTTTTTAATCTGACACCATGTTATTCCTATCTACAATCAACACATCTGCCCTTATGGAAGCATGTAGAATATTTGTCATGCTTGATGTGATGTCACCATCGTCATCCAAGACGAAAAGTGCTTCCACTATATACCTAGCACAGAGATAGTCTTCAATGTCTCCACTGTCATCACTGCACACGAGTAGAACATTTTCTCTTTTCAATGAAAATCCTTCAATTGTTGCATTTTGATATACAAGATACTATTTTTAAATAAGAACAAATTCGTTGCACCCTGTGTTGACCTTAGGAAAATGATTCAGTTCTAAAAATATTGTTTCTTTCATATTTCACCATACGTTCATGCAATACAAAAATCAAGTTGAAATCAAAACTATCCTTTTGTCGGTGTGAGCCAAGGCTCCGTGTTGAAGGCCATACCTTGACCTATAAATGTAATGGTTTACTTTTATAAATTGTTACCTCTGTGTTCTGGCGTGTTTGGTAAACTTTAAAACATATAGGTACACACAATGCTACTTTGTATTCACTACACCAAATATTTGTTTGTTTTCGTGCTTCTCTCAAAGACTTTTTGATATATTATCTAGCGGGATCTGCAAGTTATGTTCCTTCCTGTGTGTGACGAACTTCATTATGTGATTTTTATTTTTTATTTATTATTTGCTTGTTATTCATGAAATGGAGCTCACTATTTTATATTCATAGCTTATAAAGGTATGTATAAATTCTCAAATGACAATCTTGAAAATGTTGAAAAAGAGTAGCCATGACGAGACATTAGTTGTTTTGCGCCCTTAAACATTGTTACTTTTTTACTTCTTATGTATATTATTTCTTGAAATATACGCCACATCAATAAGTCTAGGATCGTCTCAATATTCTGAATTTGTTTTTCAACACTTCAAACTCAATTGTTCGTATTTAATGCTCTTTAATTATCAAAATGTATGTGTTAATTTAGATTGATTGATTGTTGGTTGCTTAACGTCCAGTGTCAAATATTTCATGCATGTTCAGGACGAGAACAAGTTAACAATAAATACAATAGATAGGTCTTGTCATAATAGAGGCCATTCGGGGAAATTTGGAGCAAAAGATATAATTTTGTCAGGAAAATATATGATTCGTACAAATTCACTAGAAATTGCGAAGAAATTATCCTTTAACCAAATGAGTAAAACTTAACATTTGTAATACCTAAATACTTCTTTTTTTCTGAAACGACCTCTCGTCCTGAATATTCATGAAATATTTGCCACTGGATGTTAAGCAACCAACAATCAATCCATTCCAATTTCGCTAAAATGAACTTAAACAATTTAAGCCATAATTGTATCCATCACTTGGATGTTGGTTCTGTCGTTTGTTAACGTGTATACAGTAAACACACTGAATCTGTTTTTGTCCAGAAATATTCCTTATCCAAGATCAATTATGTAATAAATTTATAGGGTATCATGTAGTAGTTGAAATTATTCAGTGCAATCATTTTGTGTCCGTCGTCGCCTTTCATACATGTTGTATCCGCTGTTTGATGTTCGTCATCTGTTTTTTTTTTATGGAAGTCAGGCCTCGCATGACCATTCATAGGGAGACGGTGCTTTTTTTCTCTCGGGACAAACATTTTTCCTTCCTTAAAAAAACACTTAATTTTTCTACAGTTTATCATTAAATTATTAATCGATGAATATTTTAGATTTAAAACGATAGATGTTGAATTAAAAAACAAGACACTAAGCAGCGACTGATAAAAGCACTTATTTCAGTAATTTAGACAGGAAATCAAGAGAGACAACTCTTATTTACACATCAATCACTTGTTGGGGTGATTATAAAATCTCTTGTTTCAGTGGTTCCCCTAACTGATATAATTTTAATTACTATGAAATAATAGATCTATATTTAAAAATACCTTCCACTTCTGATTCAAACAGTGAACTCGTGCTGAATTTTATTGAACAAATGATAGACAGTCCACGCTCTGTACATCTACTGAAAATTATTAGGTATTATTATCAAATAATTTGAGCCATGGGTTAACCCTTATACCTCATCTGGATACGTTCTAAGGTCCGTGGACCTCAACGAAACTGGTTAATGTGCCTTAGGTAGTATTATCAAAAATAAATTGAGCAGAGGGTTCACCCTCATACCTCATTTGGATACGGTCTGAAGTCCGTGAAACTCATCCAAATGGGTTAATGTGCCTTAGGTAGTATTATCAAATAATCTGAACCATGGAATCACCCTCATTCCTCATCTTGATACGGTCTAATGTCCGTGAAACTAAACCAAAATGGGTTAATGTGCCTTAGGTGATATTATGAATGAATTTGAGCCATGGGTTAACCCTCGTACCTCATCTGGATACGGTCTGAAGTGTGTGAAACTCAACATAACGGGTTATTGTGCCTTAGTATTATCAAATAATTTCAGCCATGGGTTCACCCTCATACCTCATCTGGATACGGTTTGAAGTCCGTGAAACACAACCAAATGGGTTAATGTGCCTTAGGTAGTATATATATTTCTAATAGACTTTTTTACCTGGGTAATTACGCTATAGGGTAGAAACTGTCCAACCCTGGGAGTTGATTATACCTATCTACTAACCTTATTTTGTGGTTGTTCTCTTCCTTTTCTTAGGTTGATCATCAGAGCTGACCAGGGGAGGGGAGAGTTCTCATTGTCTGTGGCTACGTCCTGGCTATTCGAGGCATCCTGGGTCATGCTGTGAGTGCTTTCAGCTGTCATAAATACAAGAGTCAAAACAAATATTGTTTTGAATTTCAGTTGTTTTCTTTTCTTAATTCTTTTCATACGTAATTCATAGAATTTGCGTCAGAGTGAGGTACACAAATCTAAAAATTTACACAATTTTTTTAAAAATTTAGAATGTATTCCATTCTTTCTTTATCTTACAATGCTGGAAAGGTAATCCTGACAAAAGGGGTTGTAATATTTAATTCAGCATTTTCATTACTGATCATGAATTTATGCATAAAAATATTGCAATGATAAATTTATAACCTTCATAAAAATATAAATTACCAAATTATGACATTTTCAATAGACTTTTTACCCGGTATTTATGCTATAGGGTAGAAACTGTCCAACCCTGAGATATGACTTTACCTATCTACTAACCTTCGTTGGTAGTTGTTCACTTCCTGTTCTTAGGTTGATCATCATAGTTGACCAGGCGGGGGTCTCAATGTCTGTGCCTACGTCCTGGCTATTTGAGGCATCCTGGTCTCGGTGAGAGTGCTTTCAGCTAAAATTCAATCATAATACAAGAGTCAAAACAAATATTGTTTTGAATTTCAATTGTTATAGAGCTATTGTTTTAAGCAATTTGTAACATTGGTAACTTTAAAAGTATACAAATGTTATCATTTATAATCCTGGTAACTTTGATAACTAATTATAATATGTAGTGTCCGTCCACTTGTAAATGAACATTTATGACTTGACGGTGTGATCAAATTTCCTAGAACAAAGGTATACATGCAATATATTTTGATTTTGTATTATTTTTTTCTCCATTTATGGCCATTTATATTAATCTGTAACCCTCAAAACTAATAGAACCAAAAAAATTCTTTAATTCAAAACAACTTTTAACCAGCTACCAACCGTTATCAGTATGCGAAACATCAGTCATATGCTGCTTTGTTAATACGAGGCCACCAGTTTGCATGCGTTGCATTTATCCTTTAAAATCGGGTTGTTGGTGTTAAAGGTTATGCAGTCCATTAACAATTTATACGAGCAAAGATAGCTCTTTAACGTTCCACGTGGCCTCTGCCATTCGAGGAAACCATACTTTTAAATCTTCTTCGTATCCAAAATGTGGTGCAGCAGGTTTAGCTTTTCTGATCTGGAGATACTGAGATTATGGTCCAGATCTTGTGCACTTTTAGTGCTCGTCTGCATGTTTTATTTTCGTGCCATGATCAGACACTAGCCAATCATTTAGTAGTTACAGCCATGCATCTAAAATTAAACACCAATTTGACATTCAAACTGTTGAAAGTGTAAGATTGTTAAAAAACATTGTATCGATAATCATGATCAAAACTGAAAAACCCTTAAGAAAATCATTCAAAGCACTAGTGAAATATATTTATATAAATAGTATCAGCAATATATATCAAAGCATCTAATTTACCAGTTATAATCTTTAAAATGAAGTTGAATTAGGTTGTCCCCAAAAATAGTGTTCTATATAAGCCAACACCAACCTTCTCTGTGAGTTTTTTTCTTGCCTTTCACAGATGATTCCTGTCAAATTAATAGAGAATGGCTTGTTATGATAATCAGAAAATATTAATTTTTCATATTGAACAAAGACACGAGATTTATCTTCATTACACCAAAACCTCTAATAAATTTTCTGTGAGTTATGTCAATGGTCCAAGACAACACAAAGCGTAAAAAGCAAATATCAACAGATGCTTATGTATGAACGAAGAGACAATCAATTAACATTCATTGATTGATTGTTGGTTGCTTAACGTCCAGTGGCAAATATTCCATGCATATTCAGGACGAGAACAAATTAACAATAAATACAATAGGTAGGTTCTGCAATAGGGGCGTCCGGGATTAAGGTCGGTTTCTAGAAATTTAGACTGCCACGGGAAATGAGGGTATATTGGATAGGGACAGAAATTTAGCCTTGCAACAGGTCACCTACGTACCCCTCAAAGAGTTGTTGCAGGGTTCTTAACGTGCAAAGAGCGTGGCACTCTCTTTACACGAGGCATCGGATTTAACGTCCCATTCTGACCGGACGTGGCTGCAAATTTGTACATCCCGCACAGCCAAACGGACGCCCCACTTTGACGAGGGTTTTACCGCCGGTCGGAGGAAGACCAATGGTGACCATACTTCTATTCCCCAGTCACCCTTGGGGACCAATTAACATTCAGCATGGAAAAGGAAAAAGATGAAGTTTATGAAAACTTCAGGATTCTGGCTGTGTAAATAAAACTTTTCTTTATATATTATTGCAATATGATACAGCAATAACGTCATATATACTCATCAGTACTTTGGGTTAATAACTGTTTCAACAAAGGACAAACATTTGGAAATAAGAAAACACAGAAAATGGTTTTATGTAGCATGAATATATATAAACCCCAAAGGTTTTCATAATACCGCTTCAGGTAAAATATTACCGCAGTTAGACAATAATCTACGGTATTTTTTTACTGGTATATGCTATAGTATTATACTTCCAGATCAATTTTCTCGATTTCTTGTCAGGATGTACCGTTGATAGTAGATAATCTGCGGTAATTGATGCACGGTTTAGAATAACGATAATTTTTACCGATTTTAGTATACCGTTTGAGTGTTTTACAAATAAAAAGAATCGTTCACATAAAATCCAGTCGTGTCGGTATTCTATTATGATATCTTACAATTTAATTAAAGGGAGTGAAAAGCATATGATAGATAATAATTGGTCAAAGTTTATTTAATTGTCCCTTACATCTTGAATAACATCATTTTCTAAAGCCAATCCAATGTCTTACTGTGTCTGAAATTTGAAATTTGAAAAATAACTCAATACATAGTCGGAAACGCATGTGAATGCATTATTTGAAGAAATATTCCCATTTCAATGTTGATTCCTTTTTATGGTTATATGAACACCCAATATTATTTTCAACATATTTTTCCGCAAGAGAAATAATTCTTAATTCACACTTATATCGTCATAATACAACGCTCACAGGATTTACCGGGTCTCGTTTTACCTTCAATTAAAATATATAGTTCATCAACTATCAATGCTTAAGGTAAAGTTTCGGTAAATATATGACCACAAGATCAAATCTTTAAACTTATATAATGTGAACTAATCAATTGTTGTACACTTAATTAATCATATGAAAAATCTCAATTGGAGAAAGTTTATTTGATTGTCACTTACGTCTTGAAGAACATCACAGATTATTTTGCCTTTATTTTCTGTGTCTGTAATATAGAATTGGAGAAATAATTCATTTAAGTTTTTTTCAAATTGCAAAGTCTGAAACGCACGTGAATACATTATTTGAAGAAATATACACATTTCAATATAGATTTCTTTTTCTGGAGATATGGACACCCAAATATAATTTTCAACATCTTCAAACCTATATAATGTGAACAAACAACAGTCAACTGTTGTACACTTAATCCATCAGATGAAAATATCAATTGGTGAAAGTTTAATTAATTGTCAAGTGCGTCTTGAAGAACATCACAGGCTATTTTGCCTAAAACTAACTCTTTAAAAGAATGTTAAGATAACAAAGTCTGAAATGCATATTTTCATTTCAATGTTGATTCCTTTTATATGAATATAAGGACACTTAAAACATATTTTTTCAACATATTCTTCCGCAAGAGAAATTATTCTTAATGTACACATCTTCAATTATCATACAACGCTTACAGATTTGACTTGTCTCTTTTACCTTCAATTGAATATAAAGTTCATATACTATCAATGCATAAAGTGAAGTTTCTGTAAATATGCGACCACATGATAAAATCTTTTAACTTATGTAATGTGAACTAATTAACAAAGTCAACAGTTGTACACTGAATCAATCATATAATGCAAGCTGCTGTCGGAATATAATTATCACTTAATTTACATATATAGCTTGAAGAATATTATCTGTTGTTATAATAATCATAGTTTTTTTTATTTCGGCATATAAAAGTTACACCATACCTGAATTCTTTTCTCTTCTTTTGAACTTGATTCTAAAACAAAGAAAAGGTTTTAGTTCATACTAAATATTTGTCTTTTAGTAACAATGTAAACAAAATGCCTTTTCATAAAATTGGCAAATCTCACGATTTTAAGATTAACTACGACATTAATCAATTTTCCTCTATTTTACTCAAATAAAACCATTTACTCCCTTGTTCGATGAATTCGGATATTTGGGGCAATAATCCGGGTATTTCTTTTCGCTCAAGCGCTTATCCTTAAACTATTGATTTCTTACCTTGTACTCCCCTGACACTGGCTGATTTAATCAAACTGTCTAACACGCAAGTAACCGATATTTTGTGCTTTCTCTTTGGATGATCCCTAAGGCGTGTTTTTCTTCACCACACTTTGGACATATCTTGCTGATATACCCATGCGAATCCCGTACTGAGTCTCTATTGTGTTTACTGATTCCATGTTTTATACCCACGCAACGAGTTGCGGAGGGTATGTTTTGACCCGTCCGTCCGTCAGTCCTGTTTCTTGTCATCGCAACTCCTCTCAAACCACACAACAGAATTTCACGAAACCTTTTAGATAATAAGGACATACTATGTAGTTGTGCATATCGACAGGAAATTACGATTTAATTTTTTTCCAGGAGTTACGCCCTTTGAACTTATTTACTTTAATGTACTACTGCAACAGTTTGTCATTGCAACTCCTCTCAAACCACACAACAGAATTTTCATGAAACCTTTTCAGATGACATACTACGTAGATGTGCATATCGACAGGAAATTACGATTCAATTTTTTCCAGGAGTTACGCCCTTTGAACTTATTTTCCCAATATACTACTGCAACCTTTTGTGATCGCAACTCCTCTAAAACCACACAACAGAATTTCATGAAACTGTGTAGATAATAAGGACATACTATGTAGATGTGCATATTGACAGGAAATTATGATTCAATTTTTTTCTTACACTTATTTTATTTCTCCAATGACAATGTGGGGACGTGGGGTATGTGAGCGCGCTCACTAAGGTTCTTTCATTCATACAAGTGACGGTTTAAGTTTTGTAGATTTTTCCGAACACATGGCAGTGATTTGTTGTTTTGGGAGTTGTTATATCTTTGACTTCTTGCTGCTCCAATTTCTACCGTTTTCTTTGTCTATTCTTTGACGGAAACCTTTTGTCGGTCTATGTGTTCTTACCGACTGAAAGGGTACACGAGTTAATGGCCTCCCCTTTCAGTGGGTGCAATCACTGATTCTTCAGAAAATACCGATGGTACTGTTTTGACCCATTTTTCTGTTCTTTTTTTTTGAAAATGCTTCTGGTTTCACTTTGATCGAACTCTTCGCTATCGCTTCTTGGCTGGTATTCCTCTCCAGACGATTGATATTCTGATGATTCACCAGATATGAAATGAAAGTTATTAGCACATGCATACATACATACTTGTAAACTTAAATTTAACCTTAACAATTAACCTATTTATGAGTGTATATAATATGTATGTATAATGTTATGCATGCTTGTACTATAAATCTCCAAAGGCATGTTGCGAATACGTAACATTTACCAGAGAAAGACAAATCTTTCCCAAGTTAATCGGTTGATGTAAGGGATAGCACACCATACATTATTCATTATGCTTGAATGTTGAAAACGAATGTTCAATGTTGAAATTGAATGTTCAATAGATGAACTGTAAGAATGGCCTATGATTTTTCCTGTCTGTTTTGTTCTTGTAAAAAGATTTAAATCTGTAACCAATAAAACTGACACCTTGCTTTTCACCTGAAGTCCAAAATCTATTATTCTACTATAGTGTTTGCAAAAAAGGTATACATGATTAATGTACAAAATTCAGCAACTGAAATATATAACAAGCTACAATTTCTGACCCCTCTCCTTTAATAAAATAGATATCCCCAGTGACCAATAAACCATATGTTTTAGGTAACCATCTCAATTATTAATTTATTTTTCAAATTGTAAGGATGGATATATATCTGTGAGTAAATGTTTGCAACAATTAGGACCTGAATTCATGAAATATTAACCAAACTTTTATTTAAAATGAATTTTGCGATAGCAGTTCACTTCATGCCATGAACATTGAAGTTGATTTGGACTATATGTTTGATAGTAATCCACTACCACTAGGACATAAAAGAAAGTTGCAATATGCACTGAAAACTTTGTCAGTTACTTGTACAGGAAAAAAATGAGATCTCTACATATTGCATCTCCTGAAAGTTCTTGTAGTGAAAGAAATAACATGGATGAAATTAAAGAAAATTACAAACAAATTTGCAATAGAAAGAAAAAGAAAAAGCTGATTTTGTCCACAAAAGAAGGCAGACTTAATAGTCAATGACCCAGACCCAATAGGCCCATTAAAATCAACAAGATGTGGCAACTGTCACATGAGGGCCATAAAGCTGATGGAAATAAGGAAACAAACCCTGCACACTCCCAGTAAGCAATTCCTGGAAAGACTGCGGTCAAAAGACAAGCACGCAGAATATACAGTGCAATGTAAACAAATTGATAAAGACATAACAAAATGCAGACAAAGAGATCGATGAGATGTCAGGGAAATTGCCCGCTTAACTTTGTTTCAGGAAAAGGCCAACTCCTCGTTTATTGGTGTAATAAAGAGAGACACAGACAAACAAACAAAAAGTACATTAAAAGCAATGTATTGAAGAGGGATGTCATTTATTTGAAAGACTTATACAATAATGAAATTGCTCACCTTCCCAAAAGCCTTGATGAAGAGGAATTTTCACAAATTTTGAATGATCGTACCAATAAGACTCTTGCAAGATATCAAATACATTATTATTTAGGAATTCACTGAAGCATGATTTGAATGGGCCCCCTCTTAGCAGTCAGTGGGCGGTAACTTGATACATGTTGCAAAGAATCATCGAAAATTAACAATTTAAAGATAGGTGGATAATGCGAGGCTTCATATGAGATGGAAGAAATTGCCGACGACGGCAGTACTGTCATCGAGGAAAAGAAGATTTAATGGTTATGTGAAGGTGAATATTATTTAGATATATATTATACAATTCGAGTAAGTCTATTTAATGATTTAATCGGAAAAAACCAACGACATACGATTTTTAAGACCAATCATTTGGAAATGCGTATTCATACTTGAATGCTCAGTTCAGCTTAAAAGTCTTATTTTGTACTTGTGACGTAGCCTCTGCTGACAGATTTTTTCCACAAATTAGACAACAGTAGAGAACCCGTATATTTCATCAAGAACCCCATGATTAAAATCGTAATTTGTATTTCATTTCTGATGTTCCATATATGTAAAAGACAGCCAGAAATTGTTTAAAGCAATTCCTACTCACACAAGAAAACACGTCAGCTATGGAACAGGGAAAAGTCATTTCGTGGATGCACTTGGCCTGTTTGTTTAACGAACATTTGAAGTCAATGTTCAAAATTATCGATACCTCATATTGCTCTGATAGTTTTTGTTTACTTGAAAGTCAGTCTGGCCGCTCGGATATTAAGTTAAACTGTTGCTAACTTTTGAACATTTTTAAGATGCAAGTGTTTCAGAAACTGTTTGCTCCATTCGATTGTTTTATTGCTTTAATGTGAGGAGTATCTTTGAAGTCGTGACAAAAGAAATCCAGCTTTTGGACTCATAAATTGATGTAAATGACAACCGTTTAGAGCTGAAAATAGAAACAGTGCTGCAACCACTACACAAAAGGTGGCTATGACACTGAGTAGGCATACCTGAGATTGACTGATCATCAGGGTAAACTCAATTACTGCATGTGTTAAATTCACGTTTGGGGCTGGTGCGGACTTTTTTATTTACTCATTATTTTAATCAGGATCCTCTTGGACAACACTTTGGACATTAAAGACACAAGTCAGGAGCTAATAATAATCCAACAGTGTATGAAGTAAGATAAATGATAACATACGAATCCGTGCCGTTGGTGCCTAGGCTCTCCACCAAATAAGAGATAATACGAGTTTAATTAGAGAAAACATACCAATAAGAAGATAGACCGTGAACAAGTATGTTGACTCCTTAATTGTAATGAAAATGATAAAAACAACTAATATAACTTGTCTACCTTTATTATGAATGCACATGTACTTATTAAATTCATACTATAACAGTTATGTCATGTAAAATATAAAATCATAAAAGTATACTGCCAGACTACTTAAAAGCAACCCATCATTTCTACATTGATTTTTGACAGAAAAAGAACAGAAACACCGATTATAAACAATGCAAGAAGCTCAATGTAATATGAATGCCAACAATATTTAACTGCTTGCATAGATAACACAGTAGAATCATCCTTCACTGTGGCTCGAACCTTGTGTTTAGACAATCTTAATCAAATAATATCCAATTTATTTTGAATTAATAACAGTCAATACATTGAAGAATTAAGTGAAAGACTGTCAGTGTCCCAGGTAGGCAAATGTCGTAGTGTTTAAGTTGTATGTATATCTATAACCCCAAGGGTGACTGGGGAATAGAAGTATGGTCACCATTGGTCTTCCTCCGACCGGCGGTAAAACCCTCGTCAAAGTGGGGCGTCCGTTTGGCTGTGCGAGATGTACAAATCTGCAGCCACGTCCGGTCAGAAAGGGACGTTAAATCCGATGCCTCGTGTAAAGAGAGTGCCACGCTCTTTGCACGTTAAGAACCCTGCAACAACTCTTTGAGGGTCACCCCAAGGGTGACTGGGGAATAGAAGTATGGTCACCATTGGTCTTCCTCCGACCGGCAGTAAAACCTTTGCTAAAGTGGGGCGTCCGTTAGGCTGTCCGGGATGTACAAATTTGCAGCCACGTCCGGTCAGAATGGGGACGTTAAATCCGATGCCTCGTGTAAAGAGAGTGTCACGCTCTCTGCACGTTTAGAACCCTGCAACAACTCTTTGAGGGGTCCGTAGGTGACCTGTTGCAAGGCTTAATTTCTGTCCCTATCCAATATACCCTCATTTCCCGTGGCAGTCTAAATTTCTCCGACCTTAATCCCAGACACCCTCTTACAAAACCTACCTATTGTATTTATTGTTAATTTTCTCGTCCTGAATATGCATGAAATATTTGCCACTGGACGTTAAGCAACCAACAATCAATCAATCAATCTTGCTCATAACCGAGTTGCATCTGCTGATATCTTTGGAGACAGAGCTGCGACTCTCCGTTTGTCATCTGACGCATCCATATTTACTGCTAAAGCACAGGCAATAATTTTAGCTTTAACATTTATTGCTACTTCAGACAAATCCAAATTTATAATCTGTTCTTATTCACTTTTATGCTTACAAGATATACAACATACTAAAATTAAAAACTCGATAATTCTCAAAATTTTATCAGTAATGAGGAATTTGAAAATGGGTACCGAGTCATGTTGGAATCCATGGAAACACGGTTGTAGACCAGGAAGCAAACAATGCCCTGGATGACCCTTTATCTGACTGTGATACAGTACTTGTAACCTTAGGCGTTACTGTTTTAGCGATCAATCAGCGGTCATCGATCAGTAACCGATCAGTCAAACTCGCGTCACCAATTAGTCAGACTTATAGTAAAAGTCATTGACTGATTGGACGGATAGTACCGATCGACCTTTCTGATGGATTGAACTCTACTTCGTCACATGATAAACCAATACAGATTACGGAATCTTGGTTTCGTTTATTAAATTAAAATGACGACATGTAAAATGCGAAAAATTTCAGTACAACTGATCAACATTTTTTATTAAAAGATTCAGCAAAGTTTATTGAATTTAAATGAAAAGAAATATACAGATAAAACCTTAATTTGAATATTATAATTAAAGAATGGTCATTTTCGTTTTATTTAGTTAATATATTTTCAAATCCGGACAGTTCTAGAACGGTATTAATATCGCGATTTTCATTTTATTATTTTCGAAAAAATCTGGAAAATAAATGAAATGAGCTGTTCTTAAAAGTTTTGGTATATTATTTTTTAATAATTTAAAGATTTTTATCCTTATAATCTTAACATCTTTAAATAAAACGTATCCCAATCTAGATTGTAAAACAAAGACGAGCATTTAATAAACCTAAAAACTGGAAACAAAACCCGCAAAGATAAATACAAAAGATTAAAGCAACAGCACTAAGAGAAATTAAGACAACCCGAAGCAAATATATGGAAGAAATCATAAGTCCTCAACTTGAGGATAAACATAAATCATTTTGGCAATATAATAAAGGAAAAAGACTGAAACATCAGGAGTTGCACCTTTGAGAGGTAAAGATGTATATTTATTCTCAAATCTGTGAAATGTAAAAGATAACAAAGATAGGTTGATAGTTTTCAATTATTTAAATAAAACTGATGCATAAAATTGAGAATGGAAATGGGGATGTCAAAGAGACAACAACCCGACCATAAAACAGACAACAGTTCTTTATAACAGATTTATTTTCATACCAAATTAATTGTATTAAGTTCCTTATTGCATTCAATTTATTCTACAATACATCAAACACTAAATTCAGAAATAATTGCGAGGTATTTATTATAATAATTGCGAAAATTACAAAAAAAGAACTCTGATTTCTCGTATACTTCATTTAAAACATGAATGTAATTTAAAAAATTGGTTGTCATGTTTTCATTTGAAAAAAATAAATCAAATAAAATTTCTGTTGTCCACCCGTTACATTTAAATTAAAATCAGTATATGTTATCCTATTTACTGGAAAATTCAGTTGACAAACTTTAAATTTATATACAGTATTTGACCTAGACACACTTGCTATAATTGATAGAAAAATGTTTCATTTTTACACTTAAAAGTTATACATTCAAATTTAATGTAACTTGTACACTTCCTTGGTCAATGAAGTATCTTGTTGAGTTAAGCTGCTGGCTTTGTTGTTTTTCTAGACATGTTCCTCATACCGGTGTTTATAGCTGTCATTCATTGTGTCAGATTTTTCTGGATTGGGCCCATAACAAACAATAATGGCATGTTTTCTTCTTTGTGACAAGGCTATCTTTCCCTTTTTACCACTGTAATTTCTTTTATTTGTTTGGTCTACTGTGTACAGCTTCTTGGCTAGCCTCCAAGCGAAATTACCTGCTCTGCAACTGTCTGCTTGTACTTCCCACATGGCAGTCATACCTACTCTTTATTCTGTATGTTGGTCGCTGGACATTGTTAATAAGTCAGACGCAGAAGTTAACTCTAAAATACTGCCTGTAAAACATTGTATTATGTTTTGTGAGCTGACTGGGATGTTGGTGTGACTAAAGTGGAAGTCAAGTTGTTTACTGTTGGTTATTTGGTGTAACTATATCAAAAGTTTGTTCACCGAGAACTGTTGGTGGTTGTTGGTCATTTACAGATTGATAAAACTGTGCTTTAGTTGGCCGGGTTTTCTCAACTTCTGATGACTGAACAATGTCATCTGGAGTTGCCTCTTGTAAAAAAGCAGAAACAAAATCTACTGAAGGTCTTGGTTCTTGATTCCTTTCTAATAAGCTGATGATCGTGTCCAATTTATGTTGTGTAGTCTGGAACGTTTTATCATTTGTAGCAATGGTGTTGTCTCGTGTTGTTGTTGTAAGTAATATATCTAAAGAATCTTGATCATCATTAGTGGCAATTTTGTTTGTCTTGTGTTGTTGTCGTTCTATGATATAAAAGTATTAAGTATGTATACATTCCCTTGGTCTTGTATGCTGACATATCGATATCTACACCGTGCTTTCCTTTCTATTGATGTGAATTCATAGCAACAAAAATAGTGTAGAACATGCATTTAAGTCGTACACAATCTATTATTGGTGAAACTTCACTATGTGTACTAGCAACCATATTGTGCAATGCTGTGCGTACTTCTTAAAGCATATACTTTTCATGTTTTAAAGCATCTTTAAAATTAGCATTTCAAAGGTCATTTGCGTTGTTACTATATTTAAGTAAATTGATAAATAATTGAATCAAACTTTAAACTATTTCTAATTCTGTGTATTAAATATATTTTCTTAAATTGAACCCATAAATTTGTCAGTTTTCACATGTTGTTTGGATGTGTGTCGTTTTCTTTTTAAGCTATGGCCCCAAGGTTGACTGGGAAACGAAATATGGTAACTTGGTCTTCTCCCGACCGGCAGTAAAACGCTTGCCAAAGTTGAGCGTCCGTTTGGCTATGCGGGATGTATAAAGTTCGCAGTCACGTCCGGTCAGAATGCGACTTTAAATCTGATGCCTTGTATAAAGAGAGCGCCACACTCTTTGCCCGTTAAGAACCCTTGCAACAACTCTTTGAGGGTCCGTAGGTGGCCTGTTGCAAGGCAAAATTTCTGTCTTTATCCAATATACCCTCATTTTCAAGCAGTCCAAATTTCCATCACCCCGAATGGCCTCTATTATGACAAGACCTACCTATTGTATTTATTGTTAACTGGTTCTCGTCCTGAACATGCATGAAATATTTGCCACTGGACGTTAATCAACCAACAAACAATTAATCTAAGCCATGGCATTTTAAGTTTAAGGTACAAAGCAGAAACTTTGTTTATAAACTGTACTCGCCTATGCCTTGATTATTTTCAGAAACAATTTGTATGCTCTTTAACTCATTTTCTTTTCTGATTTCTACTTTATTATAGAGTGACTGGGGAACGTAATATGGTCACTTGGTCTTCTTCCCGACTGGCAGTAAAACGCTTGCCGAAAAATTCCTCCTAAACTTTGACAGTTCAAGATCGCCTTCGTCCTAAGTCCCAACCATCTTTTCTCACACTGCTTCTTTAATTTTCCTAGATGTGTCTTATAAAATAACATTCTTGTAGGGATTGCGA
Source organism: Mytilus coruscus (assembly GCA_017311375.1). Classification (NCBI taxonomy): domain Eukaryota; kingdom Metazoa; phylum Mollusca; class Bivalvia; order Mytilida; family Mytilidae; genus Mytilus; species Mytilus coruscus. Next base: position 54,800,635 of record CM029605.1, read on the forward strand.
TCCTATCCTACATTTTGTTGGTAATAAAAATATACCTGAAATGCAAATATAAAGAAAAGTAAGTTGTCATAGCAATAAACTTGGTAAACAACTTTATATGTGATTTAAATTTTAAACCCATAGAAACATTAAATTTAATTTAAGCTGTGTTTTTTAATCCTTTAAAACTAAAAATAAATATTTATAATGTTAAAGGAAAATGACATTTTATTTTAAATGCGTTTATAAAACCATATAATGCGTTAGTAACTAGCAAGAAAGTATCGGAATTTATCTTGGGAGTAGAGTATTTTTTCGATTTTACTTTTACATAATATTACAATGATATTTAGAAGTATGAGAGGACAACGTCTAGCCTGCAGTTATAAAATTTACGAATATTTCCTTTGATCTTGATGACTGATAATTTCATTTCAAGTGACATGAAATTATCGCTAAAACTAAAGGAACACTTGCCGGGAAATTAACAACGTCTTCATATGTAAAATACCGACAAACAGTTCATGTGACTGCAAACTTGATTCATTCTGTAATTTGGTAAACCCTGAGAGCCCTATGTTTGTAAATATATTTAGATATGTGCATCAATTCCCCAAAAAGTGATGGCGAGAATATAATTCAAGAATATTGATTTAATTTATACTAACATATCATACCTCATTTTATATAATGTAGCTTTGTAACCCCATTTATCAGACCTATCAATATTTGATAATTATCAATTTGATATATCATTTTGGAATAACGCCATACCACAAAAATAGTTTCTTTAATGTTGATGATTTATTATAAACAAAACTTACTAAATTAAAAAAAAAAAAATCATTGCCCATAAAATATGCAACACCTCTGCAGAGTACCCTATTTTTAAATGATTTTTCTTTTACATGAAGAGTTTGAGATTTAAAAAACTGACTTTAACAAAATTAATAAATTCCATTGAAATATAATACATGTACCTGTATGCACATCAACATTATGTAAAACAATTGTGTGAAATTTCACAAACATCCTACCCATTCTATCGGTAATATATATTGGCGATTAGACAGATAGATGAAAATAAAGTGGAGATTAAGATGCAGAACCATAAGAGCAATACATGAATAAACCACATTTTCAAAAATATTGTCTCTAAATAATACTTTATCATTCAATCAGACATAATAAGGTTTCTTATCTCCTGGTTTTCAATTTAAGCCAAACAGCTTCTTAATTCTCATCATCTAACACGTCTACAAGTTTAGAGGTTCTTGCATCTTTTCTTTTACCCACTACAGTGAGTCTTGAGAAAAACGATGTTACATGTTATTGACTGTTCGTTTCCCCAATCACCCTTTGGGCCAAAATTGATGTTACTTGAGAGGAATCAAGGTATTCATTCACCTGAGATCTTTTATACCATCTGGCAAACTAGCCTGTAGTATTGTCACAGTAGGATCACTTGATGTTACTTTTTCCCTGTTTCCCCATGTTCTTTTCAATTCTGAGATGGAACTCTTTTAAGTTAGAGGAAAATCTAACTGCTGTCTTATCCTTCTTTGAAGCCAATCCTTTTGACAAAATAGTGAGATGTATGTACTGAATTCCTGAACATGCTTCCTCGGAGGTTGTTCTGGCATCTGTAGATACTTCATTACATAATTGAATAAAACGGATCTTAATCTCATCATAAGTCAATTTTCTAAAATAAGTTCATGCCTTCCCAGCAACAAATGAATTTCTAGTGTATGGTGTTTCATAAACATGTAAAAAATCATTTGGTACCAATGAATTCCTTCATATACAGAATTACTTGAACCTAGATTTGCTGGTTGATTGTCATCTCTGTTAGTTCTGGTGTTTCCACTTTTCTCGGAATCAGAAAATCCTCTTTAATGATGATCCAAGTACTCCCTTGCTCCCAGGAATATGTCTGCAACTAAAACAAATATACATGTAATTTCATAATAAATTTTAGGTGCAGGAATATATATATATATATATCACAGCACACCCATATCATGGGACACATATGCCTTTGTTTGTAAATTTACTATAAATTCTCAACACAACATCGGTATTTTTAAATATAAGCAATATTGTGTAGGTTTAGCGCTCCAGCAGCTGACCCTTGGATTGGGAGATTTATATGCTGTATTTAAACTATATATGGATGTTTCCATAAGTTTTACAAAGTATGCTTGAAAGACAATGTACTAAAAGAAAATGCTTGATTCGTTTATTAGAAGAATGACAGCGCTAGTAAATACAGAGTACTCTGATGGTCCACACTTTTAACTGCTATAGAAGGGAACTAAAACCCGTGTTAATGGCAGTTGTCCCCAGAAAGCTGACAGTTAGCGAGGAATTTATTGTAAGCATAACAACATCGGACGAACTCTTCCAAGGAAAAGCTCAATCTATCAACCCCAAGCCCATTTCACCTTTAAAGACGCCTCTACACAGGTAAAATAGCTACGGACGTACAACGTCCGTAAAAAAACGTAATACGTCCGTATTATTCGGAAGATCTACGGACGAATAGTACCACGGACGTTAAACGTCCGTTGCTTCAATCCGTAATAAGGATTTTATATTGCTACGTCCGTAATACTGATTGTTAGTACCACGGACGTAATACGGATGTTTTGTACCACGGACGTATAACGTCTTTTATTCTTATGCATTGCACCCCAAGGGTGACTTGGGAATAGAAAATATGGTCACTTGGTCTTTTCCCGACCGGCAGTAAAACGCTTGCCGAAGTGGTGCGTCCATTTGGCTGTGCGGGATGTACGAAGTTCGCAGTCACGTCCGGTCAGAATGGGGAAGTTAAAGCCGATGCCTCGTGTATAGAGAGTGCCACGCTTTTGCACGTTAAGAACCCTTGCAACAACTCTTTGTAGGTGCCCTGTTGCAAGGCAAAATTTCTGTCCCTATCTAATATACCTCATTTTCCAGTGGCAGTCCAAATTCCCCGACCATCATCCCACATGGCCTCTATTATGACAAGCCCTACCTATTGTATTTATCGTTAACTTGTTCTCGTCCTGAATATGCATGAAATATTTGCCACTGGACGTTAAGCAACCAACAATCAATCAATCTTATGCATTGCTTGTACTCATATTGTGCTGAAGGTACAATATTTTTTTTTTCACAATTCGGCCTATATAAAAATGGAATTTGTGGGTTTTTTTAAGTAATAGCTGTTTAAGTTATCAATGTGTTATTTTATCCATACATCATCTTATTGGTACATTCATACCAAACACATACCATGAATATATCTGCTTTTAGGAATTTTGCAACATACCATACTACATACAATATATCAAAGCATACAGGTTAATAGCCCTTTTAGCTCACCTTGCTCAAAGGGCCAAGTGAGCTTTCTCATCACTTGGCGTCCGTCGTCGTCGTTAACTTTACAAAAATCTTCTCCTCTGAAACTACTGGGCCAAATAACAATATACTTTATTTGGAAACACTCAGAACCATATTTACATGTGCAACAAGAGGCAAAATACATAGTCATAATTATGGTTACTACAAAACAATGTTAACATAAAATCATATTAATTACAATATTTTAACTAATTTCTTAATAAACAATGATAAGTTTTAAGAACTTTGATATTGCAAAATGAAAGCAGTCCTTTCATTTTCCCAACACATGGATAAATGCGGTAATATTCTGAAATATAAATTTTTCCGATATTTTTAACAATATCAGATTGGCACTCAAATAAGTAGTGAAACTCATTTCCAATTGACAAGGAGCAGAGATGACTAGACTTGGCCACAATCATCATTAGGGTATCTAGTTTAAAAATGTGTCCGGTGACCCGGCCAAGCAACCAAGATGGCCGCCATGGCTAAAAATAGAACAAAGGGGTAAAACGTAGATTTAGGCTTATATCTCTGAAACCAAAGCATTTATAGCAAATCTGACTGAGATAAAATTGTTTATCAGGTCAAGATCTATCTGCCCTGAAAATTTCAAATGATTCGGACAACCCGTTGTTGGGTTGCGGTCACTGAATTGGTAATTTCAAGGAAATTTTGTCATTTTGCTTATTATCTTGAATATTATAATAGATTGAGATAAACTGGAAACAACAGTAATGTTCAGCAAAGTAAGATCTACAAATAAGTCAGCATGACCCCTTAAGGAGTTATTGCCCTTTATAGTCAATTATTAACAATTTTTCATAAATTTTGTAAATTTTAACAAAATATTTTCCACTGTAACTACTGGGCTAAGTTCATTTAAGGTAGATATAATTGTAAGCAGCAAGAATGTTCAGTTAAGTAAGATCTACAAACACATCACCATCATCATCACAGTTTTGTCATGAATCCATCTGTGTCCTTTGTTTAATATGCACATAGGAGTTTCTCGCTGTATTGAAGACCCATTGGTGGCCTTCGGCTGTTTTCTGCTCTATGGTCGGGTTGTTGTCTCTTTGACACGTTCCCATTCTCATTCTCAATTTTACATAGACCAAGGTGAGCGACACAGGCTCTTTAGAGCCTCTAGTTTATATCAATAGTTAACTCCAAAAGTCTCACTTTTCTGTGTATCTCAAAATTGGATTTCCATTTTTGCCAGTGGCAATTCAATAAAACCTGACTGTCCTCAAAACCAAAAAGGGAATTAATTCAATTTTTAGTTTGCAACAGAAATAATTGCATGAAGTATAAATAGTTGTTTAATTATTAAAGTGAAATTAAATGTTCCTTTGTACAGATTATTATCCAGAAAATGTATGTTTTGTATGACTTAAAATTACATGCATGGTAACCGAAAGAAAAGAAAGTCTGAAATTTTATATATATATAATTTACTTTCTTTAGTTAAATTTATAAACATGATGAATACAAATGATATAGAAATATATAAATAAATGGTTGTAACATTAATATGAATTATAAATAAAAAGATGAAACAGTTTTATACAAGTCCATAATCCAAGTGCAGATAGACTGTTATCCTTTAATTTCCTGGAATAGAAAAGAGAAACTTTAAGTATTTAGAATAAATGAAAGATTTAGAAACAGTGATGGTCAACAGGAAATCACATTTTAAGGAAAGTTTTGCTCATGATTACATAAACAGAAGTTTTTTAACTGTCTAAACATATTCATCAGCCAGTTGTCTCTTTATTGCTTTGGTTTAATGGGTTTGCTTCAAATTGCTTGTATAATTCTTATAAAAAGGGATAACATATCCTTATTTTTATTATCATGATTTTTATTATTGTACAGTCATGCTTTTCTGTGACGGTTTATGAAGTATTCACACTCTGTTGAATGTGGATGGATTGATACTTTAGTCTTTGAAAACAAAGTTTTCAAAACCTTTTCATTCCATTTTTCCCTTTGTTAAGTTAAAATTAATTTTTTTTTTTAATTCTTTAATATTCCTGTTACCATATATACACAGCTACTTTTGCATAGGTACTATTTCTGTACAAATCAAGTACTGTTAAACACAGGTACTAAAATATTACAATAACTTTAAAGTAAAGAAACAGTACTAAATATCAAAAGTAAATTTTCAATACTACAGATTTTAAGTACAGAAATAGTACCAATGCAAAAGTAGCAGTGTATCACTTATAATCTTTTATCCAGTAAGTCTTCAATAGGCAAAGGAAACAACATGTGTGAAAAGTGATTAATTGAGATTCGAATTGGACATGTTGATTGGTATGAATGGTGAACTGACTATTTACGAGTTATTCTTTTCGGTTGTATTTGGTTGCTGGTTGCAAAATCTGTTTATCATTACATGTCTTTTCATAAACTAGACCATTGATGTATTCATTTAAATTTGCTTCAAATTTTCACATGTCCTAGCCTTTTATCGCATTTTATAGCTTACTATACATTATGAGTTTTGTTCATTGCTGAAGGTTGTAAAGGGACCTTTTATTGCTAAAATCTACTTCACATGGACACTCTTTGTTTAAGATAATTGTCCCATACGCAATCAAACCACAACTCCTTATTAATTTAAAATTTAAGATTTCATGAGGTAACTTGATGCTTTAGCATTTTCAGCAGTGTAGCAGTTGAAAGGGGTCTTTAAATAATGTGCATTTAACACCACAATTCAGGTATGAATAACAAAGTTACTGTACGTACATATACTCCTTCATATTTTGTTTAATAACTTAGATATTCTTACCCAAAACTTCCAATCTCTTAATAATTCGACGAGTATCAATCCCTGCCAATTTCTCCCACTTCTCGTCGTTAGCCCCCTTGGTGGTTTCCATTAAGAAGTTTTTAAATTTATCCCAGAAATCTGGAATTGACTGTTTTGTGGCAAAGAGTCCCCTCTTATGCAGGAATGATCTTTGAATATCAAGTTTCATTATTTTAACATTTTTTAAAAATCAGTCATATAATCACAGCTTTTCCAAATGACAATGATTTCATGAATTTAAGAAAATATAAATTCTCAAACCAGTCACCACATTACAGAATTGATTAATGTTGTTTGTATTTTTTCACATTGACATATTTAATAAGAAAAATTAAGGAATAACAGTGCTGTAGTTGAATAAACTCATCATAGATACCAGGATTAAAATTTTAGTTGAAGAGTTGCCACCGTCAATTGTCGATTTGATGGTCGCAAATGCAGTTTTACTGGCGACGCGTAGATCATATTGGTGTGCTAAGTAAATTTAAAATACATTATAAATATACTTACAAGTAATAAACAAAGTTTAATTCTCTCTTGGGAATCATAACTCTCAAAAGCACTGTAGAAACTGCTTAGAATGACTTTGGCAAAATCATCTATCTGCAGGCTTTGACGGTCATTCTTTCCTCTGTCAACTCTTGGAAAATCTAAAATGCACATATTTATATATAAATTAAATTGTGTAAAGAATGCAAGATATTATTATTTGAATTGAAGACTTAATAATGATTTAAACAATGCACACAAATCTTTCATTTCTTCAACATTGATTTCTCTGTCAATATCAACCAGCCAATCAAATGTTGAAATTTTTGGGGGATGATACTGAAAGGTTATAATCAATGTTTTTAGTTGCTGACCTATTCTTTGAAGCCTTGCTTGCAACTATAATGTTGAAGTTTTCAGTGCTCTGTGTTGAGCCTAAATCTACAAGTGACTTGCTCTTTTCTTGTAATTTTGTCACTGTTTCTAACAGCTATCGCAGGTTCTCATTTGTCAATGCCTTTTGGGAGATGTCTATATCAAATTATATCAATGAAAATAGTTGAGAAATGTCACACATTGTATGAATGTTGATTATTGGCAATGTTTCAAATTGATCCAAACTTCAATTTTATTTACCTGTCCACTTAGTTATATAGCTTGCTTGAATATTCCTCCAGAGGCCGAACTTACATCTTACATTTATTAGTCACCGAAAACTCATTTGGTGATAGTTACATCCCAGATTGAATAGTCCATTGGGAAATATTCAAATACAAAACAATTATTGTTTAATTATTCATTCAACATTCGACTTCAATATTGAACAATTATTTTTCATCACATTCAACATGGAACATTTGTTTAATCAATATTCAATATTGTTTGTTCAACATTTAACATTTGATTTTTTTCCACATTCAGCATTTGTTTTTCAACATACTATTTCAACATTACATCAACATTTGGTTTTAATATTTTATTTCAACATTTCACATTCAAAATCTTTTTAATTGTTTTTCTACATTAGTTTAACATGAATATTCATATTTCAACATTCGATTTCCTAATTCCCAACATTCAACATTCGTCTTAACATTCAATATTCGTTTCAACATTCAACAAATGTTTTCAACATTCAACCGTGGATGTCAACATTCAACATCCGTTTTCAAAATTTGACATACTGAAAGTTTTATTTTGTTCTAGGATGTCTCAAATATATCCACAGTAGAGTCGATTGACTCCCAAGAGATTGTAGATTCGGGTCACGTAAACTTTCCATCAACTGAAACAGAAGATAAATGTACCTGAAAAGATTCTGAAGATGTGGTGATTTGCTCAACTGACGGTTGCACAAAACGTTTGGAAGCAATGAAGAACTCACGAATCACTTGTACTCAGAAAATGTACTCTTGACTTTGTATTTGATCAAAATCCAGTTGCAAGCTCTATTGTTTGTCTGTTTGTCTTTTTCATTTTAGCCATGGCGTTGTAAGTTTATTTTCGATTTATGAGTTTGACTATCCTCTGGTATCTTTCGTCTCTCTTCTCGTATATTTCCAAAGTTAAATACATTGAAAAGGTGAATCAAGTGTTCATGAATAACTAATTATCATGGCATCTGCAACCAAACTATCAACTTTAGCTCTCTTTAATTCTGTTGAAAAGAGGACGAAAGATACCGGATGGACAGTCAAACTCATAAATCGAAAATTAACTGACAACGCCTGGCTAAAAATGATTAAGACAAACAATAGAACACATGACACAACATAGAAAACTAAAGAATAAGCAACACGCACCAAACAAAACTAGGGTAATCTCAAAATTGACGGTGGCAACTCTTCAACTACAGTACTGTTATTCCGATTCTAATGCATTTCAAAAAGAAAAAATATGATAAAACTTGAAAAAATGTCTAAATTTGACAAATAGAAAAAAATCCGCGAAACTTCATGAATGATTTTGGCACAAAGACGCCATGGCTAAACGTGACGTCATACAAATGAAAACTTACAAATTGGAGGTTATTACGTTACCTGTACGCTTCAAATTCGGATAAAATTACATTAAAACGGCGAATTCGAGGTAGGTGTTGTTTTATTTTCGATTATATAGTAGTAATCGAACATTTGTTGATTCAATCAATTCAAAATGGCGGGTCCCTCCATAGTTACGCCTGGTCAACTGTGGATTTGACGGCAACTTTTAGCCAATGAAAAAAATTGTTACATCCAAATTGCATTAGAATCTAGATTTTGTAATTAAATAGTTGACCATTTATTGAATTTTTCAACATGTCAAGGTAAAGTATCTCAAATTTAATAAAAATAATTAAGCATGTATTCTTTTTTTTGTGGTTTAAAGTTTCTTTAGATAAGTAAGTTGCTGAAAAAATATAATATACAGATATAAACAATACCAAATTTTCACATTATTTTTTCAAAATGGTCACAAAGCTTCAAATTTGCAATTTCTTAAATGAAAAATGCACGAAAAAAATAAAACTACCCATAATATATAAAAAAGAAGATGTGTTATGATTGCCAATGAGACAACTATCCACAAAAGACCAAAATGACACAAACATTAACAACTATAGGTCACCGTACGGCCTTCAACAATGAGCAAAGCCCATACCGCATAGTCAGCTATAAAAGGCCCCGATAAGACAATGTAAAACAATTCAAACGAGAAAACTAACGGCCTTATTTATGTAAAAATGAAAACTTTTTGTACATTTCATGAGCAGAAGATTATATAATTTAGTCAAATACAAACTTATAACCCCATCAAAGTATCATACTTTACATAAATTTCAAGAAAAACAACCAAAACTGACAAAAAGACTCATTTTGCAAGAGTTATCTCCTTCCAATGTTAATTTCCATAGTAAATTAAAATGCTGATTTCGAGTTTTCCTCAAGTTAGATTCTATGGGACTTTTTCTGTGTATATGGCGGACATAATGCTATAGATAAGAACTAAAACATATACTGTTGCAATTAGTTTGAGGGTAAATCTTAGTTTGACTGGACTGCTCCTGCATATTCTTCAAAACGTATGCACATTTTGTAACATTTGAATGAAAAATGATTACAAAATATAAATTATAAGTGTAAAAGATTGACAAAATCTGACCAAGGGACACTTTCTAGATTATTTAAATTTTATGTAAACATAATTGGTTTTAGAGCTGCTGCTCTTTAGCATTTTTTTTAAATTTATCTGTTTTTAATTCAAATGCTTTTTTAAACGACTAGATCAAAATGTTATTTCCCCTAATGATATATGTTTTCAGGTTTCCAATATTATTTATTATTCCACCAACAATGTACCTTCTTCATATCTTTGTGAAACAGACATGCATGTCTATTGGTGTATTATAGGTATAAAAGCCTGCCTGGTGGAAAGTGCTTGTCAAATGATGCCTTGACCAGTGAATTAAGGAATTGGTCCAACAATACAACAGAAGAGCAGAGAGTTTACAAAATATGGGATCTACACAAGCCAATGAAAATTTCAACCAAATTGTTGGAAGCAAATGTCCAAAAGCAAGGTAAGAAATTAATACCCCACCCCCAAAAAAAACAAACAAAAACATCATATAACCAAATTTTTTGTGATCATGATCTTTGGTTGGTTAGTGGGTGGCTGCCAAATGTTTCTGTTGATATTTCCTTGTGAATTTCTTTTCGTCTGCTGTGGTGCTGTGGTGCTTTTTCTATGGTTGTTATGTGTGACGTCATATATCATTAATCTAAATTTAGCATTTTTTATATTATCCGCCAATATACATATGAATAGAAACATAGCGTCAATATATGTAAAAATAGAAACAAGGTTTCACATAGGTGAAATAACTTATGAAACATACGATTGTCATATCCAATGAATACAGTAGAATGCTACACCATATGTAATATTTTTAATATAAACTGCAAAAAATGGTGAATGGCCATATTTGCATAGAAGTGGTATGATTTCCAATGAGACAATTATAATCGAAACACAAATTCTATCAACATCAGTTATCATTTTTATACAATGATAAAACTAAAAATATATGTGAGCATGATAGTTTACAATAAAAAAAAATAGATTTCACAACTAGTGAGACTTGTATCTATTGCATGCTATCAACCCTTGTTATTTAACGACAAACAAAAGAATTCCAGAGGCTGGTCTAGTATTATTTTGTACCTAAGTTGATAACAAGCGATATGAAAGCCTCACTCATTATGTAACCTATAATTATATAATTTTACTCTTTTATTTATTATAAATTGTAGATCTTATGGTGGATCCTCATCTTTCAACAGCAGGTTATCAGCAGCTGTTTTACAGAAAAATGAAGGATATACATGGTTGTCAATGGTAAATACATGTTAGGATAATAATTAATGACTTTCTGTGAGTCTTCATTTCATATGGAGACATATTATTCTGATAAGGGTGTTTTGCTGACACACATTTGTTTCTGGACATCCATTTAGTAGTTTTTGTTTGCCTTGACTTAGGTATTAACAAACTAGTGGAGTACCCTCAGAAATCATTGAGCCGGTTGGTGTCCTTAGCTGTTTAAGGTTTATTGATTGATTGATTGATTGTTGTTTGCTTTACGCCGCATTAGCACAGAAAGGCTATATCGCGGCGAGAGCTAATTCGAATACCATAACAGTTTAAGGTATATTTTAAAATCAGACAAAAGGTCTTTCAATAAACTAAAATTCTAGACTAAAGCAAACAGATTATTTACAAATAAAAATCAACACTAAGATAATGTGATAAAATTAAAATCGTTTTAAATATAACAACATTTTTATATTTTATAATATATTCCAATTTCTTTTAAGAATGAAACAATATTTGTAAATGGAACATTATTAAATAAATCATACATATTATTGACATTGAAATGCTTCTTACGAATATCAGCAAAGTCAATACAATTAATTAAAACATGTTTAATAGTATACTTGCAGTTGCAAGGTACACATTGTGGTTCTTCTTCATTTTTTAAAAGATACTCGTGTGTCACTCTAGTATGACCAATTCGGCATCTGGAAATAACACACTGATCTTTTCTGCACATTAAATTATTAAAAGGTTTACCTAAATTAGGTTTAATTTCATGTAATTTGTTACCATCTCTCTTACTCCATTCATTTTTCAAAATATTAAAAACATATTCTCTAATATTAGATTTAAAATCGGTATATGGTATATCACAGTTAGATAAAGTGTCACCCAGGGCATTCTTTGCCTCAAGGTCTACAGTTGTGTTTCCATGGATTCCAACATGACTTGGCACCCATAGAAATATTATTTCTTTAAGAAGAATTTTTAAATTCCTCATTACATATAAAATTTTGAGAATTGTTGGGTTTTTAATTTTAGTATTTTGTATAGCTTGTAAGCATGAAAGTGAATCAGAACATATAATAAATTTGGATCTATCTGAAGAAGCAATAAATTTCAAAGCCAAAATTATTGCTTCTGCTTCAGCAGTAAAGATGGATGCAGCAGATGGCAAACGGAGAGTTGCAGCTCTGTCCCTGAAGACAGCAGCAGATGCAACTCTGTCACCATCTTTTGATCCATCAGTATAGACAGTTGAAAATCTGAATAATTGGCTTTAATTTCAGCATAGTGTTGCTGAATTAAAAGAGGATTTGTTTCATTTTATTGTGTTTACGGAGATCAAATATCATTTTGGTTTGGGAAGTTCCCATGGAGGACATTTGCAAGTTTCAACTTGAGCAACAGATTTTAAATCAAAAGTAGCTAAATGTGGTTTTAAACGTATACCTAACGGAGGAATTTTATTTTCATGTTTTGCAAAAATATCTTCATAAATTGGATTAAAAACACAACTGTAGGCAGGATTATCTGAATAGGCTTTTAGTTTGACAGCATATTGAAGTCCAAGCTTCAAACGTCTGTCAAAAAGTGAATGCTCATCAGCCTCTACATACAGACTCTCAACTGGTGAGGTTTTAAAGGCGCCAAGACAGAGACGCAAACCCTGGTGATGCACAGCATCGAGAATCTGTATGTAGGACTTCCGTGCAGAGCCATACACTATAGAGCCATAATCTAGTTTGGATCTAACTAGAGATCTATATAAATTAGTAAAATGTTGCGATCAGCACCCCAATCGGTGCTGCCGACAACTTTAAAATATCTAATGCTTTTAAACATCTTGATTTTAACATTTTGATATGGGGAGAAAGGTTAATTTTTATCAAAACTAACCCTAGAAATTTGGTTTCATCAACCATTTTAATTGGGTTTCCATATAAAGTGAGTTCTGGATCAAGATGTAATTTCCTTTTGTTACAGAAATGCATCCCAACCGTTTTAGATGAGGAAAATTTAAAACCATTTTCCGAGGCCCATTTTCAATTCTTCCAAGACATAATTGTAATTGTCGTTCAATGTTATTCATATTTTGCCTCTGTAACATATTAAAAAATCATCAACATACAATGAACCTTCAATATTACTTTTCAAAACTTCAACAAGACTGTTAATTTTAAGACTAAATAATGTCACAGATAAAATACTCCCCTGAGGGACACCCATCTCTTGATCATACAGATCAGACATGGTTGAATTAACTCTAACATTAAATTGTCTGTTAGAGAGAAAATTAGAAATAAAATTTGGCATATTGCCTTTCAACCCCATATCAAAAAGATCTTTTAAAATACCATACTTCCATGTAGTGTCATAGGCCTTTTCAAGATCGAAAAAGACCGACACCACATGTTCATTTTTCGCAAAACCATTACGGACAAATGATTCGAATCGGACAAGATGATCAAGAGTACTGCGGCCCTGTCGGAATCCACACTGGATATTGGCCAATAGCCCATTTGATTCCAAGAACCAAACAAGGCGATCATTGACCATCCGTTCGAGTGTTTTACAGACACAACTGGTAAGAGCAATTGGTCGATAATTGATAGGATCCGTGTGATCTTTACTTGGTTTTGGAATAGGCACGACGGTTGCAAGCTTCCAGATTGATGGTAAATCACCAGATTCCCAGATGTTATTCATGAGCTGCAAAAGAGCTTCCAGAGAGGAATCTGGCAAGTGTTTTAAGAGTTGGTAGTGAATATTATCAGGCCCACAAGCTGTATCATGGGCTTTTGACAGAGATGTTTTAAGTTCTTCAAGAGAAAAGAGTTTATTATAATTTTCACCATTTTTGATTTGAAGTTCAACTTTATTTTTCTTTTGTTTTTAACTTTTTAAAATCTTCCTGTAGTTGTTAGAAGAAGAAGATTTCGCAAAAGTTTCACCAAGCTTGTTGGCAATATCCTTTTCAGATGTTAATAAATCATTGCCATTTTTAAATGTTTTACTGTGGCTTTAGAATTTTACCTTTGATCTTTTGTATCATGTTCCATACTTTTGTCATCGGAGTGCGAGAAGTTATCCCCGAGACAAATTTCTTCCAAGACGTTCGTCGTGCTTGCCTACACGTCCGCCGTGCCTTAGCGCGAAAAATACGGAAATTACTCAAGTTTTCCGTCGTTGGTTGTTGATTGAACCGTCTTTCAGATTTTTTACGGTCATCTATTGCTTGATCACAAGCGTCATCAAACCATGGTTTGCTGGGATGTTTTGGATTTGCCGAGGTCTTAGGAATAGTTCTGTCAGCAATTGACGTTAAAACTGTGTTAAAAGTTAAAATTGGATCTTGTACAATCTCAAACATCTTTGACTGAAGTTCCGCTTTACAGAGATTCTCAAACAACGGCCAGTCCGCCTTGTCAAGTTTCCAACGTGGTACTCTCTGTTGGGCAGAAGTAAAAAGATGTTCAAGTAATATTGGAAAGTGATCACTTCCACATAGATCATCATGAACACGCCATGAATAATCCAGAAGAAGAGAGGATCGCAGATAGTGATATCAATAGCAGAATAAGACCCGTTTCCAGGATGAAGATAAGTATTAGATCCATCATTAAAATGCATAATCCTTCTTGAGAGACAAAGTCCTCAATGATCTTACCTTTGGCATTATGAGACTTGCTTCCCACAAGGGATTGTGGGCATTGAAGTCGCCCATAAGTATAAATGGTGAGGGTAATTGATCAGTGAGGTTTTGAGTTTAGCTTTATCTATAATTGAATTGGGTGGAATATATATAGAACATAATGTAATTGTTTTATCTAATGATAAACGAATTGCAACTGCCTGCAGATCCGTGGTGAGTTGGACTGTGCTATGAATGACGTTGTCCTTCACAAAATGGATGATCCGCCTGCAGCACGTTCATCTACCTTAGAATATGTGCTATACATGTTGTATCCTTTTAAAGATACATTGTCACTTTCTTTAGATGAGTTTCTTGAAGACAAAATGCAATAGGTAAATAAGACTGAACTAGAAGCGTTAACTCGAGAAGATTTATTTTAAGACCTCGGCAATTCCATTGGATGATATTAATCATGATTTGTTAATAGACGGGCGAATGCTATCGAGTTTGCCAGCATTCTTATTTCGCTCACCCTGAGATTGTGATCTTTCGGGTGGCGCAACACTTTCGATTTCCATTTCTGATTCGTCGTTAAGTGTTGAAAATCTGTTGTGTGAGGAGAGTCGTCGATCTCCAGGACCACACGCAGCTGGTTTTACTCCGCCTCGACCCCTACCCGCGACCTCGAATCAGAAGACTTCTGAGAGGATGTATTTGCTGGCTTCTTTGGGACATCCGTCTGTTTTGGAGAACGAAGAGGAGACGGGGCTTTAGTAGACTTTGTACTGGATGCAGAAGATAAACTAGTTTTATTTGATGCAGATGAAGGAGGACTATTGGAGATGGAAGAATCATCTATGTCACTGGGAAGATCCCAGACAGATTCACCGCCCCAACTGTCTGATTTAACTGTATCTGTTTTATTTGATTTCTTTTTCATTTTTTCCGATGATGACATTGAGCTCTGTAAGGAAGATTGTGTTGACTGAGTACTGGTTTTAGAAGGTGTTGGTTTTCTTGGAATTAATATTTTATCGTTAGGTTCTGTTTCAACAGGCAGCATTGTAAATGTCTCAGCATCAATTGGCCAGGTCATGCGAGTTTGTGTATGCTCGTGACTGAATGAGCGGACAACTTTGCTGGCGTACGATGGTCTGTTCGAAACAAGGAGATCATTCGAAACAGAAGCTATCTGTTTAGCTTCTGGGTAACTGATGTTTCTTTCTGTTTTAATTTTGATAATATTTTTTTCTTTAACGTAAACAGGGCAGTCCCTAGATGATGAAAAATGGGACTCACCACAGTTTACGCATTTAGAAGATTCAGAGCTACAGGTTGTTCCCTCGTGTCCTTCGTCAGAACACTTGAAGCATCTCTGCGTACCACGACATTGTTTGGTTCCATGACCAAACTTTTGACAAGTGAAGCATCGAATTGGGTTAGGGATAAACCTGTCAACTCTGATTCCGAAGCAACCTAAAGTAATAGAGGAAGGAGGAGTTGGAGTTCTAAAGGTCAAAAGATATGTATTTAATTTGGTTATAGTTCCATTCTTTTTTATTTGAAATCTAACAACATCAGTTACACCTTGGCTGGAAAGTTCTCACAGATTTCTTCCACGGTAAGGTCACCAAGGTATTGACTTCTGTCTCGAATGATCCCTTACAGCTGTTCAAACTGTTGTGAGGAGAGGCAGAAACAGGAAAGTTTGTAATTGTTTTCATTGTAAGCAAATTTGTTGATTGAGTTTTGTTGGAACATTCAACCAACAAATTCCCTGATCTCATTTTTGAAACTTTTTTAACAGTACCAGCAACGCTTTGTATTTGTTTGTGAATCACAAAGGGAGATATTTTGAAATTGGTTTTCATCTGTACCTTTTATTACAATAAATCTGGGCCAACTGTCATCTTCCCGACAGGGCACTGTATCATCACATTTTCTTTTTTTATGTATTAAAGCTGATTTAGAGGGTTGGTTTTGATGTGCCATAAGAAAAGAGAAAGTTCACCATTCTAGTCATCCACCCACCTCGGAGTGCCTACAAGGGCGATGCTGTGTTTCCGTGGCGAGTTAGGGTCAAGTGTTAATGCTGAAAAAGAGCTCCAAGTATAATGTAGCTCTTCCCAAAATTAGCACCCAAGATCCACTGCGGAAAGCACCAGATGTTCCAAGAATAGTATACTCAAGCAGAGCGTATCCATCAAGCGAAATAGAAAGCGTACCACTTGATTGACCCATGAGCCATCGCCTTCGTCAGTTATCCGAAATATAAATAGCTTAATTTAAATACATGTGTATATGACAATTGTTACAAGAAAGCTTATTGTTGAGGATTACCTGAAGGGCTCGGCATGACCAGCCGATTGATCGGACCGGGTCCATCCGACCTCCCGTTTAGATGATATCAGAGCCAAAGCAGCTTATTGAACTGTAGTCTCGTCCGTCCGGGTATTTTCTGACCGTAAGGAGTCTGGCTACAGCCCTCATCCGCAAGGATCTCGTCAACCACCGACACGGGTAGCAACCCACGGCTAACGGGTTGGAGAGCCTATTTTATTTAAAACATCGGGCAACTCGTACGATGTTCGGATCACTTTAGTCTGGCCTCTACCCTTCGACCTGTCCAGCATGGGTAACCCTACCAGGAGACGAAGCTCCAGCTGGCATAGCTCTCAGGGTCACTGAGACACGCAAGCCCCCCGACCACGGCAAGGATAGCGATCCACCAGGGGTGTTTAAGGTTTAAATATCAAAGTTCATATCTCAGTATCTATAAGTTTGAGGATCATGTAAACATGTACTCAGATGCAGAAAAGAACAGTTCAACTGTATTGATTTAAGTTAAAAGGTCAAGGTCACAGCTATTGAATATGTTTTTTTAATTTGCATTTGTATTGGAGTCTATTCCCTGATCAATGCTCATATTTTTCACTCATATTTCATTCTAATATCCAATGTACATTAAAACAATCACTTGAATGGATGTACATTATATGCTGAAGCAATACAAAGTTTTGTACTCAGCAGTTGAAATTATTATTGCAATCAATTGCAAACCTTGTCATATGTCATAATAGGTTAAACATTTTTCATGATACAGAGTGCCTTTGGTACTTGGGTATATAATCTGCTTCAATTGATGTTTTACTCTTATAGTAAAAGTATACTGGAATATTAAGGATTTTTTAATTTTGTGTAGCAAGAAAGGTCTTAAATTTTTTAATTCTTAAAACATATTATAAATTTATCTTCTCACATTTTATTTCAAAATTCCATCACATAGATTTCTTTTTATGCACAAACATGTGTTTTTTCATGATCACTTAGCAAATTTAGGCAATTTTCAACAACTCATAGCTTGAAAAATAGCAATGTGACCTATCCTTTTTATTATATTTTTGAAAAAGAGCATAGTAAAGTCTTCATCGTGGCAAAGTATAAGAGATTTCAATCTCGGGAAACATATACCTATGATCTACCTAAATGTATAATTCTACACTATATCATGATTATACATTACAATATTTAATAAATAAATCAAACTTTCAGGTGAATGAAGCTTCAGAACTGTCCCCAGGCCAATTTACAATGAAAGTTGGAGAAACTATGAACAAGAAATTAGAGAGGCAGAGGGAAAATCAGAAAACGCAAACGTTTAAAAGAGAAGAATTGAAAAGAAAAGAACAGGAAGAAGGCCCAACGGAGTTCAGGTGTAAAAGAAGGAACCACATACCAACAAGAAGTAGAAGTAAATGTAAATGCTTGTGATATTATTCAGCAAATTCCGTCTTTCTTACTCTTAGTAATACAGATAAATATGTAGTATTTGATTTGGAAACAACAAGTCTTTCCAGGAACAGTGACATTACTCAGTTGGCAGCTGCCAGTGGACTAAATCTTTTCCAGAGATATATTATGCCAAGATGTGACATTTCCAATGAAGCAAGTAAAATAACTGGTATTTCATTTTGTCATGCCACTAACAAGATGTATTTGAATGGTAGAGAAGTAGAAACATGCACTATTCAACAAGGGTTGCTAGATTTTTAGATTTTTAAAATTGAATGAACTGCCTATTCTTGTCGGACATAACATCACCAACTTTGACATGATGGTTCTAGAAAATAGACTGAAAGAATTTAATATGTTTTCTGCCTTTATAGCCTCTGTGAAAGGCTTCATTGACACTCTTAAGCTGTCCAGAGAGTATTTCCAAAAGCAGATGTTGACAACTACAAACAACAAACCCTGGTAAAGAAGGTCCTAGGAATTGAATATGCTGCACATAACGCAAAAGATGATGTTTTATCTCTTAGTGAACTTTTAGTCAAAAACTACAAAGGAGTTGTGAAGAAGATGATTTACATCATGTGAATTTTAACTCTTGTAAACTGTCTTTAAAACCCTTAGTTGATAAAAAAATTATTAATGCAGCAGTTTGCTTTAAATTAGCAAGAAGTGGTATTAATGTTACACATTTAAAACTTGCAAATTCTAGAGATGTAAATGGTATCAAACTCATTTTGAAAGATAACAATGTAAACAATAGATATGCGAGTTCCATTATTGGGCATTTTTCAGGTTGTGAAGAATAATTTTTAGGGAACATCTATAATATACATGTTATTTATTTTTAGGTTACCTGCATTTCACATCAGTTGGCATTTTTTGTCCTTTTATAGTTTAACATTGGACCTCTAGATGTGAAAGACATTTTAAAATATTTTTTTTCAGAACAAATGGGCTAATTAGAACCAAACTTGGTGGCAAATTTAAAATGTTTTCTTAGTGTTGTGCATCTCACTGCAACTTTTAAGATAACGAACAGCAATCAAAGAGTTGTTCCTTATTGCAACTTCTGTCTTATGTACATGTATATTACCATTTAATGTCAAAGTCATACCCATCATATCCTTTCCTTCTTATGATTCCTATCTTTTGTTTTTTTTTTCCTCTAAGATTTCATGTTTAATAAAAAGGCAATAAAAAACTTTTTACACAGCACCTATTGTCTTTATTCTTCTTATCTGATTTCTGAGAATAATAGTATTAAAGAATCTGATTTATGAGAATAATAGTATTGAAGAATATTATTGTTAACAAATAAGATTTTTCTTTTATTTGTATTTTTTTATAAAATAATGTGTCTGGTATTTGTGTGATATGTTGGAATTTTGATGTAGGGATGGACAATTTTGAAAGGAAATGAAGAAAACTTTAATTTTGCTCCAACTAACAATCAGAATTTAAATGAAATAGAGGAATTAAATATATATATATTTAAATGTAAGTGTCTATACACATTGAAAAGAAAGAAAGTTAAAAAAACTAAGGAAAAATATAATTTCATAAATTATTGTTTATCACTTTGTTATCATGGCAACTAATGTGTATGCTGTTTCATACTTAAGGAAGTTAGCTAAGTACTCAGTTTCAAAATATATAGCTTTTCATTAAATTAGTATATATTAATAGGGGATTAATTTAGGATGCAAAAATATATAGAAGTCAATGTGCATATTTTCGAGATACTAGCCATTGAAATTTTGGCGGGAAAATGTTCTCTCTTGATTTTCATAGCTTAATCATTGACAAGTTAAAGTTCTCAAAACTATTAAAAGATAAATAAGATTTTAGAAGACTTTTACAAATGGCTTATAATTATTTATGTATGTTAAAGATTTATAAAAGAAAAATGGGGTTTAAATGGGCAAAAATTTAAAGGCATTCAAATGGATAAAACCAGAGGACTCCGAAAATCTGACAAAATTCCAAAACATGACAAGCAAACATCATTAAATTGTTGATTTACGACAAGGTGAAAAAGTCTTGATATTTTTAATCCGTTCACCAGCAAAATCGTACCTATGAATTGTTACTGTCTAAGAAATATAATGAATTTTGCCTTCTGCTGAGTATTACTTTTCTGCTAAGTTTTACTATAGAAACACTTTGTAAAAGCAATAATATCTTGATATTCCTTGATAATTACATAGAAGCCATATGTTGTACATGTAGCTCTAAAATAATCTCTTTATGTCTGGTAGATGTGATACTTGCACTTCAAAACAATGTAAAATATGAATTTTCCTACTTCTTGCCCTGTTGCCATGGTTACCGTTGTTCATAGCAACAAAAATAGCATTTATTTTATTCTCATGTGAAACTTCATTAATGCCAGTAGTTTATACCAAAGATATAGTAACATATTCTTAACTTTTTACACATTTTTGGAAGATATACAAAGAATTGCTTGTGATTACTGTGTTGGCAGGGGTAACAAAAAGTTTGTAGGTCAAAAATAATCTGGTGACCCATATTTTTTTTTTTTTTTAAAGCTTATTATTGAGACCATATTATATCAAATTTTAAAAAATTCAACGGACCAATTTTTGAAATTTATGAAAATAAGAAAAAATCACGAAATTTGGGTTTTATGTGTGCAGCTGTGTTGATAAAATTAGCTCCAGATTTAATAAATATGTATAAAACTGCCAATATTTGTGTTTTTTACATTTTAAACATTATTTTAGTGATAAATGAAGAACAAACCTTTCAAAATACTTTCAAAGGCTTGAAAAATCCAGAATTTTCATTACAGGTATGTATTTACTCAAACATGTGATGTTCCAACTTTGGTGACCGTTACCATGGAAACGAGTCTGGTGACATACTATTTTAACTCAAATTTTATAGAAGCCATTGCATAGTATATGTATGCAAAATTAAAGAAGAATTCAACGGTGAAAAAAATTGTTATTACTGTAGGATTCACCTTAATAAGCTCGTATATATTCTTTTCGAACCTTATATACCCTTCTTTTGTTATGGAAAATCATTCTCTCTCCGATATCGACAATTAGCGATGTGCTATCTTAACATAGAATAACAAAATGATCGCTATTTGCAGAAGGCAGATTTTTGGGCAACTGCAAACACTTCAATAGAAGGCTGTTCTATGAACAGTAAATAATAATTGCATCTTAAAATTACAAAACAAATATTCCTTGACCTAAAACATATACATTTATCTATTTTTTTAACATACAAATATCGATCCCTCAACATATATTTTGCTTTTGGAACAATTTTTCATTTTTTAGGATTTGTAATGAATTTAAATTTTTCGGGAAATATTGCGCATCTAACCTCTTATTTTTTGTTTGGTTTGGAAATAATGTATCATGTTATATAAAGTTCATATGATCTTGTGGAAAATTTTATGGTACAAGAATTAGAAAATGGCTTTTTGTTTAGTAATCGCAAAATTTTGTAATGTTTTTTTATGACCTTTGACATTGATTTAACAGAAAATGCACCGTACGATTTTTTTACGACCGGGCAAAACAGAAAGTACAGATTATTAGCTTTCGAATGATATAACATACAGCCGTGTGTTAGGTGGGTGCATTAAAGTCGTTAACTAAGCGTCTTTTTGAAATAAGTCACTCGCCTACTAGTTTCTAATTGTTATTAAATTGTGTCCTCAAAGGGAAGTAATTCAAAGATCATTATGATGCTTGAATTTTAATAAAATAAGAAAGTTTAATTGGAAATGGATTTATATAAATCCGTGTTGAAGGCCGTACATTGACCTATAATGGTTTACTTTTATAAATTGTTATTCGGATGGAGAGTTGTCTCATTGGCACGCACACCACATCTTCCTATATCTATTATATAAATGTTCCGGACCATATGAGTATTTGGACCATACGCGTATGGTCCTGAGCATATGGGTATATACTCAAATGGTCCGACCATATGTATGGTCGGGGTAATTAACACGTTTACTTTTAAGACTTCACTCTTCATGAGGTTTGACCTTTCTAGTTGTCACATCATCGAGAAGACGCTATCAAAGGTAATTTTATTAATTAATTAAACGATTAACTAAATAAAAATTAGCAGTTTCATACAGTTAATTTTACTCACTGGTCGATACTATAGTAAACACATTATATACCAGTCCTATATGGTCATTACCTATTTATTATTACAAGTGAATGGCAATATGTCGACTTTGGAAGATAACTTCCAAATATTTCTGAATGAACTGTTACACAGGAACGATATTATAAGAAAACAATTAAGATTTGGCCCGGTGGAAATGTCGAGATTATAACATCCTCGTACTCAAGGTCTTGTAGAGCAAGTGCATAATGCATTACATAGATAACTTGCCGCAAAACGATCAGATCATGCACAACCAGGGCGTGCAAATGCAGAAAAGCTATGGTAACGTGTGGTGGTAAATATCATCCTGAATATACATGCAAGAACACTATTAGCGATGAAAACTGACTCGTGTAGCTGTGGCTTTATATTTAATGTTTATGTAACCTTTGAATTATAAAATTAATACAAATTTGGTCCGAGACCACAATTATTTCGTAGTGCATTTCTTTTAGACAATAAATGCAAATTAAAAATCCCACCTGCGCTTTCTCAATAAAATTTTTACAGTGTGTTGTACTAGTTTTGGGAAAAATTATAGAAAACTTAATCGTCTCTAACTCCAAATATGGACAATTTTATGTTAAGGGGGTCTTGAAATCTTTTGACAGCTTCCGAAGTGCTAATTGTTAACCTTTTTCAACTGGACCAAATCACTACTTTACTTTAAAATTCATTACCCAAATTTTTTGACAGTGTCATTTCATCCCTTGACTTACTATTTGAGGCATAAAACATGGAGAAATACATTTGGAAGGGTATAAAAAATTGGCAAGTAACACACTGTCCACACTAGGGACTACATTCGTGGACAATGAAAATCAAGGGACGACAATTGTGGTCTCGGACCATTTAATGTAACCAAGGTTGTGGGTTTTTTTAAATACAGTTTATCGTATGCAAACGTTTCTAATGCATATTTGTAAAATACATATATGGTCTAAATACTCATATGGTCCGGCGCGTTGATAACCAAACAGGTATATACTCATATGGTCCGACCATACGCGTACGGTCGGACAAATATACATATGGTCCGGAACATAAACAAATAATGGATGGAAAGGAAACAGAGAAATTTATAAGTATCTAAGTTATAAGAAATATCCAGATAATGCAAATGGAACTGAAAGAAGAACAATTAGAAGGAAGCGTGAAAAGTTAAAAATAAAACTTGAAGAACTGTACTATATATATCTTATCACAAGAACATGTTGTATAAATAAGAAGATCAGGATCGTATGAGTGCTAATGAGATAACTTGGAAGTAATTCCTGTCAATGTAACAATGTATTTAAAGTTAGCAAGTATTATGATATTATTACGTGAGTATTTCTGTATTGGCCTTGTTATTAGTCCGAGGCTATCAAAGATTCGTTAACCTCATACATAAGTTTAGGCAATACGAATGGAAAAAGGTATTGCATTCAAGGCAAAGGAAACCACCACAAGATACATTTGGCAGATATGTCGCCCGTTGTAGACATGGTCTTATCGTCTTAAGATAATGCTTCAACACCACCACAAGATACATTTGGCAGATGTGTTGCCCGTTGTAGACATGGTCTCATTGTCTTAATATAAAGCTTCAACAACAGCCAATTCTTAAGCAGCCATTTTGTTGAATCCGAAGTCAACTTAATTGTGAATCGGCCAATGACATCCAGTTCAAGCAGTCGGTCTCAACAATCTACCACATCAACTGGTTATTCAGTCCTTTTGTATGGCTCAACCACTGACTTTAGCACCAGTTACAAGTACCTCCTGGCAAAACATAGTTGAAAGCAGTTGTACCTGTTGTTTGTAAGATTCGCACTCATTGGCTAGTTGGTATCAAATCGTCCAATCGCGATCGCGTTTATTAAATAAAAAATAAATATTAGAGGAAATCGAAAGAACACATTTGTTTTGGTAAACTCATGTCTTTACGACAGTACTTGGGCCTTTCGTCGTCGAAAAAGCGAACTGCTGTTGACTCAACAGAAAAAAATAAATTGTACGATCAGTCTAAGAGGAAGCGGACAATTGTTCCTGGTTGGAAAACGGAGTTCGAGTGGTTGAATTGTGAAGACTCGCATGGTAAATATTTGACTCTGACAATGATTCTTGTTTTTTTTTACATGGAGGAGAGATTTTATTCTGGTGATGAGATTGGTACTGGTAGTGACAGGAGTGACATTAACTGAGTTTCAAATATTGTGAAAATGAGGAGCAATAAAATCATAAATGAAACCAAAATTTAATTTTATTTGCTTAAACGTAATTTTGTGGAACAAAGGTACAAACAAAGGCATGCTGAATTACTACGAAGACAAACTAACACCCCCTTTCCCCAGTGCCCACCCCAAATTCTAAAAGTGAAATCACACCTTGCTCCTGAACAAATGGTCATTAGGCTTAGCAGTGGCTGCTTAAATGTGCATTTGTAAGTCTTGTTGCAGTGTGTATTTACAAAAGCAGTCATAAGTCATTTTCATCAGAAAAAAATCTTCAAGTGTATCTAATAATACTTCTAGTCATTAAAACATCTCAAAACACAAAAACATAATTTAGAATCTTTTGAAGGAAAATGGGTTGGATTTTTATTGCATTAATTTTCGGGGCTGGTAAATTTTGATCAGGACAGGTAATTTTTTGATGCAGCCAGCCCTGTGGTCTGATAGACATTTCCAGTGCGTTTCCTACCCTGAGGATGCGCTTGTTGTAAACTCCTTATCATTTGGTTTCTGGTGGAGAGTTGTCTTTTTGGCTATCATAAACATTATTTTATCTTTATATCATCGAAAAAACAGTTGAATAGTGCAATTAACGTGCTACGATATCAATATCACACATTTTAAGCTATTGAAAAGTTCATTACACAATGTTTTAAAGTGTCTGTTAATTTTAATTTTTTCAGAAATTCACTTTTTAACATTCGAGTGAATACAACCAATTGTCTCAAAAGACAACATAAAGAAATGAAGGAAAACTACTTGACAGAGTTAATAGATAAATCTTTGTCAACTATGCTGACATCATTGGTAACCAATTACTTACCAGATGGTTAAGAGGTATTTTCTACTCAATTAAAACTAATTTGATTGTTTGAGACCATTTGCAACTACTCTCAATCATAAGTTAATGAAACATTCGCAACTACTTATAAACATAATTTATTAATACATTATGCACATAAATGGGGCATAAAATCATATGTCGTGTAGTAAGGAGTCCAAATTAATTTGTTTTCCCAACATGTGACAATTACACAATTCAGCAGCAGCAAAACGGTACATGCATTATGTAGTAATGCTACTCAAATACCGATTGAAAATCATCCCAATAGCTGCTAAAGGGATTACAGCAAATAGACTTGTGAATTTGATAAAATGATCCAGGCAGTCGTGGCGACAGAAATAAACATTTTATTTTTTTCAAATCTATACCAGCAAGCATGTCCCTCAATTCAACACAACATGATACAAGGCTAATATCATATACAGAAAGCCAACAGAAACAGAAAAAGGTAAGAATGAAAGAACTCCAATTCAAACAACAAGAATAATTAGGTTAGGATAGAGATGCAGGCGTCGAGCAGACTAAGCCTTTAGTAGAATTAGTGATGCAAAAGGCTATGGAAGTGAAGTTATTGACATATACACGACAAGTGCCTTGTGAGATGTTCGTGAAAAGGCTCTTCAAATTAAATTTCCTAATGAAATTGCCAATTTAAATGGCAATATGCAGGTCAAACTGTGAACTGATTATGGACTGATCAATGGTGCAGGGTTACCAAAACAACTTGACAAATGTACAAATTTGACTGTTGAGGATTTGTACTTTCAACATAACTCAAATTGAGATCAAGACAATATGACAGTTTACGTAGCAAACGAACTTCTCGTCCATATCACGAGAGACCGTATTTTATAGTTTCAATGAACAACCAATGCGACAGGAAAGGAGCTGTTACAAAATGACTATTAATGGTACACAAGTTACAATCTGCCTTACCCAGATGAAGATATATAGGAATTTTTTTTCTGAGACAAGTGCCTGTGTATAGATCCGATGAGATATTGGATAGGGACAGAAATTTTGCCTTGCAACAGCCGACCTACGGACCCCTCAAAGAGTTGTTGCAGGGTTCTTAACGTGCAAAGAGCTTGGCACTCTCTTTACACGAGGCATCGGATTTAACGTCCCCATTCTAACCGGACGTGACTGCAAACGTGATACATCCCGCACAGCCAAACGGAGGCCCCACTTCAGCAAGCGTTTTACTGCTGGTCGGGAGAAGACCAAGTGACCATATTTCGTTTCCCAAGTCACTCTTGGGGTTCCTATGTAGGACGGTCCGGTACTGATGTGTTGGAAGGTCCCTTAGATCCATGCTTAACTTCAATTTCAATCTCTGGTAGCAAATCTTGCAAAATTATGGATTTGTGTTTTCCAAAAGATTTATTGTTATGTGTTCCTTTTCTCTTGTTATCATGCCTGTTCTCAATTTTATGTTTAGCAAATAAAAATAACTAAGCACTTTCCTTTTATTTTGTGAACAATTCACCTACTGTTGATTTCATCTTCTAAAGGTTAAAATCTGCAATGTCTAATTCCAGTTCTTCATCTTGACCTTTTCAGATTTCCCATCTGTATAGAAAATACCCTTTGCTTCTGCAAGAAAATCTGATTTTTGTTTTAAATGTATAAACTCAAAAGGTCATCTGTACCCTCACATCTTACTTTTGTAGATAATCAAGATGCTAATTGCACTGTCCTGTGGAATCACTGCATCTAATAGTTCGTCTTTAGGAAGTCTTAAATTGTGGTCGGTTTCATCACGATGGTCAAGTATTTGATAAATATTTTTTTGTTTTTTTTTTTTTGAAAATGTAGATACTTGAGTTGTATCGCAACTCTTTATACTGTGGACTCGTTTATTTTATAATAATAATGAATCCATAGAAGTCAATTGAACAATAATTATTTAAAGGTCCAGATACCTAATTGAGACGGTAAATGCTCGCATTACGGAAATTCTTTTCATCGACCTTAAGAAATCATACTTGCTTGGTAAATAGACGATTGAACAATTATTTATTGAATCATATACCGATCCGGTGTTTTTAATTTGTAAACCCACAGAAGTATATCCCAATTATTCAATTTCAGACCCCCAAAAAAAAAAAAACAACCTATGTTACTTTGTTACCGAAACGCCGACATCTTGGGGTTATTTGACTTTTACAGCCACTAACAAGTTGAACACCTGCAATTTAGATTATATGAATCTTATCGGACATCATTGGAAAATAAATGCAAATCTTTTCGGAAAAGTGTGCAATCATTATAGCCAACCGCTTTCGGGATAGAAATTGCAATGCTATGAATATAACTACATATAATACTACAATGGTACATGCGGGGTCAGAGAGTCTAAAAATCAAAATAAGTGTAAGGCCAGATAGAGTACAACGTTAGGAAGCCTTCAGGACCAAAATCCGAAGAGGGTTTATAAATACAGCGAAGGTAGTCAGTGCCTTAGGTGGACAAATCTTTGTTTTACCATACGAATGGTTAATTATTATTTTATTTTGGTAATCGTTAGAATCTTGAAAAGAATTCACATCTTTTTATTTTTCAATCGGAAACACATTGATAAAAGCACATCCATACCAAAACTAAAGCCAGGAAAATTAAAACCAATAGTTTACAGAACAATTGAAGGTCTTTCCACATCAAAGTTATTAAAAGAATCTAGTTCCGGTTTACTCAATGTTAAAATTGTCATCCAATCATAATAGATATAGGAAGATGTGGTATGAGTGCCAATGAGACAACTCTATCCAAAGAACAATTTATAAAAGTAAACAATTATAGATACGGGATGTATCAAGTTCGCAGTCACGTCCGATCAGAATGGGGACGTTAAATCCGATGACTCGTGCTCTTTGCACGTTAAGAACCCTTGCAACAACTCTTTGAGGGGTCCGTAGGTGGCTTGTTGCAAGGCAAAATTCTGTCCTTTTCAGTGGCAGTCTAAATTTCTCCGACCATCATCCTGAATGGCCTCTATTATGACAAGACCTCCCTATTGTATTCATTGTTAACTTGTTCTCGTCCTAAGCATGCATGAAATATTTGCCACTGGACATTAAGCAACCTACAATCAATCAATTATTAATGCGTGTGTATTTGGTTTGTTAATCTGCAATCAACTGCAAAACCGATTTCAAAATGTTGTCTCCTAAACAGGACCTTTGTTCAGTCTGGTTTTTCTAACGCAAGAAAAACTCTTCGCAATGTTCGCTACTATAGAAAATTGTCAGGATTCCATACTTCAATGTTGCCAGATTCATGGGAGAAAATACAATGTCCTAGTTAAGTTTTATGTTGTCTAATGCTGATACAAGTTTCATCAATCCTATCCTTTACACAACCTTGCAAATCATAACTTGGATAAGAAATGATGTGGTTTTTTTTTCTGAATGGTCGGTAGCCTTTTGTTTCCTGGCATAGTTTGGCAATTCATCTTCTTTGAAACATCTAAGTTTCCTTGTCGAGGTGGTTTTGTTGTTTCTCCTCGATAGCATTTCCTAATTTTTTCACTAAGTTATGTATTTCTTGACCGTCATTGTCGTTCTCAAATTCCTCATCAAAGTTCCCAAGCTTGAAGTTAATTGGTATTATCTGGGGTAGTGTTATTTGTTTAGAAAGACAAATAACCGTCATTCCAATTATGATGATTGTGGCATATGGGAATCTTCAAAAGGAAGGTCTTCCACAAAGGCTACTTATTATCAGACAATTTCCAGACCATTTAGATTGTTGTTAGCCTAAAGTTGTTCTCTGCGTGATAGGAATAATAACTAAATTTGTAATTTGCAATAACGGATGGCACTGTACCATTTTAACTATGAATTTTGAAAAAATCTTATCCTAGAATTGAAAGTTCATATGCACTACATTTTTTTCAAAGGTCAAAATCCCCCAAGGGTGACTGGGGAATAGAAATATGGTCACTTGGTCTTCTCCCGACCGGCAGTAAAAAGCTTGCCGAAGTTGGGCGTCCGTTTGGCTGTGCGGGATGTATCAAGTTCGCAGTCACGTCCGGTCAGAATGGGGACGTTAAATCCGATGGCTCGTGTAAAGAGAGTACCACGCTCTTTGCACATTAAGAACCCTTGCAACAACTCTTTTAGGTGGCCTGTTGCAAGGCAAAATTTCTGTCCCTATCCAATATACCCTCATTTTCCAGTGGCAGTCCAAATTTCCCCGACCATCATCCCAAATGGCCTCTATTATGACAAGACCTACCTATTGTATTTATTGTTAACTTGTTCTCGTCCTGAATATGCATGAAACATTTGCCACTGGACGTTGAGCAACCATCAATCATTCAATCAATTAAAGGTCAAAAAATGGCTGTGCGGCATATTTTCAACGTTTACATGCCCTGAACTTCTCAGAGTTACAACTTACGTAAAATTTCTTAACTACCCCTACCTCGAATGAAGGGTTACCACAGATTTCAATATAAACAATATGCACATGTATATTTACTGATCACATTCCCAAGTTATGTCTCTGTGAGATGGAACACAGAGAGCATAACCGGGAACAAGTATGTAAACAAAATTAATGTTCTATGAATATTCTAGACACTATTCATTGTTAGCAAATTTGTTGATTGACTTTTGTTGGAATATTCAACCACCAAATTGCCCGATATTATTTTCGAAACTGTTTGAACAGTAGCTGCAACGTTTGGATTTGTTTGTGAATCACAAAGGGAGATATTTTGGAAATTGGTTTTTCATCTGTTCCTTTAATTACTATAAATCTGGGCCAACTGTCATCTTCCTGACAGGGCACTGAATCATCACATTTTCTTTTTTTATGTATTAAAGCTAATTTAGAGGGTTGGTTTTGGTGTGCCATATGAGAAGAGAAAGATTCACCATTCTAGTCATCAACCCACCTCGGAGTGCCTACAAGGGCGATGCTGTGTTTCCGTGGCGAACCGGGATCAAGTGCTCATGCTGAAAACGAGCACCAAATATAATGAAGCTGGTCCCAAAAATAAGCACCTAAGATCCACTGCGGAAAGCACCACTTGTTCCAAGAATAGTATACTCAAGCAGAGCATAACATTCAAGCAAAATAGAAAGCGTACCACTTGATTGACCCATGAGCCATCGCCTTCTTCGGTTTTCCGAAATATAAATAGCTTAATTTAAAACACATGTGTATATAATGAAAATTGTTACAAGAAAGCTTATTGTTGAGGATTAACTGAAGGGCTCGACATGACCAGCCGATTGATCGAACCGGGTTCATCCGACCTCCCGTTTAGATGATATCGGAGCCAAAGTAGCTTATTGAACTATAGTCTCGTCCATCCGGTTATTTTCTGACCGTAAGGAGTCTGGCTATAGTCCTCATCCACAAGGATCTCGTCAACCACCGACACGGGTAGCAACCCGCGGCAAACGGGTTTGAGAGCCTATTTAATTCAAAACATCGGGCAACTCGTACGATGTTCGGATCACTTTAGTCTGGTCTCTATCCTTCGACCTGCCCAGCATGGGTAACCCTACCAGGAGACGAAGCTCCAGCTGGCATAGCTCTTGGGGTCACTGAGACACGCAAGCCCCCCGACCACGACAAGGTTAGCGATCCACCGGGGGAATAATTTGATATAATAATTTGTTATACTAGTATCAAATAATGATTTAACAAAAATTACGATCGTTTATTGACTAGTTTTATGCCAAGGACAGCATGAGTTAAGTCTAGAGGTTAAAACAATTATTGAAAATTAATGTATTCAAATTTCCTTTACTTTTATAATAAAGATCAGCGGGGGTAAATATATTTTCAGGTTTTGTTACTAAAACACGGGCTTTGCCATTGCCACCATAGATGAAATGAAGTGGCAGTAATCAGTTATTGGTCACTCTTAAGAAATTAAAAACCTTTGCCAAAACATGTACCGTTTGGAAAAAAAATGAAATGAGAAAATCAATGGCCTTAATTTTATAGATGAAACGAAAAACAAAATTGATATGATTGATTGGTGTTTGCTTTACGCCGCCTTAGCGCAAAAGGCTATATCGCGGCGAGAGCTAATTCGAACATTTAACAGTTAAAGTATATCTTTAAAATCGGACAAAGGTACTTCAATATACTAAAACTCAAGTCTAAAGCAAAATTGTTTATTTACAAATAAAAACAACACTAAGATAAGGTGATAAAATTAAAATCATTTTCAATTCATACAGCATTTTATATTTTATGATATATTCCAACTTCTTTTAAAAATGAAACAATATTTGTAATTGGAACACTATCAAATAAATCATACATATTATTGACATTGAAATGCTTCTTACGAATATCAGCAAAGTCAATACAATTGATTAAAACATGTTTAATAGTATACTTGCAGTTGCAAGGTATACGTTCAGGTATTTCACATCCAATCTTTTATGGTAATATTCTTTATAAATCACTAAAATGTCAGTATTCACCTCAGAAGCTAACAAAACCTTTAAATAGACTTATTAAGAAGGGATATAGTTACGATACTGTTGTCAGGTCATTAAAGATTGCATATTTTGGCTTTAATATTGATTCACTTATAGGGTCTTTGCATCGGAACTAAACACATTTATTTAAAACCAGTTGTTGGCATGACACGGGTTATGCTCTTCTCATATATTTTATGATGGTATGATACTAAACCCTAACGGGAGGGATTGTGCCTGATATTCATATGATGAAGACATAATCTTTCAATCAGTTTAATTGAGGTCTGAGCTGGCATGTCAGTTAACTGCTAGTAGTCTGTTGTTATTTATGTATTATTGTCATTTTGTTTATTTTCTTTGTTACATCTTCTGACATCGGACTCGGACTTCTCTTTAACTGACTTTTAATGTGCGTATTGTTATGCGTTTACTTTTCTACATTGGCTAGAGATATAGGGAGGTTGAGATCTCATAAACATGTTTAACCCGCCGCATTTTTGCGCCTGTCCCAAGTCAGGAGCCTCTGGCCTTTGTTAGTCTTGTATTATTTTTACTTTCTTGTGTATAATTTGAGTTTAGTATGACGTCCATTATCACTGAACTAGTATATATATTTGTTTAGGGCCAGCTTAAGGACGCCTCCGGGTGCGGGAATTTCTCGCTGTATTGAAGACCTATTGGTGACCTTCTGTTGTTGTCTGTTCTGTGGTCGGGTTGTTGTCTCTTTGACACATTCCCCATTTCCATTCTCAATTTTATACATTGTGGTTTTTCTTCATTTTCAGTAGATATTCATGTGTTATTCTAGTATGACCAATACGGCATCTAGAAATAACACACTGATCTTTTCTGCACATAAAAGTATTAACAGGTTTACCTAATTTAGGTTTAATTTCATGTAATTTATTATCAACCTTTTTACTCCATTCATTTTCCAATATATTAAAAACATATTCTCTAATATTAGATCTAAAATCGGTATAAGGTATATCACAGTTAGATAAGGGATCATCCAGGGCATTTTTTGCTTCTTCGTCTACAACCGTGTTTCCATGGATTCCAACATGACTCGGAACCCATAGAAAATTATTTCTTTATGAAGAATTTTAAATTCCTCATTACATATAAAATCTTGAGAATTATCGGGTTTTAATTTTAGTATGTTGTATAGCTTGTAAGCATGAAAGTGAATCAGAACATATTATAAATTTAGATTTGTCTGAAGTAGCAATAAATTTTAAAGCTAAAATTATTGCCTTTGCTTCAGCAGTAAATATGGATGCGGCAGATGACAAACGGAGAGTCGCAGCTCTGCCTCCAAAGACAGCAGCAGATGCAACTCGGTTACCATCCTTCGATCCATCTGTATAAACAGTTGAAAATCTGAATAATTTGACTTAATTTCAGCAAAATGTTGTTGAATTATAAGAGGGTTTGTTTCGTTTTTTGTATTTACGGAGGTCAAATATCATTTTCGGTTTTGGAAGTTCCCATGGAGGGCATTTGCAAGTTTCAACTTGTGCAACAGATTTTAAATCAAATGTGGTTAAGTGTGGTTTTAAACGGATGCCTAATGGAGGAATTTTATTTTCATGTTTTGCATATATATCTTCATAAATTGGATTAAAACACAGTTGTAGGCAGGATTTTCTGGATATGCTTTAAGCTTGACAGCGTATTGAAGTCCAAGCTTCAAGCGTCTGTTGAGAGTGAGTGCTCGTCAGCCTCTACATACAGACTCTCAACGGGTGAGGTTTTAAAGGCACCAAGACATAAACGCAAACCCTGGTGATGCACAGCATCGAGAATCTGTATGTAGGACTTCCTTGCAGAGCCATACACTATTGAACCATAATCTAGTTTAGATCTAACTATAGATCTGTATAAACTAAGTAAAATGTTGCGATCAGCACCCCAGTCAGTGCTGCCAACAACCTTTAAAATATCTAATGCTTTTAAGCATCTCGATTTTAACATTTTGATATGGGGTAGAAAGGTTAACTTTTTATCAAAAACTAGCCCAAGAAATTTGGTTTCATCAACCATTTTAATTGGGTTTCCGTACAAAGTGAGTTCTGGATCAAGATGCAGTTTCCTTTTGTTACAAAAATGCATCCCAACCGTTTTTGAAGTAGAAAATTTAAAACCATTTTCCGAAGCCCATTTTTCAATTCTTCCAAGACATAATTGTAATTGTCTTTCAATGTTATTCATATTTTTGCCTCTGTAACAGATTAAAAAATCATCAACATACAATGAACCTTCAATATTACTTTTCAAAACTTCAACAAGGCTATTAATTTTAAGACTAAATAATGTAACAGATAAAATACTCCCCTGAGGGACACCCATCTCTTGATCATACAGATCAGACATGGTTGAATTTACTCTAACATTAAATTGTCTGTTAGACAGAAAATTTGAAATAAAATTTGGCATATTGCCTTTCAACCCCATATCAAAAGATCTTTAAAATACCATACTTCCATGTGGTGTCATACGCCTTTTCAAGATCGAAAAAGACTGACACCACGTGTTCATTTTTCGCAAAACCATTACGGATAAATGACTCGAATCGAACTAGATGATCAAGAGTACTGCGGCCTTGTCGGAATCCACACTGGATATTGGCTAAAAGCCCATTTGATTCCAGGAACCAAACAAGGCGATCATTGACCATCCGTTCTAATGTTTTACAGACACAACTGGTAAGAGC
This sequence comes from Mytilus coruscus, assembly GCA_017311375.1. NCBI lineage: Eukaryota > Metazoa > Mollusca > Bivalvia > Mytilida > Mytilidae > Mytilus > Mytilus coruscus. The sequence goes on from CM029605.1 coordinate 54,835,509, forward strand.
AATTGGTCGATAGTTAATAGGATCCGTGTGATCTTTACTTGGTTTTGGAATAGGCACGACGGTTGCAAGCTTCCAGATTGATGGTAAGTCACCAGATTCCCAGATGTTATTCATGAGTTGCAAAAGAGCTTCAAGCGAGGAATCTGGCAAGTGTTTCAAAAGTTGGTAGTGAATATTATCAGGTCCACAAGCTGTATCATGGGCCTTGGACAGAGATGTCTTAAGTTCTTCCAGAGAAAAGAGTTTATTATAATTTTCACCATTTTTCGATTTAAAATTCAACTTTATTTTTTCTTTTTGCTTCTTAACTTTTTTAAAATCTTCCTGTAGTTGTTAGAAGAAGAAGATTTCGCAAAAGTTTCACCAAGCTTATTGGCAATATCTTTTCAGATGTTAATAAATCAGTGCCATGTTTCAAATGTTTTATCGTGGCTCTAGAATTTTACCTTTAATCTTTTGTATCATGTTCCATACTTTTGTCATCGGAGTGCGAGATGTTATTCCCGAGATAAATTTTTCCAAGACGTTCGTCGTGCTTGCCTGCAAGTCCGTCGTGCCTTAGCGCAAAAATACGGAAATTACTTAAATTTTCCGACGTAGGATGTTGATAGAATCGTCTTTCAGATTGTTTACGGTCATCTATGGCTTGATCACAGGCATCATCAAACCATGGTTTGCTGGGATGTTTTGGATTTGCCGAGGTCTTAGGAATTGTTCTGTCAGCAATTGATGTTAAAACTGTATTAAAAGTTAAAATTGATCTTCTACAGTCTCAAACATCTTTGATTGAAGTTCCGCTCGACAGAGATTCTCAAACAAGGGCCAGTCCGCCTTGTCCAGTTTCCAACGTGGAACTCTCTGTTGAGCAGAAGTGAAAAGATGTTCAGTATTATTGGGAAGTGATCACTTCCACAAAGATCATCATGGACACGCCATGAATAATCCAGAAGAAGAGACGGGTCGCAAATAGTGATATCAATAGCAGAATAAGACCCGTTTCCAGGGTGAAGATAAGTATTAGATCCATCATTGAAAATGCATAACCCTTCTTGAGAGACAAAGTCTTCAATGATCTTACCTTTGTCATTATGAGACTTGCTTCCCCACAAGGGATTGTGGGCATTAAAGTCTCCCATAAGTATAAAAGGTGAAGGTAACTGATCAGTAAGGTTTTTGAGTTTAGCTTTATCTATATTTGAATTAGGTGGAATATATATAGAACATAATGTAATTGTTTTATCTAATGATAAACGAATTGCAACTGCCTGCAGATCTGTGGTGAGTTGGACTGTGCTATGAATGACGTTGTCCTTCACAAAATGGTTGATCCGCCTGCAGCACGTTCGTCTTCCTTAGAAAATGTGCTGTAAATGTTGTATCCTTTTAAAGATACATTATCCTTTTCTTTTAAATGAGTTTCTTGAAGACAAAATGCAATAGGTATAAAAGTCTGAACTAGAAGCGTTAACTCAAGAAGATTAATTTTAAGACGTCGGCAATTCCATTGAATGATATCTGTCATGGTTTTTGAATAACAGGACGAATGCTATCGAGTTTGCCAGCATTTTACTTCGATCACCCTGAGATTGTGATCTTTCGGGTGGCACAACACTTTCGCAGTCCATTTCTGATTCGTCATCCAGTATGGTAAATCTATTTTGTGAGGAGAGTCCTTGATCTCTGTGTTTAGACGCAGCTGATGTTACTCCGTCTCGACCTCTACCCCGCGACCTCCTTTCAGAAGACTTCTGAGAGGATGCATTTGCTGGCGTTTTGGAGACGCCCTTCTGTTCTGGAGAACGAAGAGGAGATGGAGCTTTTGTCGACTTTGTTCGAGAAGCAGAAGACGAACTAGTAGACGCTTTATTAGACGCAGATGTAGTGTGACTATTTAAGACCAATGAATTATCGGAAGATCCCAGACCGATCCAGTGCCCCAACTGTCTGATACAACCGCATCTGACTTACTTGATTTGTTTTTCCATTTTAGAAGGTGATGACATTGAGCTCTGTAAGGAAGATTGAGTTGACTGATTACTGGTTTTAGAAGGGTTTGATTTTCTTGGAATAATTAATTTATCGGAAGTTTCTAACTGAACAGGCAGCATTGTAAAAGTTTCAGCATCAATTGGCCATGTCATGCGAGTTTGTGTATTCTCATGACTGAATGAGCGGCCAACTTTGCTGGCGTACGATGGTTTGTTCGAAACTAGAGGATCATTCGAAACAGAAGCTATCTGTTTAGCCTCTGGGTAACTGATGTTTCTTTCTGTTTTAATTTTAATAATATTTTTTCTTTAAGATAAACAGGGCAGACCCTAGATGATGAAAATGGGATTCACCACAGTTTACACATTTAGAGGATTCAGAGCTACAGGTTGTTCACTCGTGTCCTTCGTCAGAACACTTGAAGCATCTCTGCGTACCACGACATTGTTTGGTTCCATGACCAAACTTTTGACAGGTGAAGCATCGTATTGGGTAAGGATGAATCTGTCAACTCTGATTCCGAAGCAACCTAAAGAAATAGATGAGGGAGGAGTTGGAGTTTTAAAGGTTAAAAGATATGTATTTAATTTGGTTATATTTCCATTCTTTTAATTTGAAATCTAACAACATCAGATACACCTTGGTTTGATAATTCATCACTAATTTCTTCCACGGTAAGATCACCTAGATATTGACTTCTGTCTCGAATGATTCCTTTGCAACTGTTCAAACTATTGTGAGGAGAGGCAGAAACAGAAAAGTCTGTAATTTTGTCATAGTCAGCAAATTTGTTGATTGACTTTTGTTGGAACATTCAACCAACAAATTCCCTGATCTCATTTTTGAAACTTTTTTAACTGTACCAGCAATGCTTTGAATTTGTTTATGAATTACAAAAGGAGATATTTTTGAAACTGGTTTTCATCTGTTCCTTTTATTACAATAAATCGGGGCCAACTATCATCTTCCTGACAGGGCGCAGAGTCATCACATTTTCTTTTTTGTAGAAGCTGATTGAGAAGTTTGGTTTTGTTTGCCATATGAAAGGAGAAAGATTCACTATCCTTGTCATCCACCCACCTCGGAGTGCCTACAAGGGCGATGCTGTGTTTCCGTGGCGAGCCGGGGTCAAGCGCTAATGCTGAAAGCGAGCTGCAAGTATAATGCACCTCGTCCCCAAAATTAGGACCCAAGATCCACTGCGGAAAGCACCGGATGTTCCAAGAATAGTATACTCAAGCAGAGCGTATCCATCAAGCGAAATAGAAAGCGTACCACTTGATTGACCCATGAGCCATCGCCTTCTTCAGTTATCCTAAATATAAATAGCTTGATTTAAATACCTGTGTATAAAGTACATTGTGATATGAAAGCTTATTGTTGAGGATTAACTGAAGGGCTCGACATGACCAGCCGATTGATCGGACCGGGTCCATCCGACCTCCCGTTTAGATGATATCGGAGCCAAAGCAGCTTACTGAACTATAGTCTCGTCCGTCCGGGTATTTTCTGACCGTAAGGAGTCTGGCTACAGCTCTCATCCGCAAGGATCTCGTCAACGACCGACACGGGTAGCAACCCACGGCCTACGGGTTGGAATGCCTATTTTATTTAAAACATCGAGCCATTCGTACGATGTTCGGATCACTTTAGTCTGGCCTCTACCCTTCGACCTGTCCAGCATGGGTGACCCTATCAGGAGACAAAGCTCCAGCTGGCATAGCTCTTAGGGTCACTGAGACACGCAAGCCCCCGACCACGGCAAGGATAGCGATCCACCGGGGAAATTGATATGAAGAGGCTGCATTTGACGAAAAACGCTTAAGCTAAAGGTTGCTGAATGACTTCGGACATGCAAGTTTAGAATAAGTCGGTTTTGAATAAGTTTCCAGCTTTTTTAAAACTGCGCTGGGAGTTTGGCTGCCAAGCCCAATGATTAGATTTTTTTAATTGAATAAGAAATAAGCCGTACACAATACCTTATGGACTTGCTTTCTTTGAGTCTATCGCTAAAATGCACTTGAGAAGACTATTTGTATATCAAATTATTAATTTGTATATCAAATTATTAATTTGTTATTTCAAATTGTTAATTGGTTATATCAAATAATCAATTTGTTATTATAAATTAAATGAATGAATTGCTATATCAAATTATCATAATTTATTTTATCAAATTGATAATCTGTCATATTAAATAATTAATTTATTATATCAAAATATTAATTTGTTATATCAAATTATTAATTTGTTGTATCAAATTATAAATTTGTTGTTTCAAATTATTAGTTTGTTATATTGTTATATCGAATTAAATAAAGTAAATTAGCATGGCCCTAAAAGGCTTCCGTAAATAATGAATTTAAAAAAAAATGAAAACTTTTAATTTGACATTAAAATCAATCAATAAAAAAACAACAGGTGAACAGCAAATTTGTATCCGGTCATCATGACATTTGATACATTATATATCCTTCACAATGAAATTTAAAGATTTAAGTTGACCAATCGGAATTGTCTATCAAACACTCAATGAATCGATTACTCCGCTCAGAGTGTTATACTTCATCACATTTAGAACAAAAGAAAAGGTGATCATCAAACATATCAACAATTTATTACATCAATCTTAATTTGGGTTTTTCATTTAATATATTTTTATTTGTTAAAATATATCATATATTTATTTTTCTTTTTGTACTTGCAGCTCAACGCCAGTAAGGAGGAGGAGCGTGAAGTTGCAAATATAGTTGCAATGATAAGCACGTCATTGGAACAAGATGACGCTTAAGAAGACCAGGTTGAAGAACCTCAAGAACCGTCTGGCGTAGCAGACAGATTTCAAGCGATCCCGGTTGCCGATTATGAGGATGAAGCAGTTCAACAACCCCCAAAGAAAAAGGGTGCCATGGAAATGGCTAGGGAAACATACCAAGCGTATCAAGACCCCCTTGACAGACTTAGACCTCTAGAAAACAAAATGGAAAGGTGTATGGACAAATATCTATCTTCTAAATAAATGTTCTTAATTCTTATAAATGTTCTATATTATTTTACAGGAGTATACTGATATAAAATATGCTTATTCGCCTTTATTATGCCTTATTCCGTCATTGTTACCTTTAGTTTGTTTTAATTTTAAATGTTATAGTGATAAATGGGTTTCAAAAATAATCTATATGCGTCGTGCTCGTCTGGATGTCTTTTGTTTAAATAGATATGACTGATTGTGCAGTCATCAATTTAAATTTTCAAATACAATTTTATTTTCACTAAAGACTTGAGGTGTAAAACCAACAAATCATGAAAATCACGAAAAAAAAATACCCTTTAATTTGACAGTTGTAGGTAATTAATCCTACATTTTATTGCAGTAAAACATTTCTGTGTCATAAACATATGTCTTGGGTATTTCATTGATTGATTGATTGGTGTTTGCTTTACGCCGCCTTAGCGCAGAAAGGCTATATCGCGGCGAGAGCTAATTCGAACATTTAACAATTTAAAGTATATCTTTAAAATCGGACAAAAGGTCCTTCAATATACTAAAACTCAAGTCTAAAGCAAAATTGTTTATTTACAAATAAAAACAACACTAAGATAAGGTGATAAAATTAAAATCATTTTCAATTCATACAGCATTTTTATATTTTATCATATATTTTAACTTCTTTTAAAATGAAACAATATTTGTAATTGGAACACTATCAAATAAATCATACATATTATTGACATTGAAATGCTTCTTACGAATATCAGCAAAGTCAATACAATTGATTAAAACATGTTTAATAGTATACTTGCAGTTGCAAGGTATACATTGTGGTTCTTCTTCATTTTCAGAAGATATTCATGTGTTATTCTAGTATGACCAATACGGCATCTAGAAATAACACACTGATCTTTTCTGCACATAAAAGTATTAAAAGGTTTACCTAATTTAGGTTTAATTTCATGTAATTTATTATCAACCTTTTACTCCATTCATTTTCCAATATATTAAAACATATTCTCTAATATTAGATCTAAAATCGGTATAAGGTATATCACAGTTAGATAAGGGATCATCCAGGGCATTTTTGCTTCTTCGTCTACAACCGTGTTTCCATATATTCCAACATGACTCGGAACCCATAGAAAAATTATTTCTTTATGAAGAATTTTAAATTCCTCATTACATATAAAATGTTGAGAATTATCGGGTTTTAATTTTAGTATGGTGTATAGCTTGTAAGCATGAAAGTGAATCAGAACATATTATAAATTTAGATTTGTCTGAAGTAGCAATAAATTTTAAAGCTAAAATTATTGCCTTTGCTTCAGCAGTAAATATGGATGCGGCAGATGACAAACGGAGAGTCGCAGCTCTGTCTCCAAAGACAGCAGCAGATGCAACTCGGTTACCATCCTTCGATCCATCTGTATAAACAGTTGAAAAATCTGAATAATTTGACTTAATTTCAGCAAAATGTTCTTGAATTATAAGAGGGTTTGTTTCATTTTTTTGTATTTACGGAGGTCAAATATCATTTTCGGTTTTGGAAGTTCCCATGGAGGGCATTTGCAAGTTTCAACTTGTGCAACAGATTTTAAATCAAATGTGGTTAAGTGTGGTTTTAAACGGATGCCTAATGGAGGAATTTTATTTTCATGTTTTGCATATATATCTTCATAAATTGGATTAAAACACAGTTGTAGGCAGGATTTTCTGGATATGCTTTAAGCTTGACAGCGTATTGAAGTCCAAGCTTCAAGCGTCTGTTGAGAGTGAGTGCTCGTCAGCCTCTACATACAGACTCTCAACTGGTGAGGTTTTAAAGGCGCCAAGACATAAACGCAAACCCTGGTGATGCACAGCATCGAGAATCTGTATGTAGGACTTCCTTGCAGAGCCATACACTATTGAACCATAATCTAGTTTAGATCTAACTATAGATCTGTATAAACTAAGTAAAATGTTGCGATCAGCACCCCAGTCAGTGCTGCCAACAACCTTTAAAATATCTAAAGCTTTTAAGCATCTCGATTTTAACATTTTGATATGGGGTAGAAAGGTTAACTTTTTATCAAAAACTAGCCCAAGAAATTTGGTTTCATCAACCATTTTAATTGGGTTTCCGTACAAAGTGAGTTCTGGATCAAGCAACCGTTTTTGAAGTAGAAAATTTAAAACCATTTTCCGAAGCCCATTTTTCAATTCTTCCAAGACATAATTGTAATTGTCTTTCAATGTTATTCATATTTTTGCCTCTGTAACAGATTAAAAAATCATCAACATACAATGAACCTTCAATATTATTTTTCAAAACTTCAACAAGGCTATTAATTTTAAGACTAAATAATGTAACAGATAAAATACTCCCCTGAGGGACACCCATCTCTTGATCATACAGATCAGACATGGTTGAATTTACTCTAACATTAAATTGTCTGTTAGACAGAAAATTTGAAATAAAATTTGGCATATTGCCTTTCAACCCCATATCAAAAAGATCTTTTAAAATACCATACTTCCATGTGGTGTCATATGCCTTTTCAAGATCGAAAAGACTGACACCACGTGTTCATTTTTCGCAAAACCATTACGGATAATGACTCGAATCGAACTAGATGATCAAGAGTACTGCGGCCTTGTCGGAATCCACACTGGATATTGGCTAAAAGCCCATTTGATTCCAGGAACCAAACAAGGCGATCATTGACCATCCGTTCTAATGTTTTACAGACACAACTGGTAAGCGCAATTGGTCGATAGTTAATAGGATCCGTGTGATCTTTACTTGGTTTTGGAATAGGCACGACGGTTGCAAGCTTCCAGATTGATGGTAAGTCACCAGATTCCCAGATGTTATTCATGAGTTGCAAAAGAGCTTCAAGCGAGGAATCTGGCAAGTGTTTCAAAAGTTGGTAGTGAATATTATCAGGTCCACAAGCTGTATCATGGGCCTTGGACAGAGATGTCTTAAGTTCTTCCAGAGAAAAGAGTTTATTATAATTTTCACCATTTTTCGATTTAAAATTCAACTTTATTTTTTCTTTTTGCTTCTTAACTTTTTTAAAATCTTCCTGTAGTTGTTAGAAGAAGAAGATTTCGCAAAAGTTTCACCAAGCTTATTGGCAATATCTTTTCAGATGTTAATAAATCAGTGCCATCTTTCAAATGTTTTACCGTGGCTTTAGAATTTTACCTTTAATCTTTTGTATCATGTTCCATACTTTTGTCATCGGAGTGCGAGATGTTATTCCCGAGATAAATTTTTTCCAAGACGTTCGTCGTGCTTGCCTGCAAGTCCGTCGTGCCTTAGCGCGAAAAATACGGAAATTACTTAAATTTTCCGACGTAGGATGTTGATAGAATCGTCTTTCAGATTGTTTACGGTCATCTATGGCTTGATCACAGGCATCATCAAACCATGGTTTGCTGGGATGTTTTGGATTTGCCGAGGTCTTAGGAATTGTTCTGTCAGCAATTGATGTTAAAACTGTATTAAAAGTTAAAATTGGATTCTCTACAGTCTCAAACATCTTTGATTGAAGTTCCGCTCGACAGAGATTCTCAAACAAGGGCCAGTCCGCCTTGTCCAGTTTCCAACGTGGAACTCTCTGTTGAGCAGAAGTGAAAAGATGTTCAGTATTATTGGAAGTGATCACTTCACAAAGATCATCATGGACACGCCATGAATAATCCAGAAGAAGAGACGGGTCGCAAATAGTGATATCAATAGCAGAATAAGACCCGTTTCAGGGTGAAGATAAGTATTAGATCCATCATTGAAAATGCATAACCCTTCTTGAGAGACAAAGTCTTCAATGATCTTACCTTTGTCATTATGAGACTTGCTTCCCACAAGGGATTGTGGGCATTAAAGTCTCCCATAAGTATAAAAGGTGAAGGTAACTGATCAGTAAGGTTTTGAGTTTAGCTTTATCTATATTTGAATTAGGTGGAATATATATAGAACATAATGTAATTGTTTTATCTAATGATAAACGAATTGCAACTGCCTGCAGATCTGTGGCGAGTTGGACTGTGCTATGAATGACGTTGTCCTTCACAAAATGGTTGATCCGCCTGCAGCACGTTCGTCTTCCTTAGAAAATGTGCTATAAATGTTGTATCCTTTAAAGATACATTATCCTTTTCTTTTAAATGAGTTTCTTGAAGACAAAATGCAATAGGTATAAAAGTCTGAACTAGAAGCGTTAACTCAAGAAGATTAATTTTAAGACCTCGGCAATTCCATTGAATGATATCTGTCATGGTTTTTGAATAACAGGACGAATGCTATCGAGTTTGCCAGCATTTTACTTCGATCACCCTGAGATTGTGATCTTTCGGGTGGCACAACACTTTCGCAGTCCATTTCTGATTCGTCATCCAGTATGGTAAATCTATTTTGTGAGGAGAGTCCTTGATCTCTGTGTTTAGACGCAGCTGATGTTACTCCGCCTCGACCTCTACCCCGCGACCTCCTTTCAGAAGACTTCTGAGAGGATGCATTTGCTGGCGTTTTGGAGACGCTATTCTGTTCTGGAGAACGAAGAGGAGAAGGAGCTTTTGTCGACTTTGTACGAGAAGCAGAAGACGAACTAGTAGACGCTTTATTAGACGCAGATGTAGTGTGACTATTTAAGACCAATGAATTATCGGGAAGATCCCAGACCGATCCAGTGCCCCAACTGTCTGATACAACCGCATCTGACTTACTTGATTTCTTTTTTCCATTTTTAGAAGGTGATGACACTGAGATCTGTAAGGAAGATTGAGTTGACTGAGTACTGGTTTTAGAAGGGTTTGATTTTCTTGGAATAATTAATTTATCGGAAGTTTCTAATTGAACAGGCAGCATTGTAAAAGTTTCAGCATCAATTGGCCATGTCATGCGAGTTTGTGTATTCTCATGACTGAATGAGCGGCCAACTTTGCTGGCGTACGATGGTTTGTTCGAAACTAGAGGATCATTCGAAACAGAAGCTATCTGTTTAGCCTCTGGGTAACTGATGTTTCTTTCTGTTTTAATTTTAATAATATTTTTTTCTTTAAGATAAACAGGGCAGACCCTAGATGATGAAAATGGGATTCACCACAGTTTACACATTTAGAGGTTTCAGAGCTACAGGTTGTTCCTCGTGTCCTTCGTCAGAACACTTGAAGCATCTCTGCGTACCACGACATTGTTTGGTTCCATGACCAAACTTTTGACAGGTGAAGCATCGTATTGGGTTAGGGATGAATCTGTCAACTCTGATTCCGAAGCAACCTAAAGAAATAGATGAGGAGGAGTTGGAGTTTTAAAGGTTAAAAGATATGTATTTAATTTGGTTATATTTCCATTCTTTTTAATTTGAAATCTAACACCATCAGATACACCTTGGTTTGATAATTCATCACTAATTTCTTCCACGGTAAGATCACCTAGATATTGACTTCTGTCTCGAATGATTCCTTTGCAACTGTTCAAACTATTGTGAGGAGAGGCAGAAACAGAAAAGTCTGTAATTTTTGTCATAGTCAGCAAATTTGTTGATTGACTTTTGTTGGAACATTCAACCAACAAATTCCTGATCTCATTTTGAAACTTTTTAACTGTACCAGCAATGCTTTGAATTTGTTTATGAATTACAAAAGGAGATATTTTGAAACTGGTTTTCATCTGTTCCTTTTATTACAATAAATCGGGGCCAACTATCATCTTCCTGACAGGGCGCAGAGTCATCACATTTTCTTTTTTTTGTTGAAGCTGATTGAGAAGTTTGGTTTTTGTTTGCCATATGAAAGGAGAAAGATTCACTATCCTTGTCATCCACCCACCTCGGAGTGCCTACAAGGGCGATGCTGTGTTTCCGTGGCGAGCCGGGGTCAAGCGCTAATGCTGAAAGCGAGCTGCAAGTATAATGCACCTCGTCCCCACAACATAGAAAACACACATCAAAAACGTAAATTAACACACTATGAACGAATAAATTTGATCTGCGATACCTGAATGCAAATACATAGTTAATAAAATATTAGGGACAAACATTCAATGCCAAAAAGCAAATAAACAAGTCCAAATAAAGCCATGGCAAGACACCACCCCTTAGAAAATAATCACTTTTGAAAAAACCGGTTTTCATAATATATACAGGTAAATGAAAAATAACTTTGTCGTTTTAACAAAGACTATTAGGGGAAAATCAATGGTGGTATTACACCATTTTTTTATGATATATTTATTTAAATATTTATGATATGACGTATAAATGGAGGGTTTTGTATTTCCTAAATTTGTCTTTGCATACTCAGTCGACGTACTGCCCGCGAAATTAAATAAAACTCTTTATTTGAACACTTGCCCAATTGTAACGCGATTTCGCGGAATCTTCTTGTGGAGTATATATCTGTAAGTTGGTACAATATTCCAGAGCTTCCATTTACTTTCACGACTGTCGTGATAGTGCGTAACTGCTCACAATGAAGATATTTAATAGAGGCAACTATAGTATACCACTATTCAATAGTCATCAATCGATTCACTACTAACTGAAACAAAACCGAGGGAAACGCATCAACTTTAAGAGGAACACAACGGAATAACAGAAACACTGAACTGCTACAAAAACAAACGCCAATATACAAAGAAACAGATTATTCGATACCAACTGCCATATGCCTGACTTGGTACAGGACATTTGAAGAAAAATGGTGGTTTGAACATGGTTTTAACCAAGAGTTCAAATGCAAAGTTGAAATCATCCCTTTGAAAATTTTATGGATGCCACTACGAGTAGGCTGATAATTATGAAATATCTGTTTCGCCAGATGACGACTGATAAGTTCCAATCGACGTAACCAAAATACCGTCATCTCTGCCTTGAATGTCACCTACCGAATAAGGCTTGGCACCAAGGTAGGAATTACATGAGCCACAAAATGGGTGTCACATGTGGAACATGATCTGCTTTCCCTTTGGAAGCCCATGTGTTCACCCCAAATATTTTTGGGGGGTTTGTGCTACTCAATCTAGTTTTATATGTTGTGTTTTGTATACTGTTGCTTGTCTTGTTCGTTTTTTGCCCGGCTTTGTCAGTTCATTTTCAAATATGAGTTTGATGTCACTTTGATATATTTCGTCACTCTTCAAGTAGTAAAAGTTGATCATTGTAGTTAAATGTATCATGATAACGATTTGGTTCTATATGTATATCACCGTGAGCAAATTAAGTTATCCCCAAGGGTGACTGGGGAATAGAAGTATGGTCACCATTGGTCTTCCTCCGACCGGCGGTAAAACCCTCGTCAAAGTGGGGCGTCCGTTTGGCTGTGCGGGATGTACAAATTTGCAGCCACGTCCGGTCAGAATGGGGACGTTAAATCCGATGCCTCGTGTAAAGAGAGTGCCACGCTCTGTGCACGTTAAAGAACCCTTGCAACAACTCTGAGGGGTCCGTAGGTGACCTGTTCCAAGGCTAAATTTCTGTCCCTATCCAATATACCCTCATTTCCCGTGGCCGTCTAAATTTCTCCGACCTTAATCCCGGACGCCCCTTTACAGAACCTACCTATTGTAGTTATTGTTAATTTGTTCTCGTCCTGAATATGCATGAAATATTTGCCACTGGACGTTAAGCAACCAACAATCAATCAATCAAATTAAGTTATTTTCGCGGATATTTGACTTATTGCGTCAATCTTCTACACTTTACTTTGAGGCGATTTTTTTTGCCGATCTTCATTACTGCAAGTTAATGTCTTTAAAGTAAAATAATACCAAAGGGACAATCAACTTCTCAAACCATGAATCAAATAAACTTAATTAAAAGCATGAACCAAATAAAATTAAAGTCCAAGAGTCCACAAAACACAGCACAGCATGAAAACGATCACTGCCTAAAACAACAAATAATCTTATGAGGTCAGGAAGGGTTTTCAACTTAAAAACATATTTTTATCTTAATTAGCTCGTATATATTCTTTTCGAACCTTATATATCCCTTCTTTTATTATGGAAAATCATTCTCCTCTCCGATATCGACAATTAGCGATGTGCTATCTTAACATAGAATAACAAAATGATCGCTATTTGCAGAAGGCAGATTTTTGGGCAACTGCAAACACTTCAATAGAAGGCTGTTCTATGAACAGTAAATAATAATTGCATCTTAAAATTACAAAACAAATATTCCTTGACCTAAAACATATACATTTATCTATTTTTTTAACATACAAATATCGATCCCCAAGATATATTTTGCTTTTGGAACAATTTTTCATTTTTAGGATTTGTAATGAATTTAAATTTTCGGGAAATATTGCGCATCTAACCTCTTATTTTTGTTTGATTTGGAAATAATGTATCATGTTATATAAAGTTCATATGATCTTGTGGAAAATTGTATGGTACAAGAATTAGAAAATGGCTTTTGTTTAGTAATCGCAAAATTTTGGAATGTTTTTATGACCTTTGACCTTGATTTAACAGAAAATGCACCGTACGATTTTTTACGACCGGGCAAAACAGAAAGTACAGATTATTAGCTTTCGAATGATATAACATACAGCCGTGTGTTAGGTGGGTGCATTAAAGTCGTTAACTAAGCGTCTTTTGAAATAAGTCAATCGCCTACTAGTTTCTAATTGTTATTAAATTGTGTCCTCAAAGGGAAGTAATTCAAAGATCATTATGATGCTTGAATTTTAATAAAATAAGAAAGTTTAATTGGAAATGGATTTATATAAATCCGTGTTGAAGGCCGTACATTGACCTATAATGGTTTACTTTTATAAATTGTTATTCGGAAGGAGAGTTGTCTCATTGGCACTCACACCACATCTTCTATATCTATTATATAAATGTTTCTGACCATATGAGTATTTGGACCATACGCGTATGGTCCTGAGCATATGGGTATATACTCAAATGGTCCGACCATATGTATGGTCGGGGTAATTAACACGTTTACTTTTAAGACTTCACTCTTCATGAGGTTTGACCTTTCTAGTTGTCACATCATCGAGAAGACGCTATCAAAGGTAATTTTATTAATTAATTAAACGATTAACTATATAAAAATTAGCAGTTTCATACAGTTAATTTTACTCACTGGTCGATACTATAGTAAACACATTATATACCAGTCCTATATGGTCATTACCTATTTATTATTACAAGTGAAAGGTAATATGTCGACTTTGGAAGATAACTTCCAAATATTTCTGAATGAACTGTTACACAGGAAGTCAACGTGACAATGGTCGTGAATTCTGCAATGATATTATAAGAAAAACAATTAAGATTTGGCCCGGTGGAAATGTCGAGATTATAACATCCTCGTACTCAAGGTCTTGTAGAGCAAGTGCATAATGCATTACATAGATAACTTGCCGCAAAACGATCGGATCATGCACAACCAGGGCGTGCAAATGCAGAAAAGCTATGGTACCGTGTGGTGGTAAATGTCATCCTGAATATACATGCAAGAACACAATTAGCGATGAAAACTGACTCGTGTAACTGTGGCCTTAATATTTAATGTTTATGTAACCTTTGAATTATAAAAATTAATACAAATTTGGTCCGAGACCACAATTATTTCGTAGTGCATTTCTTTTAGACAATAAATGCAAATTAAAAAATCCCACCTGCGCTTTCTCAATAAAATTTTTACAGTGTGTTGTACTAGTTTTGGGAAAAATTATAGAAAACTTAATCGTCTCTAAATCCAAATATGGACAATTTTATGTTAAGGGGTCTTGAAATCTTTTGACAGCTTCCGAAGTGCTAATTGTTAACCTTTTTCAACTGGACCAAATCACTACTTTACTTTAAAATTCATTACCCAAATTTTTGAGTGTCATTTCATCCCTTGACTTACTATTTGAGGCATAAAACATGGAGAAATACATTTGAAGGGGTATAAAAAATTGGCAAGTAACACACTGTCCACACTAGGGACTACATTCGTGGACAATGAAAATCAAGGGACGACAATTGTGGTCTCGGACCATTTAATGTAACCAAGGTTGTGGGTTTTTTTTTAAATACAGTTTATCGTATGCAAACGTTTCTAATGCATATTTGTAAAATAACTATATGGTCTAAATACTCATATGGTCCGGCGCGTTGATAACTAAACAGGTATATATTCATATGGTCCGACCATACGAGTACGGTCGGACAAATATACATATGGTCCGGAACATAAACAAACAAACAATGGATGGAAAGGAAACAGAGAAATTTATAACTAAGTTATAAGAAATATCCAGATAATGCAAATGGAACTGAAAGAAGAACAATTAGAAGGAAGCGTGCAAAGTTAAAATAAAACTTGAAGAACTGTACTATATATATCTTATCACAAGAACATGTTGTATAAATAAGAAGATCAGGATCGTATGAGTGCTAATGTATTTAAAGTTAGCAAGTATTATATTATTACGTGAGTATTTCTGTATTGGCCTTGTTATTAGTCCGAGGCTATCAAAGATTCTTTAACCTCATAAGCTTAGGCAATACGAAAGGAAAAGGTATTGCATTCAAGGCAAAGGAAACCACCACAAGATACATTTGGCAGATGTGTTGCCCGTTGTAGACATGGTCTCATTGTCTTAATATAAAGCTTCAACAACAGCCAATTCTTAAGCAGCCATTTTGTTGAATCCGAAGTCAACTTAATTGTGAATCGGCCAATGACATCCAGTTCAAGCAGTCGGTCTCAACAATCTACCACATCAACTGGTCATTCAGTCCTTTGTATGGCTCAACCACTGACTTTAGCACCAGTTACAAGTACCTCCTGGCAAAACATAGTTGAAAGCAGTTGTACCTGTTGTTTGTAAGATTCGCACTCATTGGCTAGTTGGTATCAAATCGTCCAATCGCGATCGCCTTTATTAAATAAAAAATAAATATTAGAGGAAATCGAAAGAACACATTTGTTTTGGTAAACTCATGTCTTTACGACAGTACTTGGGCCTTTCGTCGTCGAAAAAGCGAACTGCTGTTGACTCAACAGAAAAAAATAAGTTGTACGATCAGTCTAAGAGGAAGCGGACAATTGTTCCTGGTTGGAAAACGGAGTTCGAGTGGTTGAATTGTGAAGACTCGCATGGTAAATATTTGACTCTGACAATGATTCTTGTTTTTTTTTTACATGGAGGAGAGATTTTATTTTGGTGATGAGATTGGTACTGGTAGTGACAGGAGTGACATTAACTGAGTTTCAAATATTGTGAAAATGAGGAGCAATAAAATCATAAATGAAACCAAAATTTAATTTTTATTTGCTTAAACGTAATTTTGTGGAACAAAGGTACAAACAAAGGCATGCTGAATTACTACGAAGACAAACTAACACCCCCCCCCTTTCCCCCCAGTGCCCACCCCAAATTCTAAAAGTGAAATCACACCTTGCTCCTGAACAAATGGTCATTAGGCTTAGCAGTGGCTGCTTAAATGTGCATTTGTAAGTCTTGTTGCAGTGTGTATTTACAAAAGCAGTCATAAGTCATTTTCATCAGAAAAAAATCTTCAAGTGTATCTAATAATACTTCTAGTCATTAAAACATCTCAAAACACAAAAACATAATTTAGAATCTTTTGAAGGAAAATGGGTTGGATTTTATTGCATTAATTTTCAGGGCTGGTAAATTTTGGTCAGGACAGGTAATTTTTGGTGCAGCCAGCCCTGTGGTCTGATAGACATTTCCAGTGCGTTTCCTACCCTGAGAATGCGCTTGTTGTAAACTCCTTATCATTTGGTTTCTGGTGGAGAGTTGTCTTTTTGGCTATCATAAACATTATTTTATCTTTATATCATCAAAACACAGTTGAATAGTGCAATTAACGTGCTACGATATCAATATCACACATTTTAAGCTATTGAAAAGTTCATTACACAATGTTTTAAAGTGTCTGTTAATTTTAATTTTTTCAGAAATTCACTTTTTAACATTCGAGTGAATACAACCAATTGTCTCAAAAGACAACATAAAGAAATGAAGGAAAACTACTTGACAGAGTTAATAGATAAATCTTTGTCAACTATGCTGACATCATTGGTAACCAATTACTTACCAGATGGTTAAGAGGTATTTTCTACTCAATTAAAAACTAATTTGATTGTTTGAGACCATTTGCAACTACTTTCAATCATAAGTTAATGAAACATTCGCAACTACTTATAAACATAATTTATTAATACATTATGCACATAAATGGGGCATAAAAATCATATGTCGTGTAGTAAGGAGTCAAACTATTAATTTGTTTTCCCAACATGTGACAATTACACAATTCAGCAGCAGCAAAACGGTACATGCATTATGTAGTAATGCTACTCAAATACCGATTGAAAATCATCCCCAATAGCTGCTAAAGGGATTACAGCAAATAGACTTGTCAATTTGATAAAATGATCCAGGCAGTCGTGGCGACAGAAATAAACATTTTATTTTTTTCAAATCTATACCAGCAAGCATGTCCCTCAATTCAACACAACATGATACAAGGCTAATATCATATACAGAAAGCCAACAGAAACAGAAAAAGGTAAGAATGAAAAAACTCCAATTCAAACAACAAGAATAATTAGGTTAGGATAGAGATGCAGGCGTCGAGCAGACTAAGCCTCCTTTAGTACAATTAGTGATGCAAAAGGCTATGGAAGTGAAGTTATTGACATAGACACGACAAGTGCCTTGTGAGATGTTCGTGAAAAGGATCTTCAAATTAAATTTCCCTAATGAAATTGCCAATTTAAATGGCAATATGCAGGCGTCAAACTGTGAACTGATTATGGACTGATCAATGGTGCAGGGTTACCAAAACAACTTGACAAATGTACAAATTTGACTGTTGAGGATTTGTATTTTCAACATAACTCAAATTGAGATCAAGACAATATGACAGTTTACGTAGCAAACGAACTTCTCGTCCATATCACGAGAGACCGTATTTTTATAGTGTCAATGAACAACCAATGCGACAGGAAAGGAGCTGTTACAAAATGACTATTAATAATCTGCCTTACTCAGTTGGAGATTAGGTACACCTACCTTTAAATGGAAGACATTCACTATTATTTGAATAAATTGCATCTGCCATAAAAGAAGCACTTACATTTAAATATCTGAAAAACTCAAGTTACTACACCAGAATCATCATACACAACTACTACACCTGTACCTAGTCAACATCATCAAGCACCAGGGCCATCATACACAACTTTGTCACCTGTACTTAGTCAATACTTATCAAATGTACCAGGATTATAATTTATTACGCCAGACGCACGGTTCGTCTACATAAGACTCATCAGTGACGCTCAGATCAAAATAGTTGTAAAGCCAAACAAGTACAAAGTTGAAGAGCATTGAAGACCCAAAATTCCAAAAAGTTGTGCCAAATACGGCTAAGGTAATCTATGCCTGGGATAAGAAAATCCTTAGTTTTTCGAAAAATTCAAAAGTTTTGTAACAGGAAATTTATAAAAATGACCACATAATTGATATTCATGTCAACACCGAAGTGTTGACTACTGGGCTGGTGATACCCTCGGGGACGAAACGTCCACCAGCAGTGGCATCGACCCAGTGGTGTAAATAGTTATCAAAGGTATCAGGATTATAATTTAATACGCCAGACGCACGTTTCGTCTACATAAGACTCATCAGTGACGCTCAGATCAAAATAGTTGTAAAGCCAAACAAGTACAAAGTTGAAGAGCATTGAGGACCCAAAATTCCAAAAGTTGTGCCAAATACGGCTAAGGTAATCTATGCCTGGGATAAGAAAATCCTTGGTTTTCGAAAATTCAAAGTTTTGTAACAGGAAATTTATAGAAATTACCACATAATTGATAAACACCCGGTTTGGAAGCAACAGTAGAGGCTTACCTGACAAAGTATGGTTAGAATTGGATATAATAAATGCTGATTAGCTATTGGAAATACAGGAGAAAGTTGATTCTGTTAACGTAGCCAGCAACATTAAAGCCATTCCAAAACAAATTGTCTCGTCATTTGGTGGTTTAACCGCAGATCAGTGGAAAAATTTGACGAATATATTTTCTATATTTGCTCTTCTCAACGTAATTCGTACTGGCAAGTAAATTGATTTCAACAAAGATCATCAATGAAGCTGCTATTAGAAAATTTCAATCATTAATTAAAATTTTTGTACTGAATTCGAAAAAGAATGTGGCGAAGAAAGAGTGACACCTAATGTGCACCTTCATTGTCATGTAGCCGACTGTCATGTAATCTAATCAAGATGCACCGAGAGGCAATACAATTACAGTGTAAATTAAAGTGTACAAATAATTTTGGTGATTTTTCATTGAAATTACAATACATGACAATAAAACTAAAACTATATAAGAGAAGGAGACAACAAACACAGTATATATATTCAGACAGAATTCAGTACCAACACATTATAAAGTAGATATTGCAGTCTTAAAAAAGAATTTTCAGAACCAAATGTAAATTACAGTCAAAACAAATCACCTTATTTCATTTTATGTACACTCATCTAGATTCTATATCATTGTTTATATACATTTCAGACCATAAATAACATAGAAAAGTTAATGAAATTGCCCTGTAATACCCCATACCATGTACCAATCAGGGTGAAAGTTGTACCAGAGAGATGGGATGGAAAAAACCTCCACCAAGATTGCTGTAGCAGACGGTACCGGATTCATAACAGCCATCTGCTATGACAGTGCCAAAATGTCAATGCTTAAACTTGACAACAGTGTCACGCTGAGAAACTACATCAAAAAGGCAGACAACACAATTGTCATAAACAGGTCAACTGTGGTGTCCTTGACAAGTGCTGTCACTGTTAGTGACGAGACTAAATCAGAGGTGAAAAGACTTATTGATGCTCTTCCAGAGGCTGTCAAAATAATCGACGCAGTTAAAGTCGAAGGAAATACAGTCACGATAATGGGTAAAATAACCAAGGTAAAACTAAATATTTATAAATAGTTAAGAAAATATAAAGTTGTGGTATATTTACCAATAAGACAATTGAATAAATAAATGATTGATTGATTGTTGGTTGCTTAACGTCCAGTGGCAAATATTTCATGCATATTCAGGACGAGAACAAATTAACAATAAATACAATAGGTAGGTTCTGTAATAGGGCGTCCGGGATTAAGGTCGGAGAAATTTAGACTGCCACGGGAAATGAGGGTATATTGGATAGGGACAGAAATTTAGCCTTGCAACAGGTCACCTACGGACCCCTCAAAGAGTTGTTGCAGGGTTCTTAACGTGCAAAGAGCGTGGCACTCTCTTTACACGAGGCATCGGATTTAACGTCCCCATTCTGACCGGACGTGGCTGCAAATTTGTACATCCCGCACAGCCAAACGGACGCCCCACTTTAGCAAGGGTTTTACTGCCGGTCGGAGGAAGACCAATGGTGACCATACTTCTATTCCCCAGTCACCCTTGGGGATTGAATAAATAAAAGCACATACACAGTTTATTAAAACCACATTGAAACACGCTACCTGTATAGACGTTGTTGATGGTTAATATTTTGAAAATTTGATCTAAATAGAAAGATTGATTGATTGATTATTGGTTGCTTAACGTCCAGTGGCAAATATTTCATGCATATTCAGGACGAGAACAAATTAACAATAAATACAATAGGTAGGTTCCGTAATAGGGGCGTCCGGGATTAAGGTCGGAGAAATTTAGACTGCCACGGGAAATGAGGGTATATTGGATAGGGACAGAAATTTAGCCTTGCAACAGGTCACCTACGGACCCCTCAAAGAGTTGTTGCAAGGGTTCTTAACGTGCAAAGAGCGTGGCACTCTCTTTACACGAGGCATCGGATTTAACGTCCCCATTCTGACCGGACGTGGCTGCAAATTTGTACATCTCGCACAGCCAAACGGACGCCCCACTTTAGCAAGGGTTTTACTGCCGGTCGGAGGAAGACCAATGGTGACCATACTTCTATTCCCCAGTCACCCTTGGGGCCTAAATAGAAAGAAGAACAACACTATATTATGTTGATTTTGTGAAGTCCTTTAGTTATCATTATAAATATTTGGGATGAATATATGTGAAGACAGAGAACCCATTAACTGGAAATGAAAAAAAATATCGGTTATTGATGGTTTTACCTTAAGAATTTGGATCTAAATAGAAAATAGAAAGTTCTATCTGATATTTATCTTAAGGAGTCCTTATATGGGTTTCTTGTTGCTTGGTCTTTATTTTTCTATGTTGTGTCTTGTGTACTATTTAATTTGTCTGTTAGACATGATTTAGCCATAGCGGTGTCAGTTTATTTTCTATCCATGAGTTTTGATGTCCCTCTATAAATTTTCGCACGATCACCCAATCTCAACTGTGAATTCTTTCTACCCAGTATACGCATTCTTACAAAGAAAGATAGATCATGACAAAAGAAAGTGGCTCAAAGTGATATCAAATTGCAGTTGAGAGGAATCTGCAATTGAACAAAAGGCAACAAAGGAGAATTGCTCACTGTAATGCAATGGAAATACTTACACAAGGTTATGATAGAAACTTAGCAAGGCAAGATCTACAAACAAGTCCATGTCTGACAAAAAATTTAGTAGAATGTGGCTCTTTATATAACTCTTTGCCCTTAAAAGAGAATTTGTTTAGCCTCTTTTGTTTCTTGAGCATACTTAAAGAAGATAGATATCAACAAAACAAACTAAATGATCAGCAATACAAGATCAGCAAAAAGGAGATTTTTGTCATGAATATGAATTCTGTTCTTATCTACAATGTTATTGATTGTTTTACTGATATGTACATGGACCTAGGTGTGGGACCTATGCTCTTTTGATGTTTACTTTTTCTTTTATTGTTGTAATTAAAGCAATATTTCTTTTTCAGCTGCTATTAAGATAGATAAAATTTTGGAGGACCATTTGCACCCTGGTCCCATTACTTTATAGCTATAGTATATGGGACGGATATAACCTACGGAGATATTGCCTCTCTAAAAAAACAGCTTGGTCACTGATAAGGTAAATATAGGTCAATTATGTTATATACATGGAGATTTCAATCAAATTGAGTATAGTCTTTAAATGATAAAATGAACATGCTTTCTTTTTGCAATATATATTGATAGCATCTGTGACCACTGAAAATTTCTTTTTAGTGTTGATATGTAATATATTTATGCTAGGGCATATCATTGAATATAGTCATTTTTCTTCTTCTTCAGGTAGAAGTCATTGCCAATTAAGAGATGACAAAAGGTGTTAAGATCAAACATATGTTGGTGACAACAACCAAAAACATCCTAAATGGGTTACCTTCTGTTGTTGTCTGTTCTGTGGTCGGGTTGTTGTCTCTTTGACACATTCCCCATTTCCATTCTCAATTTTATATGTCCCAGGACGAAATGAAAAGTATAGTAACTATTTGTGAATTGTATAGTAACTGTTTTAAAAACATATTTTTGTTATATTATACTACAAAGTACCTCAATAAAGCCAAATTTGGGAGGGACCTGTTTAATGGCATTACTGTATTGGAAAATTAGAAGACTATGATTAAGTTGTGTCTGAATTTAATTTCTAGGAGCTGTTGGTGTTTTCCTTTTTAAGAATATATGGTTGCATATAATCAATTCCATCTCCGAAAAGGAAAACAGTTTTATTTTTAACCGATAACATGAATCTTGAAGAAACTTAGTGTTCAATGTTAACTGGGTGGGTGCATTATGCTGATGAAGCTAAATGTAGTTTAAATCATGTTTTGTCTACAAGCAGTCGATAGTCAATGTAGGCCTTGTGTAGGTTAAGTGTACACAAAACTAGGCATTGAGAACATTAATTTTACCATGTATATTTAAGGAAAAAACGATTTTTGAATAAAATTGGATATTTATAAACTTTACGTAGCTTTATTAACCCCTTATCAAGACTCAAAGCATTATCATAGCAAAACACATAATTCATTTGAAAAGATCTTCCCGAAACGACTAAACCTAGACAGAATAATTGCCACTGATCTTTACTCGGACAACGTTCATTCATAAATGCATTACTTAAAAAAGTGTGAGGTAAATTGTATTGTTTATCTAGTATCTCAGATCCGTTAAAATACACTTATAAATATAACAAAAAAAAAATACTTCTTGGAGAAGAAGTACCATCTGAAACAAAAAGAAAAGATAGAAATATTGATCCTTTAAACATCTCAATTTTTTTCTGCGCGTGCGTAATCGAGACATTTGTAGTATCTTTAAACTACTGCAAATCATCAAAATGGATTTCATAAAGGAGCAACCACTTAACATCAAATCGGGGTGAGGGGATGGTTTTATTCTGAGTCAGAATTTTTTTCACGCGAATGTTTTTATTCATTTTTTTCTTGCTAACAATCAATATTTTTTTTTCAATATTTAACACTATAATGTATGGGGAAACTCTGAATTCAGAATCTTTCATTTATCATCTGCATGACCAAAATTTTGTATATGAAAGTGGGGATAAGAATATTTTTCAAGGAAAATCCACCCCCCTTTTGAAATCAAATGATCGTTCCCTAACTGCTAGAAAAGTTGTCCGAGAAATTTGTTTTCGGTTCTACGTAATGAACATTTAAATGACATATAGTTTACAAGTGTGAACAAATCTTATGTACAGGTAATTAAACAATGTG
This sequence comes from Mytilus coruscus, assembly GCA_017311375.1. Taxonomy (NCBI): domain Eukaryota; kingdom Metazoa; phylum Mollusca; class Bivalvia; order Mytilida; family Mytilidae; genus Mytilus; species Mytilus coruscus. The sequence continues at coordinate 54,859,168 of CM029605.1, forward strand.
TGTAGATGTGAAAAAATTTAATGTGAAACAAGTGTACAATACGGTTAACTAATTGTAAACATGTTTACTGTACATGGCGTTTGGTGTGAACACGGCCTTAGTCACTTAAGTCGAGCGCAACCTAGATGTTGTACTTGAATTTGTCCATATTTATAATGTTTTAATCAATATCTAAATTTATAAACTTGTTTTAAGGAAATCATTGCTGGCACTGCATGCAATTATCCTATATCTATCAATCATCGCATTGCCAAATATGAGAGTACAAGGAGAGACTGTGGATTTTCTAAAATTTCCATATGTTTAGCATTGAATCAATACAAGGGAACATAATCCTTAATAGTTATCAAAGGTACCAGGATTATAATTTAGTACGCCAGACGCGCGTTTCGTCTACATAAGACTCATCAGTGACGCTCATATCAAAACATTTATAAAGCCAAACAAGTACAAAGTTGAAGAGCAATGAGGATCCAAAATTCCAAAAAGTTGTGTCTCAAAAAACATGACTCATAAAATTTGTATGACAATCTTCATTGTTTATAAATCTGTCAAAATAACTTTAACTTTCATTCAGGAGAAAGTGGAGGATACATAAATGCATTTTTCATAATGAATAACAATCCAATATTATGCTATATATTTGTAAGTGTGTGCACATTATATATATGTAGCTAGCAAGTAAGTACAAAGTATTTATGATAGTTTTAGGAAAAAGGCATTTTTTATCCTTGATCATAATAAAGCATGAATAAGAGAATATTTATATATAAAAAGTGTCAAAAATAGCATTGTAATAATAAATGTATTTGGATGGAGAGTTGTCTCATTGGCACTAATACCACATCTTCCTATATCTATAGGTCTTTATTTGATTGATCAAGATTGTTCGGATAAATTATCTCATTTAATTTATAGACAATAACAGTGCATTGACTTGACATATCAACGATATAAGGATGAGGCTTAGAAACGGAGAAATGTGAGGCCGAATCCTTATATCGTTGATGTCAAGTCAATGCACTATAATTGTCTTTATACTGCAATCTATGGCCAATCAGCTCATGATGGCGACCGTAAAATGTCTTGAGTGATGACCTTAATTTCATTGATTCATAGCCCTGTCTTAGCAACTTTTGAAAAGCAGTATTCCTCGTTCAACAAAATCAACGTACTTTGAGCTAGCTCTAGAGTAACGTATCAATTGAGACACCCATACTCCATATGCTGGTGCCGCTGAGATGTTGCTACACAGAAATGGAAAGTTGACTATAGGAAAATTAAAATCATCGCGTTCGTCATAAATTTTGGCATTTAACCTACCATCAGTAGTCATTTCGACAAAAGGTCTAAATATGAAGCAGATTAATCTGTGTCGGTAGTATCTTTAATTTCAAGTTCACTTGGATATATTAAATATAAGTGATCACTGAATCTATTATTATTAAGAGACAGTACATCAATATACCGAAAGGTGAAATTAAAAGACTGGGCTAATTTCTTTTCTCCTTTCTGTACAAGCCCTTTGATAAAGTCTGCTTCATAGGAATACAAACCAGATGCTCCGCAGGGCGCAGCTTTATACGACCGCAGAGGTCGAACCCTGAACAGTTGTGGCAAGTATGGACACAACATTCAAGCTTGATACAGCTCTGAATTTGGATTGTGATTAGATAGTTGACACAGCAAAGGTTTCTGACACAGAATGAATGTGGTCTAATGAACTTAAATCTTTTTTTTTTGCTTTTGAGCAATACACTATGCTGTTGAATATAAATCCTCAAAATAAAATATTTGAAGAAAAATTCTTTTAATTTCTGAAATCTGAAATGAGAAACATTTTATATATATATATGAAGACTAATGTTAGAATTTATTTTTGAGTCTTATTATTTATAAGGTGTATTTATTTGAGAAAAGCATTGGACAAGTAACTGTCAAGACACATAAAGAAATACCAAGCAAAGCCCATACCGCATAGTCTGACAGCTAGATGTGGAACGCACAGTTGAACTTACAAGTCTTGTACAAAAATAATTCTTATAAACGTCTTTCTGATATACAACCCGCTAAACTACTAGTATATAGTTCCTAGAATTACATACGGGGAAGCAGCCACTAGCATGGTATTAATCAAATTATCAAACATACTTTATGGTCATCATGATTGACCAAAAGATAAGCAAATTGAAAGTCTTGAACAAATAAGTCACTGAAAAGGCTACTTTACAACAACAACAACTTTTCAAACTCCAACAGTAATTAAAAGCAATCGAAGAGCAAGAGAAATGTATTATCGAATAAACTTTATTCAATACTTTTCAATTTAGGAGAAAATCTGTTGAAGTGCTATAAAATCAACTCGAAAATACTTATCAGCAAATGTTGTTTCCTCTAATGTTTGATTCCATATCATAAATATGGTACATAGTTGTCACGTGAGATAAAACAGCCTCTTCATGATGTCAGAACATGCTCGTCAAGTTGACTGTTAACATGTTTTGCAGATCTCGAGTTTATCTTGTGCCAGGATTTAATTTATTTCGATGTTTTGGCGTTTCAAATGATCCAGAAAATGGGACAATAGACTTTACTGATGATGATCATGACCCTTACAGTAGGCAGCAATCTGAACAGGGTTTTATAATTATAGAATAACCAAATATTTTAGGGATTCATAATCTTAATGATAATGATGATGATTTTATGTCGTCAATGACGATTGACACTTTTATTCGCTTGCAATACAGGAAGATAAAATATATACAAAACTAACAGATCATCTAGGTTGTTAATCTGAAAGTGTGACGGACTGCAAATAAATACACGATACATGTAACATACGTGAAGAACACTTTAATTCACATGCAACACAATCATATGCAATATATTAAAAACTAACCGAACATTAAGGTTCTAAATCTGGTAGTGTGTCGGACTGCAAAAATACACAACAGTATCACACGATAGTACACGTGAAGTTTTATCATTTCTTTCACTTCTGGTTCTTCCAAGTGTTAACAATAGAATACACGTCGAGCGAATAAGTGATCTACCTTATTTGTTTGGACTCTATAATCGCTATATTGTTTTCACTAAATAAAAGACAAAATTAACATCAAGGTTCTAAGAGATGCTTATGTGCATTCCAGGTATTGTTCAATAAAACTAAACTTCCTGGGGTAGAATACCTAATATGCACAACAATTTTATTGATTGACTGTCACACTTCAAAATATTAGAAAATCTAAGATAATGACTGATGAGGAAATAGAAGAAATCATTGATGATGACATTATGCCAAATAGTCATTAAAGGTACCAGGATTATAATTTAATACGCCAGACGCGCGTTTCGTCTACATAAGACCAAACACACCATTGAGAAGATCGTCACGAGAAAAACAAACACCGAAACATCTCGATGATTATGTGCATGAAAGGGCTGTGTTACAGGCATAATAATCCTGTGTTCTTTCTCTTAGGTTTGATGTTGATTTATATGTTTATAAATTTATGATACAAATAATTTTGTGGAATTTACTATTCACACTCGTCATGATAGCCTTATCAGACTGATAAGATCATCCACTAATTTCATTGACATTACAGTACGCGTACCAAATGATTTACATTTATCACAGACTTTAAAGTTCTGATTTACTATTTAACGCATCTTATCACTTTATTTGTTTACGCAGAGAGCACAGGGTTTGTTACAATTGCCGGGTTTACTAACCATACGAACCCCTATAAAATCACAAGGAGGAAGCTCATTTGCGACAATGCTTCAAATTATTGTTTCAAAATTTTTCTAAGACTTTCACTTACTTTGTGACTTGAATAAATCTGTTCCCACTTGAATTATCTCTTCAATGACATATATGTATTACCAATGTTATTTCAACTGATCGGACGGAGCTTACGTTTTAATTTGCATAAGGACAGTCTATTTAAAGATGTGTGATAAGGATGATTGCCGTTATAATTATTATTGATTTCTAATCACCTATCAGTGTCATCAAAGGAATTTACAAAGAGGACTGGACACTTCATTGATGAGTTTATCCTAAAACACCTATCTATAGATGGACTGGTTTATTATAAACGAACCGGCAAAACCCCGCCCAGTCAAGTGAAATAAATCGAATAATATTACCATAAGTAACCTCTATAACTATTGTAATCCTTGAAAAAACTCGACATTTCTGAAATAGAACGAATCGATTGATTGATTGATTGGTGTTTGCTTTACGCCGCCTTAGCGCAAAAAGGCTATATCGCGGCGAGAGCTAATTCGAACATTTAACAATTTAAAGTATATCTTTAAAATCGAACAAAAGGTCCTTCAATATACTAAAACTCAAGTCTAAAGCAAAATTGTTTATTTACAAATAAAAAAACAACACTAAGATAAGGTGATAAAATTAAAATCATTTTCAATTCATACAGCATTTTTATATTTTATGATATATTCCAACTTCTTTTAAAAATGAAACAATATTTGTAATTGGAACACTATCAAATAAATCATACATATTATTGACATTGAAATGCTTCTTACGAATATCAGCAAAGTCAATACAATTGATTAAAACATGTTTAATAGTATACTTGCAGTTGCAAGGTATACATTGTGGTTCTTTTCATTTTCAGAAGATATTCATGTGTTATTCTAGTATGACCAATACGGCATCTAGAAATAACACACTGATCTTCTGCACATAAAAGTATTAAAAGGTTTACCTAATTTAGGTTTAATTTCATGTAATTTATTATCAACCTTTTACTCCATTCATTTTCCAATATATTAAAACATATTCTCTAATATTAGATCTAAAATCGGTATAAGGTATATCACAGTTAGATAAGGGATCATCCAGGGCATTTTTGCTTCTTCGTCTACAACCGTGTTTCCATGGATTCCAACATGACTCGGAACCCATAGAAAATTATTTCTTTATGAAGAATTTTAAATTCCTCATTACATATAAAATCTTGAGAATTATCGGGTTTTAATTTTAGTATATTGTATAGCTTGTAAGCATGAAAGTGAATCAGAACATATTATAAATTTAGATTTGTCTGAAGTAGCAATAAATTTTAAAGCTAAAATTATTGCCTTTGCTTCAGCAGTAAATATGGATGCGGCAGATGACAAACGGAGAGTCGCAGCTCTGTCTCCAAAGACAGCAGCAGATGCAACTCGGTTACCATCCTTCGATCCATCTGTATAAACAGTTGAAAAATCTGAATAATTTGACTTAATTTCAGCAAAATGTTGTTGAATTATAAGAGGGTTTGTTTCGTTTTTTTTGTATTTACGGAGGTCAAATATCATTTTCGGTTTTGGAAGTTCCCATGGAGGGCATTTGCAAGTTTCAACTTGTGCAACAGATTTTAAATCAAATGTGGTTAAGTGTGATTTTAAACGGATGCCTAATGGAGGAATTTTATTTTCATGTTTTGCATATATATCTTCATAAATTGGATTAAAACACAGTTGTAGGCAGGATTTTCTGGATATGCTTTAAGCTTGACAGCGTATTGAAGTCCAAGCTTCAAGCGTCTGTTGGAGAGTGAGTGCTCGTCAGCCTCTACATACAGACTCTCAACTGGTGAGGTTTTAAAGGCGCCAAGACATAAACGCAAACCCTGGTGATGCACAGCATCGAGAATCTGTATGTAGGACTTCCTTGCAGAGCCATACACTATTGAACCATAATCTAGTTTAGATCTAACTATAGATCTGTATAAACTAAGTAAAATGTTGCGATCAGCACCCCACTCAGTGCTGCCAACAACCTTTAAAATATCTAATGCTTTTAAGCATCTCGATTTTAACATTTTGATATGGGGTAGAAAGGTTAACTTTTTATCAAAAACTAGCCCAAGAAATTTGGTTTCATCAACCATTTTAATTGGGTTTCCGTACAAAGTGAGTTCTGGATCAAGATGCAGTTTCCTTTTGTTACAAAATGCATCCCAACCGTTTTTGAAGTAGAAAATTTAAAACCATTTTCCGAAGCCCATTTTCAATTCTTCCAAGACATAATTGTAATTGTCTTTCAATGTTATTCATATTTTTGCCTCTGTAACAGATTAAAAATCATCAACATACAATGAACCTTCAATATTACTTTTCAGAGCTACAGGTTGTTCCTCGTGTCCTTCGTCAGAACACTTGAAGCATCTCTGCGTACCACGACATTGTTTGGTTCCATGACCAAACTTTTGACAGGTCCAGCATGGGTGACCCTATCAGGAGACGATGCTCCAGCTGGCATAGCTCTTAGGGTCACTGAGACACGCAAGCCCCGACCACGGCAAGGATAGCGATCCACCGGGGTAGAACGAATCGAGGCCCTACATTTGAAAATGAAAGTTCTAAAGCGACACCTACCGGAAAATATATTTTCGGCAATCTCGGAGTTTACCACAATATGACGACGAAACACAGTGTGTACCTAATAATTCTAGAAATTAGTAGTACCTTTGCTCATTAATATTCATAATATGTAAATGAGAATTGTATCACGTGATAATAGTTTGCACTGGACTGGCTTGATATCATTAAAATCTTTAAAACACGGATATTACAAGTTACCCGTCACAGAGTCCTTGTTAATAATCACTCTGATATTTCCGTAAAGTTGTCAGGCGGTCAAAATCAAAACAATGAACGCGAATTTAGTGAATTTTCGTGTTTTCGTGAGTTTATTCTTCTTGAAATAAGGGCATTTTAACTTTATGTGGAATCTACCCGGCAACCTGTTTTTGTAATGACCTTGTTAGCCAATTCTCAACACAAAGTTTGCAAATTTGACGTTTCAGCCATTTTAGCCTGCATTTTATACTGCAATGTTAAAAGCCTCTCGCTTCGATTTTAAAATAGCTCAGGAACCTTGATTTTTGCAACGACAGTCATTATGTTTCGTTTAAATGGTGTATATTGTTGTGTATATTTATTTTCTGTCCCGGCAACCTGTCTATCACTTAAATTAAAGTTAAAATCATTTCAATATAATTCCCGTGACCCGTATTTCTTTAGTACAATATTCAAATAAGCAAAGTGGCGTTGATTTCTGGTTAACTCCCAAGATTGCCGAAAATATATTTTCCGGTAGGTGTCGCTTTAGAACTTTCATTTTCAAATGTAGGGCCTCGATTCGTTCTATTTCAGAACTTTATTGATGTTAACGGACCCCTATTGCCCCCTCTTAAATATCAATGAAGAATATTTAAGACTATTTCAGTGCACTCATACTATCTTTAGCCTAGCATTTTTTAATCTAATTTTCATATTAATAATAACGGTTATTCCAGACTTGTGCAGAAATGAAAGCAGAGGAAGCTCTTTTGACATTGAAAGATCAACTTAAAAAAAGCAACAAAAGAACATGACAAGGCTCACATTATTAAAGCTCAGAGATCAACCTTTAAAAAAGAAGACCTGTGATAGAGACCAACTCATCTGGGATAACGGAAATTCTTAGAAAATTTGTTTATGTAAGTCAGTTTTAATGAAATATCTTAATGCATTCCGCCATTTTCTACATCTATAAATGGCTGTACTTAGTCAGGAATATGACAGTTGCCCATTCGTGTGATGTGTTTAATCATTTGATTTTGCCATTTAATTACGGACTTTCCGTTTTGAATTTCCCTCGGAGTTCAGTCTTTTGTGATTTTACTTTTACTGGTTATCACGAATTGAATTGGACTATGACAGAATGTCAAGTGCTTATTCTTGTGGCAACACTGATTCTCTTAAATTTTTTCACCACTAAAACTGGGTTAACCCCATTGTGTTTGTGGTTAAACTTTCGAACCAATATAATTATTTATAAATTAAGATATCAATGTATTCGACAAATTAGAATTCAACTGCTGAACATATATAGTGATTTTGTTTGTATTTTTACAGATACTGGTGAAGAGAATGAGAATATATGTAGTAACATAAGTAACTTTTGTCATTTTAAAAGTTAGTTCAACATATAGTCTACAAAAGATTTATTTTGAAAACATTTGAATCATGCACTTTTCTTTGATAACTCCATATCCATGACAGATTTGCATATTCTATTAAATGAATAATTCGATAACGTCATTGAAGTTTGGCATTTTTTTTACTTTGATTTCAGTAGTCGAAAATCAGAAAGGCTTCCTCTCTTGCATTGCTTATTGTTCATAAAAAAATATTGTAAATGTTTAAATGAACTTTAAGATCATCATATAAACAATAAAAAGTTATAGTGATTTAAAAGAGGGACGAAAGATACCAGAGGGACAGTCAAACTCATAGATCGAAAACAAACTGACAACGCCACGGCCAAAATAAAAAGACAAACAGACAAATAATAGTACAGATGACACAACATAGAAAACTAAAGACTAAGCAACACGAACCCCACCAAAAACTGGGGGTGATCTCAGGTGCTCCGGAAGGGTAAGCAGATCCTGCTCCACATGTGGCACCTGTCGTGTTGCTTATGTTATTACAAATCCGGTAAATAGTCTAATTCGGTAAGTCACATTCGTGAAAAGGGAAGGGTATTGTAGTTACGACATAAGGAACATATCCGATATCATCTGTGAAACGATTATTCCATAACGGTCAACCAACTCGTGATGGCGTCCGTAAAATTTACGAAGGGATGATTTCAACTTCACCATTTGGAACTCTTGGTTTATAAGCTTCCTTGTGAGCAGCAATCCTCTATCAAGGAAATCATGATAGGAAACACAAGCCCGGGAATATCGTATCAATTGGGAAATATATACTCCGTATGCAGGCGCTGCTGGAATGTTGCTACATAGAAATGGAAAGTTCACAATTGGGAAGCTGAAATCATCTCTTTGTCGTAAAGTTTTGTTTTCAACCGACCCTCATTGTCAATTTCTAGATGTAAGTAAAGATATGCTGATAATGTGTGCCATTAAAACAATTATCTTTAGTATTGTTCCCCTTTTCAGAAGGATTACACAATGTTTTCAACTCTACTGCAGTCAAATTAGCACCGGGCTCTTCAAGGTGACGTGCATCTCAGCTCCAGTGAGCATTCCAAAGCAAGCTATATCGAAACGGGTATTTGAATATATATAGAACATTTGATAGTGAATTGTTGTCACTTTGTGAAAATGATTTGCTCATCAAATCTTCAAATCAGTAGCCAGTCTCCCAGTTACACTTGTAAGGATTATTAACCAGATGACTGATCCTTAAGCAAAATATCCTATACTGTTTGAAGACATTGGTAAATACAAGAGAAACCAATTAAACCGCACATTGATTGAAATGTGAAACCAGTAGCACAGACACACCGTTTCCCGCATATAGTAATCAGAAACTGTATTTTTGTGGAATCAACCCCGTTCATGTGAAAAACATCTGAATAAAGTTAACCGAAGCTGCACACGAAACCAAGAATGCAGAAATTGCAGCAACAGACATTGTTAAATTGAAACTTGACATTGCGACATTGGAAAAACAAAACATGTACACATTAATAAACTGTGAAATGCGGACAGTAAACATCTGGCGACTAGAATAGCTGATCTTGATGAAGAAATATTAGACATGGATAAACACATCAACGATAAGAAAGAAATCGTAAGTTCAGAGCAGCCCACATATAGACAAATATATCACAAAAATGTTCAGAGGACAAGTATAATGTAATGTAAGGCTAATGTAATGTAAAATAATTTAATTTTCAGATGTCAAAAGATTTAATGTCAACAGTCGTAAGTGTTGCAAGATACACAGATGAGAAACACCAAATGTTTCCTCAAATAGTGCACTCATTTGAACTTGAAGAAGGTCTTGAGAAGAGTTTACCACAAAATTTAATTAATTTAATTGCCAGAACACGCTATTTGGTAAATACCGCTATCACTAACCACTCATTATCGTAAAAGAACACCTGACAGACATGGTAATATCGATTGACGGTTCTGGAAACAGATACGTGAGTGTGCCAGCAGTTGCAGGGACCGAGGTACAATTGCCGGAAGTCCAAGGGCCAATTCAGGAGAAGAATGTTAAACAGCCTGATGTTAGAATATATAAATAACAAGATGTGGTGCGAGTGCTCTCCATCCAAGAGACAATGTAGATAAATAAACAATTAGAGGTTACAGTTCAACACAGAGCCTTGGCTCCTCCCAAACAACAAGCTTTATAAAAGGCCCAAAATGACCAACGTGAAACAATATAAAGGAAAATCCAACTGTCTAATTTGTATACAAAACAAAAATATAACAGTTGATATATAGTCAGCGATATAAAACATATTTACCGACCCCAACCTTCACACGAACATTACAACATAAAAGAGACACCATAAAGAATTAATTGACATTGTGCAGGTTTTTTATAAAATGGAAAGAAAAAGACATTTGGATTATTTTTCAAATTTCAAGATTTTCAAAATTTGAATTTTGTTACTTTTTTTTTGTCTTTTGGCATATGGTTTTGCATTTTATACAGAGTTTAATTGTTTAATCATAATGTAAAACTAGAATTCCTTATTTTTTCTAAATTTTGTTCATTTCCGTTTAGCAAAAGCACACTCTGTATTACTTTAACGAAGTTGTTTCAACATTTGTAAATTTAGATAACATTGATAATTTCATGATTTTTAGAATTAAAACGTTCTAAACTTCCTATTGTTAAGTTTTGAAGCCATTCCAAGTCAGCATTTCTTTTAAATTAACTTTAATGAAGATTTTAACTTTGCATCATAGTTCAATGAATATGATATGGACCTCCTCGGTAATCTGATGTTCATTGAAAGATTGTAGTAATGTTTCTAAACTTCCTGTCGATAAACGGCGAAAAGTCCTGGCAGTAACAGAGTGCATACTTGCTTTAAACGTAAACCTGTTAACCCCATTTCATCTTGCTTTGGTATTACAATTATAACATGAGTTTGGCTCTAAAATTATATTGAAAATCCAAACTCTCACGGATTTTGAGCATTCTATTCTAAAGTACGTAGATATCGGACTAGTTTAAGAAATTTGAAATAGACAGAATCCCAGATGTACCAAATGGTATTGCTGTATACAGAAAGGGTGGTCGTATTTTACAGGAGGGAGCAGAAAATACTGACTGAAAAAATCGATGGTAAAAATACATTTCACTCCATGGCTAGAGTTGTATTTCAGTATCGAAACGAATCATCAAACGCCCACATGGGTTCCATAAAGGTTAAACAGGGACTAGAAAGATCTTTGACGCTGAATGATTCGAATACCAATCTTATGGCATGTTTACCTTTCGACAAGCCAACAGAACGGTATGGACCTCCTTGTTATTCTAATGTGTATGGGAAGATTGTGTCTTGTTTCATCGAAAACCGAGATATATCCGTCCTGTCTTTGGTACTAGTATTTCTGCGACTTCTATCGAGATAAAACTTAGATTCGATTCTATTTTCTGCAGAAAGCACTGAACAAATTGTTTCATTTTGGACCGGTTCTTACAAAAGGCTAAATCGGAAATTTCGAGGATGAACATAGGTATTTGAGGCTAGCTCTCGTGGCTTTTTGTTTAATCCAAAACATTCTTCAATCGGGTTAAGACGAAAATCGTTAATATTGAATCAAATGTATTTCACAGTTCATTTGCTGAAACACCAAAAAGCGCTGTAGGTATTGCAGGTTTTTTCAAATTTTAAAGAGCATATGTTGTCATTGTTTGAAGAATTCAGAATACACTCTTGTTAACTAGCACCAACCTTTGCATTTTGGGATACATTAGGGCTGAACGGAATAGGTAGTGGCTTTTACATTTGAAAATGGTAGCTGCAATGTTGCGATGCTTTTCATTACCAATCGGACGAACTATGCCAGTTGGACACCAGCCTACATATTGGATATGTTGAAATAGGGCTGAACGGAATAGGTAGTGGCTTTTACATTTGAAAATGGTAGCTGCAATGTTGCGACTTTTCATTACCAATCGGTGATATTGGCATATCCTATTGGTCCCATACCTTCAGCTCTGTTCCATGATGATGGTACCATGTGGAAATATTGTAAATGTGATATAATTCATCTCCTTGAAGAAATGTTATCTTCTTTCAATCTTCCAAGTTATGATAATATTTATCAAAGGTACCCGGTTTATTACTTGATACGGCAGACGCGCGTTTCGTCTACATAAGACTCATCAGTGACGCTCAAATCAAAATAGTTAGGAAGCCAAAACAAGTATAAAGTTGAAGAGCATTGAGGACAAACATTCCAAAAGTTGTGCCAAATCCGATAAGTTTTCAAACGGGAGATCAGGAATTGCCGTTAACATTGGAAGTGCATTTATAGCCTCATTGTATGATCCGAAGGGAAAGTTCAGGTATCTTCATAATGATCTGAACAAGCTAAGGGTGGAATTTGCCGCCACAAAGGATGCCAGTCTCGTGAAAATTCCCCCATGTGAAAACACGTTTTTACAGCACATCCCACGTGCAATGCTTCAAACGCAAGGTGGATGAACTCTCATATTGCTAAACCAGTGATCATACTTTCAAAAGACGCTGGTTGGTAAAACGGTAAAACGGCTTGGTCTCGGTTTTCTTTGAGGGACCTTTGTCAGTAGAGTTCCTTCAGGACCTTGTTTGTAAGTGTACGGACAAGGGAAAAAACTTGCAATAACAACTGTGTATGCAACCAACAGAAATCCGCGTATACCAATATTTGTTCATGTGAAGGGTCTGATGGTTGTAAAATTATTTAACTCACCGAGCAATATAGGAAGAAGACAACGATTAAAACGATGACTGATGTCAGGTTTTAGAAAGTTGTCATGCCCTTTGTTTGTTAAAATACCCCATACCACCACATTAGGAAATGTCTATAAAATATGCAGTGTGTTGTCTTAGCATGATAAATGAAACCAAAAAAAAATGCACCTTAGAGCTATTGTTAGGTTAACAACTACCAAAACAAAAAGTTGTAGCTTCTTACATGTCTTATGTAACATTTAAAATCTCCCTATTCAAAGGTTGGTCGTAGCTGGTTCCTTCATTTGAAATTGGTGTAAGTTAACCTCCTGTAGTCTGTATTTGTTCATTATTGATATTAAGAAAATCTGGAAAATTGAAATCTTTATGGTTATAGATGTAAGCATCACAGCCACACATTGTTCATATGGGTTCATGTTTGTGAAACGTTTTTGTGTGCACAGATGCATACTTTTTATCTTGTTTATACGACACTAAAAGAAAGAAGCATACTTTTTCTCATGTTAAACAGAGCACAGGTACGAAATTTTGAAAACATTTTTTTTACAGAAGTTGGATAAAACAAATGTATGATTTAAAAGATAAAATCACATGAGCACAAGAAAAATACCAAAGAACACGAAAACAACACTGATTTACCCGATGAAAATCAACATGAGCACAAGAAAATATTATAGAACATGGAAACAACAAAACATTTAAGCAAGCTAGAAGGATTTTGCCGAGTGTGTGGCAAAAGGATATCAAGTAAACAAGTATCATGTTCATACAAAAAATAGGTTTTAAAGATGAATTGCAAAATCTTTACAACATAGATGTTGACAATGAGTCTGATGAAGTGTATCCACCATATATATGCAGAATTTGTACACGTGACTTGTATCGTTTCCGGAATCTGTTTAAACAGCCTAATACTTCTCCAAACCAACATGACAAATTAAAGTATAAATTGTTCGTTTTCATTCAACACTCTGAAGAAGATTGTTTTATTTGCAACAATGGCAAAATTAGAATTAAATATCAATTTTAAAGAGGAAAAGAACAAGTACATGTATAGCTGATGAACATGATGAAGATTTTCCCATTGAACAGTTAAAAGATCTTTAGAAAGGAATTTCACAAATGAATGTACAGAAAAAGGAAGACATTTTCAAGGAAATGATCAAAGAAATGCCATTGACTGATGTGGAGATATTATCCTATTGCCTTGGTAAAAAAATCCAACAAGACATTGCAGATGATGCTGCTTCTTTTGCAGTGCAGTATAAGGATCCTAAATCAATGGCTGAATTCCAAATAACACCTTGGTTGAAAGAAAGAAATAAAAGTCTGATTTGTTATCTTTATGGTATATGCAATTTAGATTGTCCAACAAATTCTCAAGAATGTGGAAAAGAATTAGCCATTGCACGTGGATTAGAACAATTGTATCTCTTAAGATGCCCAAATTTGATATCACCACTTTCATTCCTTTTAAATGTTTGTATTTACTCATTAACTGGAAGTAAATTAGCCATAGATATAATTGGTAATTGTTGCCCTGCAGGCCATTACAAGACTGTCACCAATTGATTAAAGGAACAAGGAACAGAAGAACCTGTAATTCCAGTAGGAGATATTATGAATATTTTTGACAATGAGCAGGTTATTGGAAGGAAAAGTGCTATTAGACCAAACCAGAAAGTTAGTGTATCAATAATAACCAACAAGGGAATAGTATCATTAAAATCTGATATGATGCTCCAAAAACAACTTGAGCTGAAGCCCAAACCAGCCAACATGATGGATGAAAAATATCAAAAGGAAGATTCAAGGACCCAACAAGAACAGCATGTACTCCAAACAGTTACTGATGAAATACTTAGCCAATCATCCGAAAGATTCATAAAATTGGAGAAAAGTCATTTTGAACAATTGTACTACTTTATTGATTCCGCAATCGAAGTTGTAATGAAAGAACAAACCAAAAATGGAAATGAAGTTGTAGACTGCATAGACAGAAGAGTTGAAAAGGACATTCAGGACGAACTTATGATAACATGCACTGCTTGTGGAAGACTTAACAGGAAAAGAAAACTTATATGTGAGGGATGCAATGAAAGGGAAGGTTTGAAGGCTGCAAAAGAATTAAAAAAAAGACCTCTGATACTATTGTAAAAGAAAAATCAATTGCATATGTTAAACTTTCTTTCTTGCAAGAAGCTAAAAACACAGCAATTAAAGTTGAACATGACGAGGATAATGTTTATGATCATGGTCCAACCAACCACAAGGCAAGTCATCAGATAACAATTACTGATCCAGTTTTCTGCAACCCAAATAGTTACGCTACTGTTGCAATGGTTTTGCGAAAGATTGGGCAAGATATTGGTATATACAAGTATGGGGGCCAATTGAGACACTGGACATTCATTTGTTGCGACGGTCTCCCTTATGTTATCTGCAAGAAATTGCAAGAAGAAGCTGTCATGTGCACTGAAAATAACTGCCATGAAAATTTTTTATCCAGATAAATTTTTGGTGCATGCAGGAGTAGTACATAAAGACCAGGCATATTGTCAATTTGTGAAAGAATTTGATTGGTTTTATCTACGGATTGATGCAGGTCATTATGAGATGAATCTGATAAAATCATTTTTTGAACTGAATTGGGTTCCATATCTGGAAACATTATGTGAACGCATGGGGTTTATATCTGAAGCAGCAAAACAATATGCAAAGGCCTGTAAGGATCTTCATAAGAGCTGGAACTTGTTGCTGATTTTCCACATTGCCTCGCTGAGAGAATTAGTGTTGCCATATGTTCGCCATTGCATACTAAGTGGAAAGGTTCCTGATGCTAAACATTTTTGGAATACAGCAACAATGTATATCAGTCAACACAGAGACCTAACTTTAAATACATGATGGATACGGTATGTCGGTTTCTCAAGGTATCATTAACTTCAGGATGGCAATAAGAAGAAATAATTCAGATTTGCTAAAGAGTGCAAAATACATGACTAAGGAATTATTTCATGGACGCCAGCATCCAAAGTACCAGCAAATTGAAGTTAATGACACAATTCAAGATATGTTGATGCCAGAGAATGTCCAAATAATAAATGATGCATATTCCTCCATTACAACATCTGAGAATAAATCAACTGGTCAGAATTTCGACTTTGTACTAGAAGAAAAGAATCGTCAGTTGAAGTCATGGATACCAAAAGGCATGCCTACTGACACAATATGGCAAACAATCTGTCGATACAATTTGATTCTGGAAAAGATCAAAGAAAATTCCATGTTTATGTTTGGGATTCATTCGGACAAACGAGTATCAAAACCACTTGATATTGATGATGCTGTATATTCCTTCCGTTGCAATCTACGCAGCACCGATTATTTAAACAAATCTGTTGATCACACCTCGGTATCAAATGTTGCACTAGATGAACAGCTTGTGCACTTCATTGAAAAGGCAACCTCAAAACGGATGGCTTATATTAGGACCTCCATCCTCAATGAAGAAATTGAGAGCACTGTTTTTTAAGAAGTCCACTACCAGTCACACCATACGAAAGAGAAAAATATACAGTTTGGAAAATATGACAGTTGCACGAATCAAACTCGAAATAGAAAGAATGTTGAACCTAATTCCTGATGGTATACAGTATGAGTACCATCAACAATTGTTCACCAGTAAGACCAAAGGAAGCAACAAAGAAACACATATAAATTTTCTTCGGGAATTAAAAGAGGCCATAAATTTTGAAATCAATATAAGTTCATCAGCGGAGGAAACTGAAATCAATAACAAATTCAGCTGATACCTTATAAGTAAGGGTTTTGAATTGTGGTTTTGCATTTTCCTTCTTTTTTTAATATTGCAATATCAATATATATATATATATATATATATATATATATATATATATATACTAATTGAATGTACCTTGCTTCTTGTCTGATTTATTCCTGCTATCTGTCAGATTTATTCTAAGTTTGTATACTATTTAACAATTTCATGTGTCATTAATTTAGCATGTACTCAACAATATCTTTTAACACTGTATATGCATAACAGTATGTTGTATAATTGATAATGATACATTAAGTAAGCTATGCTATAATTTTTTTTAAATTTCACTACAACAGAGATTATGGTTGCTTTATATTTGGCGGTGGTGGTTATCCTTGTGGTTGTGGTTGCCATAGTGGTCATCTGTGCAGCTAAAAAGTTTAGCTGTACTGTACAGGCCAGGTATTGTGTTTCAGTTTGTAACACATAATTCATGTTAAATTGTTAATTGCAATGTTCAGGCTTGATTTATTCCCCCCTGACTAGATAAAAATAATCCAAAGAACAATGTAGTATGAGCTAGATAAAAAATAAATCCAAAGTTTCAGTAGCATTAACATGATGAATGAGCATGACATGAATGATTAGTAGTGTACATGTATAAGGATAATGTTTTCTTGGATGTATGTAATCATGGTAATATTAACAATGTCATTTCAATTTACTGTAGATTTCAATATCTTTTCTTTAAATGCTCTGTAAAGGGAGAAGTCTTATAGCATCATAAATATTTTCACATTAACCATATCAGAATAAAAATTGCCTTTGATAGAATTTCATACATATAAGAATTAGATTTTAATTTACATCCCAAGATATCATGTACAAATGTAAAATTATAGATTGCTATAATTTAGGAGGTGTTAGATATTATCATGATGATATGGAACTGAAAATGCATGCATTAACAAATTTAGATAGTTTAATATACCTATTGCAAAATGTTTTACTAACAATACTTTCAATCATCATTGATCATACTTACTTTAGAACCTTGTTCGAATAATACCATTTCCTTTAAGTGTGATTTTTTATTTTATTTGTAACAATCTCTATGTTCTTTAACATTGAATCAAGGCAAAAATGTGCATTTCTTCAAAATGTTGACAGATGTATTTAAATGACCAGCATTGCTTTTAGGAAATGTATACCTAACAAATAGTAGTGAGACAAAGTTCACTGTACTGTTGTCATGACTTGTACAAATGTTGTATAACAGCACTTGCAAAACATGGTACATCTCTCTTTAAAGTGTCTTAGTTAAAAGTTTTGCCAATGAGACTTTTCATTAAATTATCCAATTTGTGTAGAAACAGAACTGTTTTCTTTAAAAAATAAGATTCAACCATAATTTGCAGTCTCATATCTCTGTATAATCATGATAAAATATGGAAATATGTAAAAAAAAAAAAAAAAGAGGAATAGCATGACCAAAAATCTGCTTTTAATCTGAGACATGTGTGAAAACATAAATGCATAAAACATTATATATTTGTTAAAGATGTTTATTTGTATTGGAAAACAATGATGAATTGCCATGGTTTAAAGAATTGCAATAATTATCAATATGATTTATATTTTCAGATACAACCAACAGGACCAAGGGAATGGTGAGGGAGGAGAAGTAGAGGATGATGTAAATAGTGTAGATACGGGTAGTGAAAATGACAATGAACATGATGAAGTAGATGTACAAAATGATGTAGATATAGATGTAGTTTTAGATCATGATGATAGTGAGAAAAATAAACCTAATCATGCCAAACCCAAACCAGGAAAATTCAAAGCAGGCAAATTATCAGCAGCACAGATATTAAACAATAAAGTTCAGGCAAAAAGGATGGCAAAAAGCAGAATTATGAATAAGTTGAAAAAATTAAAAAACAAACTGTTAACAGAACAGCCCTATGAGCCTGTTGAGGTTCTCTACGTTGTGTATGAACGGACGACAAAAAAATTTAAGTACGACGGTTCTGGTTTTTTACTGAATCGTTTTGAAAACTGCAGACTCTGTCATCTGGCATCCCCCGGAAGAAGGTTACTGAAAGAAAGGGGGGATGCCAGCAGCTACACATTAACAAGGACAAAGGGGTACAATTCCTGACACCTAAGAAATACATGTACCCCTTTGCTCCTTCAGATGGAAAGTCCCTGGCGGAAAAGCAGAAGGCAGAAATAGACGGGCTTAACATCCAAGTAGAGAAGAGTGAAGTTATTATATCAAAAAAAAACAAGGTACATGTAATGCAAGAAATTAAAACCTAAATCATGTAAATTGTATCATTATAAACAGCAACATAAAAACAGTGACAAAATTATGTCCATCTACTAAATGATAGAGACTAGCTACATACAATACTAGATAAGGCGACATGGGAAAGAGTTATTGATTAATGCCTTTAGCCATATAGCTTTGATAAATCACATGAGACTGAAGTTAAATTTAATTTGTTACCCTGAATTTATCATTCTTGAGCATAAAATAATAGAAAATTGCTGCTTTTATACTTTGTCTTTCATTTTTGCTTAAGCATAATATCATGGGTGTAAATTAGATGACACCAAAGGCCTAACTTTAGAAGAAAACATTTACAAATAACTCATTTTTGAGACCATATAATCATCCTTTGAATATTTTGGTTTTAATGTGGTCGTTTAGCACGTTTAGTGCCCAACTTGTCCTCTTTGTTAAACATAAAATGCACATATTCATGATAATTGTAAATTAAAAGTACAACATGTACAAGTATATAAAATAGATTAATTCAGTGATTTTTTCTTCAGTACCACAAAGTCTACAAACACTAAAGAACCAAAAAAAAAACAGTGAAAAGGACGTTGGCTTTACCAGATGAAAGTGTGCCAGTTAGAAGGTATGTAGAAAACATATATAATTAATATTAATCTCGATATGATAATTGTAAATTAAAAGTACAACATGTACAAGTATATAAACATGATAAAATAGATTAATTCAGTGATTTTTTCTTCAGTACCACAAAGTCTACAAACTCTAAAGAACCAAAAAAAACCAGTGAAAAGGACGTTGGCTTTACCAGATGAAAGTGTGCCAGTTATAAGGTATGTAGAAAACATATATAATTAATATTAATCTCGATATTCAAATAACTTTCCCGGTGCTGTGGATGGCGTTGCACTTTAAAGCCATGCTATGGAATAAGAAATTGTTGTCTGCTCCTTTTCTTTTTTGAAAGAAAAGCAATAAAAGAGTACTGGTTGATTTCGAGTGCTAGTAGCATCTTGTTTTAATATTGAATCATATAGGAATTACACATCATGGTAATGTAGATGATTTTGTATAATATCATTTTGCACATCATTCATATACACTAGATAAAAATACCTTCAACATGTTACTATATGCATGTGTCATATTCTTGTGTATGACACATGTATATGATTATAATTAGCATTATTCATTGTTAATAGACTCATGTTTGAGATGAATTGATAAAGGTTTACTTTTATTTCAGAATTGATGCAAAGAAGGCAAGAAAGAGGAAGTCAAGGGAAATAAAGCCCTTCCCAGAAAGAGGAAGTAAGTTGTTTATATCAGATTATTGTTAAGGATGCTCAAGTTTCCTGATGAAGCTGTACTGTGACCTTTAAATGCTTATGTGTATTACATTTGGCCATGGTAAGAGAGTTGTCCCATTGGCTAATTTTTTTATTATAGATCTCTCTAAATGTATGCTAATCTATCTTAATCTAAAATAAATATGTTCCTAACCATTTGCTTACAGATCACTATACCTATGTTGTTGAGCGTTCTGTGATAAAACTCGCAGGCTTGACATTAAAAAGAAGAATGGTTATAACATGTTTCATACATCATTTCACAGCATTTTATCTGACATAATTGACTACCTGTCTTGTTTTAAATATTATGCTGATATGAACCCCTAGTCCATTGCTCATGTCATGATTATTCTGTATTTTAGTACACAGAAAAGGAAGAGGGCAGAAACAGAGTCTGATACAGAGGTCTCTTCTGTTAATGAGTAAGTTTGTTTTAATGTAATCTTAGTGTACAGTTAACTGTGGACACATATTCTTATTCAATGTATGCTTTCTAATTTGAAAACTCCAGATTGATCAGTAGATTTTTAGAGTTGAAATGTCTGTTACAGTACACTTGATAATTTTGGCTATCCATAATACCAAAAGACCCTACTCACATTTTGTCTTAGCTTCTTTCATCTTATTTGTAATAAACTCTGATATATATTTTCAGTGATGAAGTAATATCAGACAGTAACATATCAGACAGTAATGAAGACCTGGAAGATCTGAGTGAAAATAGTGTAGCAGCATTACCTATGCTGAATGATACAAGGTAATCATTGTACACGTTGACCAGTGTTCGTGGTGACAATAACTGATAGATTTATTGAATGCAATTTAAAAGTTTGATCTTTATCAATACAATATTACATGTATAACCAATATATATATCCTACATAAACATTTTCACTTTTTCTTTGTCTTTGATTTTCCTGTCCTCGAACAACTAGGCCCATCCTTATGATCGTCTTCCATATATTTGAAGTGGGTGTTTTAATCATATATCTCCAAAGATATGACCCACTTTTTCTGTTATTAGTAGCAATTTACAGGTTCCACCTTTGTGTTGTGAGGAGTTTTAATATTTTGGAGAAGAACTTGTAGTTATGTATTATTTTGAATATTCCGATTTATCAAGGATAACAAAAAACGAAGTTTGAATAATTTAAATTCTTTTTCTTAAACAGTTTTAGTGAGAAGATGTCAGAGGTCACTGAAAGCCTGGACCTCCATTTAGAGGCCAACGGGCTTTCATTTATTGATCTTGTTAACATAACCATGAATTCAGAGGTATCAAAGTGATCTATTTGCATGGATGAAAGTGATTTATTTTTTCAATTTAAAGGCATGTTAAAACATCTGTTCAGACAATTGAAAAGGCATGCTATTTTTTATGTAAGCAAGTAAAGAGGCATGCTAATATTTTTCTCAATAGAAACCTTTCATGAGTGAAAAAATACTGAAACAACAATTAACTAATTGTGATTGGTTTTCAATAACATTTTATGACCAACTCTTAATAAGTAAAGGCTTACTCATAAATCATTGCATCAACCTTATATATATTTTATGCGTTGAGTCGATGGAGTAAGAGGTAGATGCTTAAATCCCCAACCCAAATTTTCTCAAAAGAATTTCAAACGATAGTTTAAGAATTGCTTTTTTCAAGTAACAAAAATACATTTGTTATCAAGCCAGTCAGGGTACTACTTGTACAAGTAAATGTTATTTACTTGAAAAGTAATAAAAAAATATACACATCTAAGTAAATTATAATGTTTGAATAAACTCCCTTAATTTACTCAAAATTCACTTTATTATGTCTATGTATGCTTAACACTAGTATTTTTTTCAAAGACAAGATCTTTATCACAACCACAAACCATTCGACTCAACTTAAACCAACTTAATCATGACTTGTGCCAATTTAGAATAGAATTAACAGTGTGACATAATTATAACATAATAACATAATAGCTATGTAAATTTTGAGTAGATGTACCAATATGTATATAGTCTATCAAAAATTAAACTACCTATTATTCTGTTTATCAGCATTTATGACGTCACACAATGCATTACCTAATATTTCAGTGACTCAGCCAGTACCTTGATACTCAAAAATATAAGCTGGTGAGATCAAAGGGTTAATAAATGATTTACCTATACACTAATTACTAGTTCTAATGCAATATATTTGGTCTGCAATCTGTCACTGTACCCTTTATGTCTTTTGGGTGGTAGATGCCAATTATAGACTGTTTAAGACTTTTCTGGTAAACATGGTAGACGTTATGTAGGGTTTTCTTGCATCGTGTCATAAAGAAACTTTTTCTTTTTATTAGACTGAAGCGGACATTCATGCCTTGCACAGATGATAAACCAACAAGCAGCAAGAAGAGGTGACCCCTCAAGCATGTCAAGTGGTAGGTGCCAACTATAGATTGTTTAAGACTTTTCTGTGAGACGTAACAAAGGGGTATGATTGCCAACTAGACTTCTAGGCACAAGAAATGACAAGTCAGTCAGCATAGGTTTAAAAGAACATACTTCAACTTCAGTTCTAATGAGGAGATGCGATATATTTTGTCTACAATCTGTCACGGCAGTGTCCTTTTCAGTCTTTTGATGTTGAATCTGTAATAACTCCCTCCTGTTATCTAGGGTTTTCTTGCATCGTGTCATAAAGAAACTTTTTATTTTTTATTAGATTGAAGCGGACATTCATGCCCTTGCACAGATGATAAACCAACAAGCAGCAAGAAGAGGTGACCCTCAAGCATGTCAAGTGGTAGGTGCCAACTATAGATTGTTTAAGACTTTTCTGTGAGACGTAACAAAGGGGTATGATTGCCAACTAGACTTCTAGGCACAAGAAATGACAAGTCAGTCAGCATAGGTTTAAAAGAACATACTTCAACTTCAGTTCTAATGAGGAGATGCGATATATTTTGTCTACAATCTGTCACGGCAGTGTCCTTTTCAGTCTTTTGATGTTGAATCTGTAATAACTCCCTCCTGTTATCTATGGTTTTCTTGCATGGTGTCATAAAGAAACTGTTTTCTTTTTTTATCAGATTGAAGTGGACACAGAAAAGGATTCACCAAAGATACTGCAGGTGAACGTAGGAGATCATGTCGCCATAAGGCATGGCAAAATTATTTTTCCAGCTATGGTAAGCAAGTTATATTTTGCATTTATTGACTTAAAGTCATAAGAAACCTCAAATCAAACAAAATAATGCATATGTTTATTTATAACTCAATGGATAGTTTTCATTATAAAACTTATGTACATATACTTTTTCTGAAGAAAATTCTTTATTTTGTTCATATTTAGAAGAAGTTTACTTTATTTTTTGAGTATCAATGATGAATTGTTTTATCTTCAATGGAAAATAAACTGCCAAGAAAAAATTGCTAAACATGCTCAAAATGGACAAATTAGAACTGCTTGTATTCTTGAGATTAAATATCTGTTACATGTAATATAATATAAAATATATCCACATATTTTTTTTATATTTCAGATCAACAGAATAGATGATCATGATGATTCAGTGTACTGGATCCAATTTTTCAAAGAAATATCTAACAACAAGTGGAGTCTTGAACAAAAGCAGTTTTCTGCCATTCATACAGATTTTTTAAAAATTTTAGCACCACCAGACTTAGTATTTGAAAGCTGTTCTAGATTTTATTATAAATTTCAAGATCTTTATAGATAAACCTAAAAAAAAATTAAAAGCTGTTGTCAGAGGGCTGTTCCATCAAAACAAATGAAAAAAGTGCATTCTATAATAGATAAATTGGTTGTTGTTCGGTGTAAAATGCATCTATGGTCTAGTCCTTGACTTTCAAAATTTGCTTGTGTTTTGGTAATTGGTAAACATGGTTAAACAATGTTAAAGAAAAGAAATTGTCTAAATACTTTAACGAGTTTATTTTCAAAAGTTTTCATAAGCATGATGAGTAGTTTGATATTTGTTCAATAATCTTCCTGATATGCTCTTCTGTTTTTTCCTAGAATTGAGTTGGTACCAGTGAAACAAAATGACTTTTATTTTTATGATAGATTACTACAATTCTCAAATGCCTGGCCCTTCCATGTATGTTTTGATCGAACAGTCCTTTGCAACGTGATAACTTTTACTGATAGTTTTTTAAAACATCTTTTAATTTTACTGCTGATAATATACTTGCCATAATAACTGCTTGGAAATATTTGAAAGTAAATCTTATTTTATAAACTTGAAATTTTATTTTAGAATGTGAAAATCATTTTAAACATGTTAAAGGTCATTTGTTCTTAAGAAATTGACAATAATTAACTAGGGATTTTGATAGTTTCGTGGTTTGACTATATTTTTCTGTATTTTTACAAATTTTGTCTGTTTAATTAATGAGCATGATTTTTACAATGGCAGTATTCAGTATGATTCAGTAAATTTCACTTTTATCATGATCATAAACTTTAATTATCATGTTAACCATTGTGCACCATATTTACATCTTTATAAATATGTTGATATGCATAATGTTTATTGCTCCGATTTTGGGGTGTTTTGTATTGCTCAGGGAGGGTTGGTTAAATTGTATTGCTCAGGAGGATTTGTTAAATTGTTTTGCTCAGGAGGATAAGCTGATGAATGATTGGTTGCCTTACTGTATGTTTACATTTTTATACATAATTTGATTTGCATAATTTTATTGATCTGATTATTGTATTGTGTTTGTTTGTTATGTGTTTTGCTGATTGAAAGGGTTTGTTTAATTTGATTGCTCAGGAAGGGTTTGTTGAATTCAGTTGTTCAGGAAGTGTTTATTAAATTGAATTAATTAAAGAGGGTTTGTTAAATTACATTGCTTTGGGGGTTAATTTCTTAGGGAAGGTTTGTTGAATTCAATTGTTCAGGGAGGGTTTATTCAATTAAATTGCTTAAAGTATGTAAAGAGGGTTTGTTAATTTTAATTGCTAAAGAAAGTTTTTTTTTAAATTGTTTTGCTCGGAGAGGAAAAGATCATAAACGATTGGTTGCTTTACTGTAAATTTTAAGTTCTGTAGTTCTAGTATAGTATAATTAAAAATTAAAACTTTTGGACAATAAACTTTGATTCTATTTATTATTTCACCCTAATATTCAACCATGTCAACTGTACTGTTAAAACAAGTCATATATTCCTCTTTTCATATGCTAAATAAACACTCCCATATAAATACCTTGCATATGGAGATGTGGTATGATTACCAGCAAGACAAATATCCATATGCCAATTATGTTAGTAGAGCCTAGAACAAATAATTAGGTAATTTTAAGGTAACTTTTCCTGTATAAGAAAAAGTTTTAATCATCAATATTTTTGTTTCTTAATTATTAGATACCCATCTGTCTAGATATGATGACATGTTTTACTGAACCTTAAACTAGCATGTAGAACTCCTAGCCTGCTTGTTCAAAATAGGAATACAACTTTCAACTGGAAATGTTCTATCAATTCTCTCTATTCAACCCATAGAACCCTGATAAAACAAAATTAATCTAATATGTGTGATAATACTGTATGTTATCAGCAATTAAGGAGAAGTACATACTTGTCTTCGTAAATAGATTTTTCTCAACTCCTGTTATCTCAGAATTGAGGGGAAGTAATCGCTCTTGGATATATGGATTTACATACACAATGTGACTTTTCCAAAGATAGTAACTGAAATAACCACCACATGTTATCTCAGAAAGAAGGGAGGTAAACCCTGTAAAAAATATGGATTTGCATTCACAATTATTCATTGCAACTATAATAACATGTGGGTGTTATTGCAAAATCTAACAATACAAGAAAGACAACTCTAGTAAATTTCCACAATAACAATAGGCCTGTTATTTTCTACAATAACTTGTTTAAGTTAGACCCTTGACTGATAGGTAAAATGTCAAAAATAGGGTTACAGCAGTCAACATTGTGTTATCATCTTAATCACTATAAAAACAAACAAATGTAACAAAGAAGCACAAAAAGGCATAAATCAAATTTAACATCCTCATTATGCTTATATTATACGATTTTATTTATCTATGTAAAATCCACCCATAAAGGATGGAAGGTTTTAAGTAGTGGCGTAAAATCGCGCGTTTGAAATTTGCACAGGTAGACATAAAATAATTTTGTCGTTCAAAGTATGAAGAGATACATGAATACAGAGTCACGTAAAATGGATA
>CM029605.1:54885665-55012091 GCA_017311375.1 Mytilus coruscus
ACTTTCGCATTTAAATTTTGCCCTTTTGTTTTGTTAACGTTGTCTTTAAAATGTAAAGTCAGACCTGATTGTCTTCCGCTTTCCGCTCGGCTTCTTTCCTATTTCCGGCTTTGAATTCCGTTTTTATTTATCAAGGCAAAACCGGATTTTTTTCCGCTCTTCTCCGAATCCGGTAAAATAAAACTTCCAAAAGCGGAAATAAGCTAATTTTGATTGGCCAAAGCTATGTTTTAATAAAAGGACGAATGTAATTGGTCGAGATTACAAAGTCTAACAAAATGAAAACATGGTTTCCCGTGTTGTACTTCAGAGGGACTCACAATTTGAAGTTGACAAAGGTGTCAAAACTGTTGGAAATGGGATTGGGTTGAGCGTACGGTTTATGTACAAAGTTAACCTATTAGTTTAAATTAAGTTTGTTACCACAGCGTGTTCTTCTCGTTTAATATGAAGGTCCTATTTTTACCTTACCAGTACTACCCATAGTTTATTGCCATATCCGGCAGCTTTTTACATTTGTGTTGATTTTATTTGATCAGTATTTTGATAAACTTTTACATTAGAGAGACGAAAGACACCAGAGGGACAGTCAAACTGTTGAACTACTATTTTGTACTTACTATTCATAAATATTCACTACGATTCTACTACCTTGGTGTAACCACTTTATATGTTTTGGTAACTTGCTGTGAGTGCACTTTCATATATGAAATACAAAACACAGAATTTTGAAATACATATTTGGAAGATGATATTCTCTTTACTGAATATTTAAAAAATCTTACACTTCAGGTGATGTGGACTATCCGATAAAATCTCTTAACTCTTAAACAGCGGCTGTTCTGGACAAAGAAAAATAAAAAAAACAATATTTGGAACAGTATGTGTGGAACATCTGCCCAAATAATTGGGTATTTTGAGAAAGTAAGGTAAAGTGGAACATTATCTAAAATCTTAGTAAGAAACAAGTACTTTGAAATAAAAATGACATTTTACCAAATTTGTTCCAGTAAGTTGGAGATTTTAATATTGATGAAAGTGGAAACTTAATTCAAGATGAAAATAATAATGTATGTGAAAATTCCAATTTTGATGATTGTTTTTCGAGTAAGGAAAGTGAAGGATTAATGAAAACGAAGGCACCATACGAAGACATTTCATCTCCTGATAATTTTGACCACATTAATAGTACAGATAATGAAGTAATTGAAATAAGTGACTAAGAATACCGTCCGTGACAATCCCGAGACTATTAACATTTACTAGGACTTTTGTATAGCACTGCCAGCATCACTTTGTAATATTGTAAATGACTCATTTGTTGTGAATCCACACGAGATTAAATATTTTATGTAATCAGCTAGAAAACTATACATCTGCTAAGGAATTTTTCATCAGGTTATTTACACCATTTTGAACAGTCAAACTTTAACCTGACACAAAGCAATGATAGAAAACATTTTTCGAACACTTCTTAAGGTTCGTTCGGATGTGTAATTAAGACAGAAGTTTTATATCACGACTGTTTTTTAAAGTCATTATTGGTGAAATTATAGCACAGATGACCAAGGTGCAAAAACAACTCGGAAAAAAGCAATCACACCTTAGAAGGAATGATCAGTCTATTCTCTTCTATATAGCAAAATATATTGTGTATTTGCTGCGTAAGAGAATAGTGCGCATAAACTTGGTGTAATACCAAATAAAGGCAACAGTAGTATACCGCTGTTCAAAACTAGTAAATCGATGGAAAAAAACATAATCGGGGTAACAAACTAAAACTGAGGGAAACGCATTAAATATAAGAGGAGAACAATGACACAACATTAAAATGTAACACACACAGAAGCGAACTAAGCATTAGACAAAATCCGACGAGAATAACAAATATAACATCAAAACCAAATACACGAATTTGGGATAGAAAAGTACCGTGACACGTCTTATAGTAATGAGATTTCACAATCAAATACAAGAGAAAACAAATGACACAACAGGAACACAGCGTTAAAATGTAACACACACAGAAACGAACTATAATATAACAATGACCATATTCCTGACTTGGTACAGGACATTTTTTTAAAGAAAAAAATGATGGGTTGAACCTGATTTTGTGGCATGCCAAACCTCCCGCTTTAATGGCAATGTTAAATATAACATTAAAATGACAACACAACACCACAGGTTGTTCAAAAAGTTCAAAAAGTTGTGCCAAATACGGCTAGGGTTTTCTGCTTGGGATAAGAACATCCTTATTATTTAGAACAATTTATACTTTTGCAAACAGTAAATTTTATAAAATGACTGTATAAAAGATATACATGATAAAACTGAAGTATTAACTAATTACAGAAAAAAAAAAACAAACTTAACTTAACCATGAAATCAGACAGTAAAAATTGTGTTAAACAATATAGCTAATGGTACAATAAACAAGATTGTGGTGGTCACCCAGACAAACAGATGAGTATTAAAATTGATAGGATAGACCAAAGAAAAACTGAAATACCTCACTTCATGTATGTTAGTTCTATGTTTAGCTGTCTTTGGAAATTGCGTGTTCATTTGGCAGCTATACTATAATACTAGTACTTAGGAAAAATTTAAAGTAAATCCATAAAGTTGACTTTGAATTTAATGTTATAAAAAATTACAAGGCTTAGAAAAGGGTAGATTTTAAAATTCTTTTCTACTGAAAGCTTTTAAAGTATGTCAAAATATTTTAAGAACGTAAGACAGTTTGTCAATGTCCCAAAGAAAAAATCCAACAAAGACCAAATATTGGAAAATAATTTTTTTATAATGGCTCAAACACTATTATAAATACTAGTAGCCAATCAAAATTTATAACATAACCGGAACTATTTATACCTTAATTTACAGAACCCCTGGCCTTTCATTCATGGAACAATGTGTTAGGTTGGTTGGTGGAATATTTATATTTTTTTATCCTTGCAATATGTTGTTCTGAATAGTTATGTATGCTTTTTTTATAAATAAATACGTATGCAAATGAATTGAGACTAATACCTCAGTTTGCATCTATGGTCAGTATTGACAACACATAATTCTGGGATTGTTGGCGGAGTTGAAAGTATTTAAAAAGATAAAAGTTTCATTTTTACCAGTTGGCCATACACATAAAGATATTGATCCAAGTTTTTGTGTCAAGGTATTAATAAGCATTTTGAATTGTTGAAGCATTTGTATGTATTCGTGTATTTTGAATTGATTGTTTATATGAAAAAAGGGTGATTCAAATCCCTTTACAGCACAGTTACGTTCACGGTTAGTATTCTTCGCTGTTAGGCAATAAAATCATGGTCAATTACAATTTGGGTATCAAAAGCGATTCATATATATGTATATATGTTTAAACTCCATAATATCCTAATATGCATCTACGTACATAGCCAATTCGTGATTAACGTTCTACCTTTCAATACTACTTTCCTTCGAAATTCCGTACAAAACTGCCGCCATATCAAAGTTAGTATACAACAGCCTGCATAATATTTATTTCTTACTATAGCCAAAATCTTTTGGTTCAATGCTAGTCTGATAAGGTGTTTCGTAAACTATTTAATCAACTCAAATATCTACAGATCAGATCTCAGAAATTTGAATAAGAGGTCAAAAGAGGGGCGAAAGATACCAGAGGGACAGTCAAACTCGTAGATAGAAAAAACTGACAACAGACAATATGGGATGTGGTATTCGGTGGTACTAAGCCAGACCCTGCCGGAAGTTGCAGCGATCCCATGATGCCTTCTCTCTCTTTCCGGTAAACCTATGTAGACGACAGTCACCAAATAATATACCAGAGAGCCATCCAAGTGATCAACACATTAGAAGTTGCTCATCGTCTTGGGTAAGTTCATATATTTACTCGGGATCACAACATTGGCGCTGCGAGCACTAATTTGCGTGGTGGTTTGCAATTTAGGGCTCATTTCGTGAGTTGAGGCGACGTTCGCTTCAACAGAGTTTCCCGCGGAAAAGGATTCGGGGGAAACCTTTGCCGATCGTTTTTTGTTGTGTAATACTCTGGTAGAGCGTATTACATAACATCACAGGGGTTTTGCAGCGCGGTTTTTTGTATTTAAGTATTTGTTGTTTTTCGTATTTTCAAGACGACTTGGACCACGTGACCCAGAAGGGACAGGGTACCAGTCGTGTTGTAATTGTTTTACTTCTGATAACTGCAGACCAGAAGGACGGGTTACCAGTCGTATTATTGTTCTGTTCGCTTCCGCTACTAACCGCAGACCAGAAGGACGGGTTACCCGAAGCAGAAGTTTTTGTTATTGAATAAAAAAAAAATAATAATAAAAAAAAAAACATCTGTAGCATTAAAAGTGTTGGTTGTTGTTGTTTATTGTTCACATAAATAAACTTTGTTGAATATCAGTGTTAGTTATTTACAGTTACAATGTCCATTGTAAACATTAACACTTGTAGCTTTCAAGAGTTACTCCAGCTCCCAGGTATAGGAATTAAAACTGGGGAGCAAATAATGGACATAAGGGAGGGCAAGGGCTTTGTGACTGAGTCAGACCTAGCCACAATTTCCCATCTACGAGTGACAATGGCCCTCTTGTCCAGGCTTGACTTCAGCCAAAATATTGGGCCACCACCTGAGGCCCAAGGCAGGCATGATGAAATGTTGAACAGGGTCAACACACTGATAGATGGGGGACACGTTGCCTCACAAAGCACACCATCACGGGTCCATGTCCAATCAGCATTTAAGCAAGAAGCATGGCACCAGGGGCAAAGTCCCGGGCCCTGGGGAGGGCCCAGCCAGATGGACTCCGCCTTTCTTGAGTGTAGTCCATATCCCGGGGAGGCTGGAGCTAGACCTAAAACCCCGGAAAATTGGGATGGGGGATACAGGGAACAAATAAAAAAGAACGAGTGGAGTCACCCCATTATGGGTGACCCAAACCAAGGTAATCCCCAACACCAAGGGAGTAGTATAAAGACCAAGCCGCACTGGCCGGGTGAAGCCAGTGCATGGGACAAGAATGTCTCGACCAAAAGGGGCGCACCTTCATACCCCATGGGTCACACAAGCAACTATGCAGGTCAGGGGTCAGCACCCTGTACCCAACCAGCTCACACTGGTGGGGGACAGTATGAGACACCCCGCAGTAGATATGGCAAGTGGCAAGACAATAGGGGCGCAGACACAAGGCAGGCCCCAGCCCAAATGTATGGAAAAAGACAAGACAATAGGGGTGATGACACAAGGCAAACCCCTGCCCGTGCTTATGGGGATAGGCAACCCCCGAATCCGTACAAACAAGGGTATACTCCGGTGCCCCACAAGGGGTCACCGCAGGGGGCTATGGGCAACATGCCTACCCAATGCCACACAATGAGGATAGGCCCAGGAAAACACTAGGGACCTGACAGCAGAGGTGGGGCACGAGGAACTTTAGATGGCATCTCTAAGGTTAGCAATGCCCCAAAGAATATAAAGTATGACGGCAAGGGCAACTGGCAGACTTTTTCACAAAATTTGCAAGGTATGCAGAGGTTTGTGAATGGGGTCCTCAGGAATGCAAGGATCAACTTTGCTGGTGTCTTGAGGAAAAGCCAGTGAATATTATGCCCTCATAACAGAAAGAGACAGGAGGTCAGTTATAGGGAGCTTGTGGAGAAGCTTCACATGCGTTTTGGTTTCAAGGCACTCCTGAGACTGCCCGGGTCCAGTTTAACAATGCCCGGCAAGCCCCTGAGGAGTCTCTCGAGGACTGGGCTGATCGGGTGTTGTCCTTGGCCACCAGGGCATTTAGAAACCTCCCTGACGATTACATGTACGAGCAAGCCGTAATGCGGCTGTGCCAGGGCATTGAAAACAAGGAGTTGGGGGTGCAAGTCTCTAACCTTCAGCCCCAAAGCATAGAGGAGGCTGTAGATAAAATACGGCTATTCCAACATAACACCCAGGCAATATATGGTAAGCCAAATAGGCGTGAGGTTAGGCAGGTAATGGGTGGGCGGTATGAAGACCACCCAGAGGTTTTCCATGAGTATCAGGTACCACAGGTAAGGGCTACTATGGCCCCTGAGAGGGCTCCAGCGAGTACATGGAAAAGTGAATTAGAAAACACTAATAAGAAGTTTGAAAATAAACTTGGTCAAGTCCATGAAAAATTGGACGACATGATGGACCAATTTAGGAAACTCCTCACTCGCCCTACGGCAAGAAGCCCCTCACCGGGCGGACGGCCAGCAACAGGAGAATGCTTCCACTGTGGGGAGAGGGGGCATTTCAAACGGGATTGCCCAAAATTTAGGGAAAGGTCCCAATCAAGAAGCCCATCCCCCTATCGAGGGTCTGGGCGGGAAAGTGTATGTTATCACTGTTACAAGCCCGGACATCTCCGAAATGAGTGCCCAGATCGGCGGTCTAAAGAGAGAACCGTCACTTTGCTGACCAAACTCGTACAACACCAAATCCGTTAAACTCCAACGGGGCAGCTCCAGAGGCCAGAGCAAGCCCCCGAAAATAGGGTTTGGCCTGTCGACAGATGTGCAGTTTAGGGAGCAAAATGTGGGGGAAGTGACCTTGGGATATCATTGCCCAGAATCAGTATGTCCGGGGAAGGAGGTAATGCCCAAAAAACTACAAGAGGCTGAGGGGGCGTTATCAGAGTCTGAAGGGGAGGGCTCCCAGGTCACAGAGTCCGCAAATAACCTAGCGCCTGAGTGCCCATTAGAGGGTAAGGGGACTGCTTCCTCCGATTCAGAGGAGGAAGTCATACAAGACCAGGGAGTTGACCGTCGGTTGTCAAAAACACTGATATATGTACTGCGGCATGGTGCCAGTAAATGGGGACTCAAGGTTCTCCCTGGGGGATTTGTGTATGTTGATGAGCTCCTGTCTAGGCACCCAGGGTTGTCGGGGTACACCCTTAAGGAGCTCACCCGTCTTGTTGAGGTAGATGTGGACAAACGTTTCACTTTAGAGAGGGACCCAGAGCATGGTTGGTGGAAAATAAAGGCAAACCAGGGGCATTCCATTGATGTGGGATCTTTTGGTATGCCCTCAGTAGAGGAAAATACTGTTGCCCATGCCTACCACTACACAACCATGCTTGCTTGGGGGATATAGAAGAGGAAGGATTGAGACGGATGAATAGGCAGCACATTCATCTATTGAGTGAGGTACCCCCTACCTTCAAGTCTCATTGGGAAGTACAGATAATGATAGATGTACCAAGGGCTCAGGCAGAGGGTTACGAGTTCTTTTGGGCACCCAGTAGGGCTATTTTATGCCCGGGTAACCAGGCAGGAGTCCTGCCCTCAAGTTCTTCATGGGGTTGTTCATCTAGACTCTTGGGAACAAATCAAATTGGGAACCCCATTGTTCAGTCAGTGCTTACCCATGACCAGGGGACCCTGGGGTGAAGAGTGGGGTGAAATACCAGGAGCTTATGGTTTGAACGCGGAGATCTTAGCCTCACTGAAGATACCAGCCCAGCAGAAGTAACTATGGCCAGTTATGGAGAGCCCCAGGAAAGCTGGGACTCCACTGAAGGCCATAACCCTCCCAGGGCGGTAAGCACCATTGATACCGCCCTGAAAGTAACGAGGAAGCCCATAACAGTGGGGACTCCTCGTCAGAGGGGAAGCAGAGACCACGTTGGTTGATGAGGAAAGTGATTGCGAAATAGTCACTGTATGTCAGCTCCGGTCTGGAACTGTATTTAGGGTACCCATAAAAGTTCAGGGCAGAGTTTGTTTGCTGTAGTAGAAACTGCAGCAGAAGTGACCTAATATCAGAAGAGGTGTACAGGTCCCTAAAATCGGTTCCACCCATCCTCAGGGAGGTCATAATGAATACAGCAGGAAAGGGGATGCAAATGAATGGGTATGTTGTCGGGCCAGTGAATTTGGAACTGGGTTCCAAGCTCATACAGACAAATCTGTACGTGGCCCCTATAGAGGACGACATGCTTCTGGGTTTTGATTTATTAAGGGCACATTGCATCGACTTGCAAATGTCTGAGGGACAGCTGCGGGTAGGGGACGAGGTCATACCCATGACTATGGGTAAGGTCGGGCAAGCACCAAGGGTAGCTAATGTGACAATACGTGAGAAAATTACGGTGCCGCCTAATTCAGTGATGAAGCTCAGCTGTCAGGTTAACTGTGAACTGCCAAGTTATATTGTTGAGGCAGGCATCCACTCTGGTCTTTTGGTCCCCCGCACTTTACATGCAGGGGGGAGCCAACCAGTAGTGTGTCTGATAAATACTTCAGATAAGCATGTACACGTGCGTCAAGGGGAATTAATTGCCCAGGCAGTAGAAGTGGAGACAATAGAAGTCCCAGCAAAGGTACAAGTAGTAGGTACAGGGGTTGGTACTGGCCCAACAGAGTCTGACCAGGGAGTCCCAGAGCACCTTAGGGATCTCTTTGATCGCTCCAAGGCACTGCTGGGAAGCCAAGAGCAAGAAGCCTTGGCATCTCTGTTAAGGGAGTATGGGGATGTCTTCGCAGCAAGTGAGTTTGATTTAGGGAACTTTTCAGCCATTGAGCATCAAATTGACACAGCGGGACACCCTCCAATAAAATAACGAATGAGAAGAACCCTATTGGGTTTGCCCAGGAGGAGGAGACCCACTTAAAGAAGATGTTGGAGGCAGGGGTCATTCAGCCTTCAGTTTCTGAATGGTGCTCTGCCCCAGTACTGGTAAGAAAGAGGGAGGGGGGTCAGGTGGTGCATTGACTATAGGTCTTTGAACTCTACCTGTGTAAAGATGTATTCCCTTAGCGTTAGTAGAAGAGTGCCTGGATACCCTTGCAGGAATCGATGGTACTCAAACTGGACGCTAACTCAGCGTATTGGCAGGTGAAAATCAAGAAGGAGGATAGGTCAAAACCGCATTTATATCAAAATTTTTGAGTTTGCCAGGATGACAGTTGGGCTCTGTAATGCCCCAGCTACTTATGCTAGGGTCATAAGCTTGGTTCTGAGGGGTTAACCTGGGATATAGTGTTGGCCTTTCTAGATGATATTTTGGTCCTGGGAAAGGATATAGCTTCTCATTTGGCCAACCTGAGGGCGGTCTTACGGCGCTTTAGGGAATACGGCCTCAAGCTAAAGCCAAAGAAATGTGAACTGTTTCAAGAACAGGTAGAATTCCTTGGCAGAGTAGTAAGTAGGAAGGGTATGAATATTGGCCCAGGCTATATAGAGGATGTGAAGAAATGGCCAACCCCTCACAACACGAAAACGGTAGAGCGTTTTCTGGGGTTCGCCAATTATCACCGGTCTTTCATTGAGGGGTATTCTAAAATCGCAGCCCCACTTCAAGATGTTACAGGCAAAAGGTCTTTCACAGCAGGAGGCATTTGATAAACTGCGGGAGGCTCTCACCTCTGCACCCCTACTGGCCCTGCCGAATACATCTGATCCATTTGTCCTAGATACAGACGCCTCGGACTATGCAATAGGGGCAGTCTTGTCCCAAGTACAAAATGGGGAGGAAAGGGTAGTTTGCTATGCCAGTTCCACTCTAACTCCAGAGCAAAGGCGGTATTGCACCACCCGGAAGGAGCTCCTGGCAGTAGTACGCTTCACCAGACAGTTCCGGCACTACTTGCTGGGAAGGAATTTTGTAGTCCGCACAGACCACAGTAGCCTCACCTGGCTGCTTCGCTTTAAGCAGCCCCAAGGGCAGCTAGCCAGGTGGCTCGAGGAGTTGAGCCAATATCACATGGAGGTGCAACATAGGGCGGGTTCCAAGCACATAAACGCGGATGCCTTGTCCAGAATGCCTGTTGACTCTCCAAGTCAGGACTTTAAAACAGATGTCAACCTGGCAACCCTGCCCTGTG
This sequence comes from Mytilus coruscus, assembly GCA_017311375.1. Classification (NCBI taxonomy): domain Eukaryota; kingdom Metazoa; phylum Mollusca; class Bivalvia; order Mytilida; family Mytilidae; genus Mytilus; species Mytilus coruscus. Next base: position 54,895,524 of record CM029605.1, read on the forward strand.
GGGGTTGTCCATACTGTGCAAGGGCTCAAGCACAGTGGTCTAAATTTATGACCGATGTGGATGACGTGGTCCCATTGGCATCCATAGGAAAAGGTGTGGAGGGTGGGTTCTGTAAACGAAATACTGGTCGCTGGCCAAGATTCTGCAGAGGGTGGGTTTTTAGATGAAATACTGGTCGCTGGCCAAGATTCTGCAGGGGTGGGTTTTTAGATGAAATACTGGTGGCTGGCCAAAACCCCGCCGACGAGGGCATTTGCATATTCCGAGTAACAGTGGCCACCGTGGGTAGAGATGTGGTGATAATCCTGACAACCCAGACTGTTCCATCCAGGTTGTGCAGGATGGGCTTGGGGTGGTTTAGGGAAATACTCTGTTGAACAGATTTGTGACGCGCAGAGCAAGGACCCTGAATTTAAGTGGCTCACTGAGTGGCTTGACGATAACAGTTGTCAGCCTGCTCAGGGGGACCTGTTTCGAAGTAGCCCACCGGCAAAATTTTACTGGACGATCAAGGAGCGGTTCAGTAGGGATGAACGGGGAATGATTATGTATCATGCAAAAGACGGAGAGGGAAATAGGTTGCTGGTGCCCCGAGAATGGAGGAGGGACATTATGGAATTATGCCATGACATCCCCTCAGCTGGGCACCAGGGCATGACTAGAACCCAAGAAAGAGTAAAACAATTTTACTACTGGCATGGGCTTAAAAGGGACTTGGAGGGCTATGTGGCAAGTTGTTCGGCATGTAACCAGAGCAAGAAACCGAATAAGACCGCGAGGTGCCCAATGACAATGTTTCATGCTGGGGCTCCGATGGAGAGAGTGCACCTCGATTTTGTAGGGCCCTACCAAAGTCAGACAGAGCAAACGAACATCTGCTCATGATTGTAGATCAATTCAGCAAGTGGGTAGAATGTATCCCTCTCCCCTCTCAGACGGCTGAAGTCACGGCAAGGGCGGCTGTTAACGATTTTTTCTGTAGGTTTGGGTATCCATATGAAATATTTACAGACCAGGGCCGTAATTTCGAGAGTTTACTCTTCCAATCCGTTTGTGAACTGCTCCACATCCACAAGGCTCGTACCACCCCATATCGCCCTTCTGCTAATGGCCAAGTGGAGAGATTTAATCGCACCCTCCTGGCCTCGATCAGGTGTTTTGTGGGTACCAATCAGAAGACTTGGGACTTACACATTCCCCAATTAGCGGGGGCAATTAGGGCATCAGTGAATAGATCTACCGGGTTTACCCCCAATCGCCTCATGTTAGGCAGAGAGGTAAACCTCCCTGCTGAGTTAATGTTCAGGCCTCCAAAGACGGGGCAACCTCCAGACCTTGCAGGGTATGTGGGTGACTTGGAAGAGGCCATACGGGCTGCCCATGAAATTGCGAGGGCAAACCTCAAAACCTCCCAACTCAGAGCTAAGCAAGCCTTCGATCTCAGGGTAGTTGCCCGTCAGTACAAGGTAGGGGACGTTGTTTATAAGTTGGGACACCGCTTCACTGCCAGGAAAGTGTAAGAAGCTAAGCCCTATGTGGAGGGGACCGGGGATCATCCTAGAAAGAATCTCCCCTTACCTGTATAAGGTAAAAATGAAGAAAGCTCTCACCACGGTGAATCACGACCGTTTAAAGCTGTGTAGGGATAGGAGCTACCCGCATGGGTCAACCGGGCAATAGTAGAGCTTCAAAAGGAGGGTGGCCCAAGCAATGCACCTTAATAACCCTGTAACCCCTTCTCAAGCTAGTGTTCCAGGTCCTGTCGGGGTGGACCCTATGCTCACCACCCTGCAATCAACTGAGGGCGGGAAAACGAATGCCTCAACAGGAAGTACTGGGGCACTGTACTGCACTTGCCGAGGACCTTATACAGGGAGTTTATGATCTCCGGTGCAGTGAGTGGTACCATGGCAGGTGCGTGGAATTTCTCCACAGGAAGCTGAAGAGTGGGAGAACCAGGACTATATATGCTCAGGTTGTAAAACCCAAAAAGTAAACCTAGTATGAACCCTACTGGACTGCGGAGGTCAGCTCGTCGGAAGGGTTCAGAATAGAGTGCCATAAGGAGGTTGTTGTACATAAGGAGTTTTTAAGTCATTGTATATAGTTTTAAGAGACTGTACATATGAAGGCAACTAGTTACACTGTTCATGATTATCTAGTTAGATAACTGTTATATTTAATGATGAGGCCAGATGTTAGTATGTTTGGCCCTCAAAATGTTTTATTTTTGTATTTGCAGGGAGCATTAGAGATGTCCAGCGACGAGAGTGCTGGAGGCAGCCCAAAGAGGAGTTGGGCTGCCGAGGAGAAGAGGGAAGAGAAGAGAGAGGAGGTAAGCCCCAGGGGACGACACCGAGATAGGGTCCCCTCAGTGGAAAGGGATACCCCAAGCCTGAGAGATACCAAGGGCCAGGAGGGGGAAGCTGAGGTCCCAGGGGAAGCCATCTCTGGGGACCACAGGGACCCATCCCCAAAGGCTGGGGATACGAGTTTGGGTTGGGATTCCAGGGCAGTTAGCAGGAGCACCAGGGATGGGAGCCCTAATTCTAGGGAAAGGGCTCGGTCAGGTAGTAGGCAGGGAGCAAGTAGGGACCCCAGTGGAGGAAGGAGCCGATGCCCCGTTTCCAGGGGCACTCCAGGGGCCGCTGTCCCGATGGCCAGGGGCACCCCTGTGGGCATTCCAGCCGACCGGGATGCTCACAGCGCGCCTCCACTGGGTAGGGGCTTTCAAGTAAAAAAAGAAACGACCCAGGAAAGGAAGAGGAGGAGGAATAGGCAGAAAGAACGCCTTGCAGAGGAAGCCGCTAGGCTACGACGGGCCCTAAGAGACGCCCAAGAGAGGCAGACACCCCAGTCCGGATCGAGGGGTAGAGCGGGGGTGTCTGCACCGAACATATTCCAACAGGGAGGAGGAAGGAGGGAGACTGGGGTGTCGGGGCAAAGGACACCCCAACGCAGCTACACAGCAAAGGGGACAGGGATGTCAGGACAGAGAACACCCCGAGGAAACTTTACGGCGAGGGAGACTGGGTTGTCAAGCCAAAGGACACCCCAACACGACTATACGCTGAGGGAGACTGGGGTGTCAGGCCAGAGGACACCCCAATACGACAACACACCGAGGGAGAGGGACCTCCCCACCCTGCAAAAGTGCCCCATCCAGGGTTGCCCCGTAAGGGCGTTAGATATTCAGCCACATGTAATGCTGGAGCATGTGGCTGAAGTATTTGGGGAACCCACAGGGTCACCAAGGGCTTCTCTTGCGCCAATCAGGGTTGCTGCTTTACAGGCTCAGGCCTGGATGTTAGTGGGCGGGGATTTGGAGGATTTGGTGGCCCACATTAACCGACTGGCGATTACCCGGCCCCACATCATTGGGCAGGCTGTCCAGGGCGAAATGGAGGAAGTATGTCTTGAAGGGGCGACCAGTTCCCCTTACTTCCACAGCACCAGTCAACTCCCTGGAGCCCTCATTGATTGGAGGGTCCAGGCGGCCATAATGGGAGAGCTAGGAGATAAGGCAGAGGCCTTCAGGGAATGTTCAGGTTGCAGGGACCCAGGGCAGCCACAGGGTCCCCAGCAAGTCAGGTAGGGCAGGCGGAGGGGAATAGATCCTCTGAGGTCTCCTCCGACTCCCCTCGAGGGAAGAAAATTCTTGTCGAAACGCAGGGTGCTGCTGGGGACCCCACACCACCTGCATTTGATTCCCACTTTCATTTGGACCGGGGTGGAGGCAGTGGAGGATGACAGGAAGGATGGACCGGCGACGGTTCATCGAGATGCCTTCCCAAGAAACCCAGTTGACCTAGTAGGAGGTGTAATGGTCCATTGTGACCCAGGGACATGGCAATCTGCATGGACATTGCGGGAACCCCTAGAGGATCACCCTGGGTAACGGCCATAGTTCACCCCAAAAGGCCCATCAGCTGGACGACAGTTCATTCGGCAAGATGGAACAGCTGGTGGGATTGCCGGGGTGAGGGCAATAAGTTGGACTGGACCAAAGCCAGCGGGACCCACCTCTTCAGAGGCAAGTAAGCACATTAAAGTGGGTCCTGAACCTGTGCAAAGGGAGGCCAGAGGTTCCCTTATTCTTCACATTAGAGGGCTCCTGAGGATTGCCATAGTGCAGAGGCACACCTGAAAGTCCTGACCACAGTCCGGGAGCGGGTGGCCCTCAGCAGAGGATCCACCTCCATTGTTTCGATGGGGGATGCAGGAGGCAAGGCGGTGGAAGGATGCGTTCCCAAATGTCTATTTTGGGTATACGGGGAGGTCAGTAGGTTCGACCAGGAACAAGGGAAGCGGTGTCGTCCCTCCTCTGGAAAGAATCCTACTTGAAAGTGATGCCCCTATTTCAGGCCGTCATGGGTGCCCAATAACAGCCATGGGCATACCCAGTATATTGCCGAGGTGGCAATGGGGCTGTTGGCATTTAGGTCAGGGACACCCTTTGGGCATTGCTGGAGGCCACAATGCACGGGCCCTGTATAGGATCTAGGTAGAGAGAAAAAAAGGTGTAAATATGTGTACATAATTTTTAAAAATCTGTCCAGAGAGGAAGGTTATTATCAAGTTTATTTTCATGATTATTTTCTTGGCAAAACAAATTACATAATTTAAAAAAAAAAATCTGTCCAGAGAGGAAGGTTATTATTAAGTTTATTTTCATGATTTTCTTGGCAAAACAAATAACCCACTAACCCCACCTAATCAAGGGGCATCACAGAGGGTTGAGGGGCTGGGATCGTTGCTAGAAGGGGTAAGGGCTGGCTGTACATACAAATAGGGTCTACTTAATTTAAATGCCCCAAACAAACAGAAATAGTACTTTTGTTTAATCTGGGCCCCTCTCTTCTGAGGGGGCCCATCCGAAAAATTCACCCTTATTATTATCTCAATTTTGGACAATTTGGCAACCATGTTAAAGAAATTCTAAACACACAACAAAATATAAAGCCGGGGGGAGTGTGGTATTCGTTGGTACTAAGCCAGACCCTGCCGGAAGTTGCAGCGATCCCATGATGCCTTCTCTCTCTTTCCGGTAAACCTATGTAGACGACAGTCACCAAATAATATACCAGAGAGCCATCCAAGTGATCAACACATTAAAAGTTGCTCATCGTCTTGGGTAAGTTCATATATTTACTCAGGATCACAACAGGGATATACAAAAGTACATAATTCAAGATTTCTAATAAAACCCTCTCCAGGAAATATTTTCAATATGTGTCATCTTTGCGTGTTAACCCCTGCATAGTTGAACAACATACGTTTACTGGCAGTTACTCTGAAAACGTGTTACGCAATGGTATAAACAGCGACTTGGATGCTAAAGGAAAAATTCGTTTTAGTTCGGTAATGTGCCCTCCTATCGCAACTGTGTAATTTAATAATAAAAGCGAAAAGGGCTGTCGGACTAGTTCGTTAAGTCTTATTGACATTAAAAGTATAATTCAATCAATCCATCATTCTGACATCTTTTATCAGGTAACAGAACATAAAACTGGTTATAGTTCACCAGCCTAATTAGGACTTAGTCTGTCTGTGTTACTTGGTGTAAAAAGTTACCTGAAACTATGTAATCAAGTCACCAATATAGGGACTCAGAGAAAACAGATCCTGTCTTTGTAACATGGCCCGGACAATACGAATACCTTCACAAGTTGGAAAAAGGCAGGGATTTACCATTTGTTCAAAAAGCTGTTCAGAAAGAGTTCAATGCCACGAGATTCAGAAAAGCTGTGACAACGTTTGTTCGGGAGAAAATGCCAGCTTTAGCACAGTCACTAGCAGACCATATGACACACAAACTTGCAACAGTGGACAAATACTATGCATTGAAAAGAATGAGAGAAAGCACTCAGTGTATCTATTGCAAATTGAAGACTGTCTGTCTTGTAAGAAAGTCTGTCGAAAAATTATTCAGGTATGGTGCGTTAAATGCGAAAAACTATGATAAGTCTAATTAAGACAATACAATAATACAAATTTGATTGATTGATTGATTGATTGTTGGTTGCTTAACGTCCAGTGGCAAATATTTCATGCATATTCAGGACGAGAACAAGTTAACAATAAATACAATAGGTAGGTTCTGAAATAGGGTCGTCCGGGATTAAGGTCGGATAAATTTAGACTGTCACGGGAAATGAGGAATATTGGATAGGGACAGAAATTTAGCCTTGCAACAGGTCACCTACGGACCCCTCAAAGAGTTGTTGCAAGGGTTCTTAACGTACAAAGAGCGTGGCACTCTCTTTACACGAGGCTTCGGATTTAACGTCCCATTCTGACCGGACGTGGCTGCATATTTGTACATCCCGCACAGCCAAACGGACGCCCCACTTTAGCAAGGGTTTTACTGCCGGTCGGAGGAAGACCAATGGTGACCATACTTCTATTCCCCAGTCACCCTTGGGGATACAAATTTGAGGGAACAAATGTGAAATATTGATTGATTGATTAGTGGTTGCTTAACGTCCAGTGGCAAATATTTCATGCATATTCAGGACGAGAACAAATTAACAATAAATACAATAGGTAGGTTCTGTAATAGAGGCGTCTGGGATTGAGGTCGGAGAAATTTAGACTGCCACGGGAAATGAGGGTATATTGGATAGGGACAGAAATTTAGCCTTGCAACAGGTCACCTACGGACCCCTCAAAGAGTTGTTGCAAGGGTTCTTAACGTGCAAACAGCATGGCACTCTCTTTACACGAGACATCGGATTTAACGTCCCCATTCTGACCGGACGTGGCTGCAAATTTGTACATCCCGCACAGCCAAACGGACGCCCCACTTTGACGAGGGTTTTACCGTCGGTCGGAGGAAGACCAATGGTGACCATACTTCTATTCCCCAGTCACCCTTGGGGTCAAATGTGAAATAAATAATCAATCTACATCAAGAATTTTTTCAATATCTTTACATTTTCCAATGTTCTTTAATTTTGCCAATTTTTTGTTCATTATTAATTATACTATACTCACTACAACTGAACGCCATTATCCATTTCAGGTTGTTGATTAGAGTTTATCATTAAATGAGTATACATAAAAATATTCGACTAGAGGAAGGGTTTTCACATGTCGCGCCGTATCTCAAAAACAGTTTATGATTATTGCTTAAAACTTTACACACTTCTTAGTTATATTAATCTTAAGATCTGTATACTTTTTGGTGATGATTCAGAATTTTATTTTTGAGTTATTGAGTATTTTGTAAAAAAAGGGGGAGGGGTTTTTCACATGTCGCGCCGTATCTCAAAAACGATTTATGATTATTGCTTAAAATTTTACACACTTCTTAGTTATATTAATCTAAAGATCTGTATACTTTTTGGTTTTGATTCAAAATTTTATTTTAGAGATATTGAGTTTTTTGTAAAAAAAAGGGGCTTTTCGCATGTCAGGCCGTATGTCAGAAACTATTTATGATTATTGCATAAAAATTCACACACAAGACGACGGGCGTATCATGCGCTCATGGCGCAGCTGTTTATTTAATTATTATTTTTTTAGTTCACGCATCATTGTAAATATAACGGAATTTGATGAGACTGTCGTACAAAGTGAGAGGTTTAGCCCTATAAAACCAGGATTAATCCACCATTTTCTACATTTGAAAATGCCTGTACCAAGTCAGTAATATGACAGTTGTTGTCCATTCGTTTTTTTTTATTTGATTTGATTTTGCCATGTTATTAATGTTGTTATAATAACCTTTGTTCGTGGTCTACGAATATAGTTCATAATTATTATATGGTGTATTTCTTCCTGATTCTTGCTACTGTTTTTCTTTGAAAAGTAAACTATTTAGGGGCCCTATTAGTTGCAAATATATTGATTGATTGATTGATTGTTGGTTGCTTAACGTCCAGTTATTAGGACTTTCCGATTTGATTTCTAACCATTTTGATCTGAGCGTCACTGATGAGTCTTATGTAGACGAAACGCGCGTCTGGCGTATCAAATTATAAGCCTGGTACCTTTGATAACTAATTACCAACGTTTCAACGTTTGAAAGACCAGCTAGACCAGGAGTCACCAAAGTTGCATCAGCGTGTAAATTACATCAGCCGCACCTGAATGAGCAGCACCGTCTGGCCGATAGAGTCCTGGTCTGTCTTCATGAGACCAACCCGCACCAACCGACTAAACAAAGACAGTAAATCTGGCAGTGGTAATAAGGGACTCTACACTTTGTCACCCCTACTTCACGACGAGGCAAGCCTACTTCCCAATAGTATCCAACTAGTATCCGAGGGTAAACTGAAGAAGATGCAAAGAAAGCAGGCTCGTACAACACAGAAAGTAACGTTCGACCACTGGCAGAAGTATGTTGATGGGGAGATTTCTGTAAGCCGCCTTCTACGTCTCTGTGGACGCCTTGTGTATGTTCCTGATTCTCACTAGTGACATTATGAATAGAGTTATGTGCAAAGTGCCTTGACTTTCCTTGTATGATAAATGATAATCAATAGGCATTCAAATGTTAAGAAATAATATCTTCACCTTATTTTTCAACAACAGTTATACAATAGTTGCTATAAAAGGTTCAAATTTAGTGCAGAAGATCTCATGCATATTCTCTTGTTTGCCATTTTGGCATTACATGATTGTTATTATTAGTGCTTTCTGCTTATATTGTTTTGTATATGCATACCAATGTGAACAATTTAAGTTGAGAAACCCAAGTTTGATTTATATACAAAGGAACAAACAATCAAATAAGATAAACAACAACAAACAAAAGCCACTACAAACATTGAAAAATAAGCCTGTGTCAGGGTGGTCCAACCCACCATATTACATGTATTAGAAAACATTCATAAAATACTGATTGATGCAAAAAAAATATATACATGTATGACTACCAACATTTTTAGAGGTCACCAGTTGGCGACAAAATTTAATAAAAGTTAGTTCAGTTAAGCATGTCATCACCAACAACTGGGGTGATCTCAGGTGCTCGAAAGGGTAAGCAGATCCTGCTCCACATGTGGCACCCGTCGTGGTTGCTCATGTTATTACAATCCCGGTAAAAGTCTAATTCGGTAATTCTAAATTTACGAAGGGATGATTTCAACTTCACCGTTTGGAAATCTTGGTGCAATAGCTTCCTTGATAGCAAATACAAGCACGGAAATATCGTATCAATTGGGAGACACATACCGTTAACCAACGTATTTTCGCTAATTTCGCGAGCATTACAAAAACGCGAAAAGAAATCGCCGCGAATTAGTCTATGAGTTCTAATTGGGCATGTAAAAAATCAAGATGAGTAAATGACAAACTTTATTACTTGTTGTGCATACCATTCAGTGAAACACGACTTCACTTCCTCCTTAATCTGAGAATTACCAGATAAATAAAGGGTTGTAGCTCTCAGTACACCCTCCTGGAACATCTATAATACTTAAATAACGAGGTCCAATTTGTCAGCCGTCATGACGTAAAACGATGAATCAAAGAATTCAACTTTATATATAACTAATATAGTACAATGGTGTTGATTAAAATTACACCACTCCAGGCCCATTTGTTTTCCACGTAATTAATATTGCCAATAATTAAGAAGTTCCGGGTCGAGTCCGACACCGATACCAATAGTATATGTAACATATAGCTTCCGGTCGCATCACAAAATAACATGTAAGTTGAACGTTCTGGAATTTTTAAGTCGAACTCAGTTGAACTGAAAAATAAGGCGTAGATACTTTAATTCAGTCACGGACCCGCGATGTCACGGGTGTGTTCTAGTATTAAATAAGTATGCCTGCATTCTGTAACTTGTTAATGAAAGATTCAAAACGACGAACAGCATAAACGTCAAATATTGCAAGAGCTGGTTGTTTAAGTGGGAGATTTAAACGGTCACGTTGTTCGTGAATGTAAGACAAGAGAATAGTATCAATAAACCTCAAAATAGTTTGCTGGTTGGACCAGTGGTTTTCGGAATGATGGATATCCCAACCTTTAGGAAATTGCACTGAGGTGACATTGATCAGTTTTCCCTGATACAGTAGTTGAGGGAGTAAACTCCCTGCCAAGTTGCATGTCAAAAGTACCGTGATCTGGCGTTTATCCTCGAGAGCAGAAATTTCAACTTGCTTTGACCCTGTAAATACAAAGGAGGGTCAATTTTAATTTCATTTAAATGAAGATGGATTTCATTTTGTTTTATGGAGTTTTAAATTATCATCAATATTATCGATATCTTGAGAAACAAAATTTTCAAAAAATATTTTTGTTTGGCTTGAAATGCTCGTTAATATCAATAAATTTTAAATAAGGCATAATAAAATAAAATTAAATAAAACCTTACCTTCTTCCTCCACTGTCCAATTCCCACATGGAATAGTACTGATATTTGTTTGATCAAAGACCCCAAGGGTGACTGGGGAATAGAAGTATGGTCACCATTGGTCTTCCTCCGACCGGCAGTAAAACCCTTGCTAAAGTGGGGCGTCCGTTTGGCTGTGCGGGATGTACAAATTTGCAGCCACGTCCGGTCAGAATGATTACGTTAAATCCGATGCCTCGTGTAAAGAGAGTGCCACGCTCTTTGCACGTTAAAACCCTGCAATAACTCTTTGAGGGTCCGTAGGTGATCTGTTGCAAGGCTAAATTTCTGTCCCTATCCAATATACCCTCATTTCCCGTGGCAGTCTAAATTTCTCCGACCTTAATTCCGGAAGCCCTATTACAGAACCTACCTATTGTATTTATTGTTAATTTGTTCTCGTCCTGAATATGCATGAAATATTTGCCACTGGACGTTAAGCAACCAACAATCAATCAATCATGTTTGATCAAAGTTTATCACTAATTCTTCGGGAATGTTATTTTCACTTTAAATCTTTGAAACACTGCCGACAAATTCTACCCTAAGTTCATCATAATTAGCAGGTACTTTTGCGTGCTGCTTTTGTCCCTTTCCGTTTTACAAAACCTATTCTCCTAAGAAAAGACTAGGCCCAAGGTCTATGAAGAGCAATATGTCCACCGTACTCCTGTAGCATACTTCTGCACTTATGCTCCACAGGCTATAAAATTTGTTTGTTTACAATTGCACCCGTTGCACGAGGTTTCTTGACGTATTCCACTACTTCTTCATCGTATTTTCCAAGTAATTATTGGCGACCTTTCGGACATCTGCTTATTCCACATTTTTTTCTCTAGAGTTTTGTTCAGTTCATCGATATATTGTTTTTCATAGACCTAACAGTACTTTCATTAATTGTTTTATCCAAAATTTAGAAAAATGTTTTGCAGCACTGGTATTCCCATGTTCGCAGGCATATCCTGCTATTTTAGCTCTTTGTTTTGATGAATAATTTGAATATTCGCCGCGTTTTCTTTTCGGTTTGGAGACTGAAGAACGTCTTAAACTGACGAATTTGCAACAGTGACAGTTTTCGCTGTTTCAGCGTCTTTTCTACATTAGGATCTGGCAGTAAAGAATCCAAAGCATTGTGTAATTCTTCACTTGTAGTTTTTGATATTGCCGTAAAGACATCTTTAAACTGACAATAAGATGATAGGAATAAAAAATTTGAGTTATACAGGTGCGTGAATTCAGTTCACGTTCGGTCACGTTTTAATAAGTGACAATAGAAGTTAGGATTTTATGGCCATTTTAAAATACACGGTAGAGAGTGTTAATCGCGAAATTAAATTGACTTCCTAAAACGTTGGTTTACAGTACTCCGTATGGGCCAATCGAAAATCATTTGTATCCTCGTTATGATACACATTGATTTAATTGGATTCAGTTGTCTCAATACATTCAATTTTCTTAAACCAGTCGCTGCACGATGTCTTTGAACTGAATCCAACCCAAATTATCCGCTAATAAAACTGACCTCTTTAGCAATCATGTCTAATAGTTGAACATTCTTTTACCCATCTCTGTTTCTGTCTACCCCAAGGGCGACTGGGGAAACGAAATATGATCGTCACTTGGTCTTCTTCAGACTGGCAGTAAAACGCTTGCCAAAGTGGGGCGCACGTTTGGCTGTGCGGGATGTATCAAGTTTGCAGCCATGTCCGGTCAGAATGGGAAGTTAAATCCGATGACTCTTGTAAAAGAGTGCCACGCTCTTCCCACGTTGGGAACCCTTGAAATAACTCTTTGAGGTGTCCGTAGGTGTCATGTTGCTAGTGGTGTCATGTTGCTAGCAAAATTTGTGTCCCTATCCAATTTACCCTCATTTTCCAGTGGCAGTCCAAATTTCCCGATCTTCATCCCGGATGTCCTCTATTACTAGACCTACCTATTGTATTTATTGTTAACTTGTTCTCGTCCTGAACATGCATGAAATATTTGCCTCTGGACGTTAAGCAACCATCAATCAATCAATCTGTTTCTGTCTTCTTTTCAGCCAGTTTTCCCATGATGCATGATGTCCTGTTCACAAGAAAGCTATTAAACCTATAGTTTAATTAGGTCAATTATTGATTGGTTGATTTGTGATTGCTTTACGCTGCATCAGCACGAGAGATGAGTGATATGCCCTTGAGTATGAAGGTGTGGAAATATTGGAGACTAAAAGAGAGAATATATATTATCTAATGTATTATGATTCTATCTCAGAATAGACTTTACGTGTGAAGCTGCTATAGTATAATGAATATTTAGTGATCAGATAGTGACATTTGCAAAGATTTTCGAAAGTGATTTTGAATTGGGGTTCACAACACACAAAAGGGCTTACCGGGTAACGAAAGACAAACAACAACTATCAAACTTCTACAGTTACTTTCAAAGACAACCAAAACATACTGGCAAAAGAGTTCAAACCATGCAGTAGTCCCGATAACTTCTCTCCATCTATGCAACAAGTTGAAAAAGTAGCAAGAATTGCCAACCTTGATTCATCTCTGAGTGACTCTATCGTTTCTGAACATGACAGTTGCGAACCAATCACATTATCCGTTTAAAATGAAACAATATTAAAGTTATCTGATGTGCTACGATAAAAATTCAAGTTATCTGATGTGCTACGATAAAAATTCAAGAGATTTGGTGAACACTAAATAAAAATAAATACCCTAATCTAGGAATTTTAATTTATGATTCGCTTTTTCCTACAAAACGCTCTTGTTTAATGAGATGAGAGATTTGCATTTCAACAGCTCTATCGACTCTACTATACTCAGAATAATATCTAGTCTGCCTGTCGACGGCGGAGAGGGAAAAGTAGGTGCACTCAAGTATTACATATATAAATTGAATTATAAAATGTCAATCAGTGAGTAATAGAATTACACCTTTTTATTTTCCTATTCAAAACAAAGAAATCTTAACGAGCATATCAATCAAATTAAAAATACAGACAATGCATTGTACAGTTGTGCAGAAAGCAGACAATAATTTCTCAACAACTATAGAGGGCGAGTCAGTTCATACACTTTTTTCACTCTTTCTATTGTAACGTGATGTTAGTGTGAAAATAGACAACTTTCGAGTTAATCCATTCCGTATATTTTCGGCACTTAGTTTGTACCTAAGTCATGTGACAGTGGGGCATGTTCATTTCCGGTTAAACGAAAATGTCCTTCAAATTTCAAAATGTAAACGATTTGAAAGGTTTTCTGCAAAAAAGAGGCGTTACTTGTTATTTTTATAGAAAGGATCATCTGGTAAAACTTTGTGATCTAGCATTGGAACTTCAATTGCCTGTATTGAACGAGGAAAATGACGTGGAACCAGACATCACCATTTCAAGCTTGACAAGACGTACACTGGTCATTGGGGGAAAGGAGGTCATAGCTCCTGAGGTTTCTGATATTGTGTGGTCTCCAGATCTGAGATTTATTCCTAACATTGAAATTGGTGACATATTGGTATACATGCTGTATTATTGTGGTTGGTCCAGTGACAAGCTTAAAAGTTATAAAAGGGACAACGGGTATCAACTATTCCAGGCTAACCATATTGATTCTGTGAAGATAAGTTCGATTTTTGATGGAAACTGTTTTTATGTTGGTGGTACATGCATTCCTGAAACTAGACAGAAAGATACACCATATGACGTATGGATTTTAGTTAGATCTTCTGGTGAAATTGTTTCTGGAGGTTGTTCTTGTGTTGCGTAAGTGTCTCCTTGTTGCATTGATTCTTCTTTCTAGTTTGTTTAGATTTTTTATTGTTGTTCACGTTGTCCAAGGTTCAATATATTTTCTACTTGCTTGTCTGTTTTGTTCAGTTGTTTTCGTGAATTAGATTGCATACAGGCTACCAGGAATACTGTTGTTTTATTTTCTTCTCTTTGAATATGTTGAAAGGTTGGATGTTTTATCAGTGATATCAAAGATTATCTCACTCTTTTTCCTTTTTCTATAGCAATTTAAAGCATATAAAATGGTTACTGCAACATGTAGGTAATTCTGTAGCTGATTCGTTCTACAAAGTTTTGAGGTGAAAGTCTCTCTTAATAGGTTATTTTAAAAAGCTATAAGACAGATATTTGTCCAATTTCAATATGATAACAAATCATGCCAAGAAAATTTAAATTCAAATCAACCTGGAAGAAGTGGCAATCTGAATCGTTAGTTTCTGTGGCAATTGATAGAAACACTGAAGTGCACTTGATTGTTAAAACAGTCATTTCTGTGTTTCTTTCACTAGCTTCATTATTTCAACAAATTGAATGATTTCTGTATTTTCTAATGCCAGACATGGTACTGATCGTCCAAAATGTTGGAAGTTTTAGAACAACATGTAGCAGAATGTGGTAAAATTTTAATTTAAGTTGAGCAAAAAAAAAGTAAATATGTATTTACTGTTATCTACATATACATGTACTTTCATCCTATTCTTTTATCCATTTTCAATGTTAGACTTTTGCTAAATATGAGAACTGAAGTTGCTGCTTGGTAAATTTTTAAGATATTAAAGTACTAAAGCTGTTCAAATTTTTTGAATGCATAGAAAAAAAATATCACAATACCAAAGTACAAATGTACACCTTGCCGTAGTGTTCAACTTGCAATTATAGAAATGGATTATAATTATGATAAAATGAAAATCACATGTACTCCTTAGAATTCATAGCATAACTGAGACATTTTATACATGGTACATGCAGTTTTTTTTATTGTAACTGTATTCAGAATTAAAACTTTATTACAACTCTGAGATTACTGGTCTTTGCTCTTTCCAACTCCTGGATGCTGAGAAATTGTGCACACACAAATGATATAAAATTGTACATTTAATGAATAATTTATTGGTTAATCCAATCAGTGCCAAAAAAGTAATACCTTTATCTCGCCGTTAACACTTTTCTGAAGGCTAGTCATTAAAGAAAAATATATTTTCAAATAATTTTATTTTAAGAAGCTCTATTTCCCTTATTTGCACTGAAGTTTATCCAATCACACTTGTCTTGTCTGGTGCAATTCAAACAGTTTGCAAGTTACACTCTAATATAAATTTCAGAGGTAATGGGGCATGCAAGCATTGTATTGCTTTGCTATTTTCCATCGAGAGTTTCAGTGAAAGGCACAAAGACAGGTTCACACAAGCATGTACAGATGTTGAATGTATATGGGATAAACCTAAGAAGAAATCCGATCCGATGGAAGTTGATGAAATAGAAGTCAGACGAGACACTTCCACTAAACTGAAAAGAACACCCATGACAAAGAATTACAAACCAGCCAGTACTATTGAACACCGTGGTATTGAAAAAGACCTGTATAAATTGTTTTCAGGCACTGACTCCCTTGTATAACAAGTCCTGGACCCTCCAAGTGATGCATCTGATGATGAAGCAGAAGCTGAAATCCCGTCCCTTCCTGATGCTCTATCATCTTGCTCATTGTCTGCAGGGAAATCTTTGGCAAGTTATTTGCAAACTGTCTATTCAGATGACATCATTTCCAAAATTGAAGAAATAACAAGGGGGCAATCAGATAATAATGCATGGTTTGAGCATAGGAAGGGTAGGATAACAGCTTCTTTGTTTCATTCTGTCTGTCATTTTAGATTTACTGATAAACCAACCAATTACATTTTAAGGAAAGTATTAGGGCAGGAAAAAATGTTATCATGTCCTTCAATTAACTTTGGTAAAAGGAATGAACCTGTGGCTAGACAACTATACATTGAAATGTACAGGACAAAGCACAAAAATGTTCAAATTGACAATTGTGGTTTATATGTATGTAAAGATTTTCCGTTCATGGGAGCCTCCCCTGATGGAGTAGTGTCATGCAGCTGTTGTGGAAAGGGGGTATTAGAAATTAAATGCAGTTTTATGCATCAGAACGTAAAGCCTAAAGATGCCTGCTTAGACAGTCATTACCATGTGTACACAGATGAGAACAATTGTCTAAGGCTGAAGGAATCATCTTCTTGGCATACCCAAATACAAGGTCAAATGGGGATTTGTAAAAAGCAATGGTGTGATTTTGTATTTTACACCAAAAAGGAATTGAAGTTGATAGAATCGTTTTGACAAAAATCTATACAAAGACATTATTGTAAAATGTGAGCAATTTTTCCATAAATATGTTGTACAAGCAATACAATCTGACTGAATTACCATAATGTAAAACATTTAGAATTTTGTCAGTAACCTGGTAACTGCTGCTGTCAATCTTAAAAGTATAATTAACTGTTTAGATATCTTAAAACTTCTATCCTACTTTAAATTTAAAAAAATCCAAAAATGTTTTACTTCTTCAACTTTTAGAAGCTTTAGACAAAGACAAGACTGTACATGTAACTTAATTGAAAATTAATCATTTTTTGTTAAATTGATAAAAATGAGGAAGAAAATTAAACTTTTACTCTTGACGGTATATCTTAATGTTAAAACAAATCATTTTTAAAGGGTATAATTAAATTTCCTTGAAATGTTATTGATGATTTTAATAAAGTTTCAAGATAGATTCTATCTAGATGGTTTGTTGAAAAAGTATGACAAAAATCAATTAATAAAAAGGAGCAGTGGCATTTAACTGCAATAAAATTGATTTCTTACATATTTTCTTCAATTTGAAACATTGAAAGATAAACATTTTTTTTTTGCCTAACTGTATCTGAATTTCAGAAAATGAAGTTAAACTGAAATAAAGCCATTTGATTGATTGATTGTTGGTTGCTTAACGTCCAGTGGCAAATATTTCATGCATATTCAGGACGAGAACAATTTCACAATAAATACAATATGTAGGTTCTGTAATAGATTAAGGGATTAAGGTGGGAGAAATTTAGACTGCCACGGAAATGAGGGTATATTGGATAGGGACAGAAATTTAGCCTTGCAACAGGTCACCTACGAACCCCTCAAAGAGTTGTTAAAGGGTTCTTAACGTGCAAAGAGCGTGGCACTCTCTTTACACGAGGCATCGGATTTAACGTCCCCATTCTGACCGGACGTGGCTGCAAATTTGTACATCCCGCACTAAAGCCATTTGAAATGTCTCAGAAATAAGAGAGGTACTTTGTAGCTGAAAATGAGTTTTCAGTGCTAAAACTAAAAGCTAGAAATTCAAATGATTTTTTACAAGTAAACACATGAATTTGATAAACCATATTTCAAAGAATGAAGACCTAATATATGTAAAGGAAGTTACTGTAATAAAACAATGTTAATTGCAACTTTATGGTTATTTTTTTACTAGAGGTGATTGAAGGTTACACAGAAAACTGCACTTTTTTGTTATTTGATTTGACAATGGTTTTAGACTCAAAGGTAAAGTGTTTGATAACATCTTGAAATTCTTTAAGCGTCCAATTGCCCGTTCCACATGAATTCTCTGTTTAGCAATTTTTTTTGTTTTTGTAATATCTCTAGCCAAAAGACATCTGCCTTTTCCTTGTGCACATTTTTTGGTGAAAGGAGGAATGTTGAGTGTTGCTTTCCTTTCCAGTAGTAAGTCACGAATAAGGAACCCTCTATCTGCCATAACTTCATCTCCTGCTTTGATATTATCAAGAAATCCTGAATGCTCTGTGATGTATCTGTCCGATACATTACCACACCACAAATTTGAAACGAAATTAAATGCTCCTGTAGGAGTAATAGACACTAGCATTTTGTATGTATTATGCTGCTTGTATGTGCTGTATGTTCGGGCTTGAGCTGATGGCGTTGTTGGCTTCTGAATAAATATCTCGGTACAGTCAATTATACATGTTGTTTTTGGAAAAGTTGTTCTAAAAGATTTCGGAAGATGTTTTCTGACTTTTTTTGAATTTGGCCACTTTAATAAAGGAGTAAAAACAGTATTCATAAAATTGATCCAGGTTAGAAAAATTTGTGAAACTCTTGATTCTGAAATTCCAAAAATATCTGCCAAAAGAAATGAAGGTAAAGCTAATTTGATTTTTAAAAGTGTAATAAGAAATTCATTGTACCGAGACAATTTTCTTGAAGGCCCAGGTTTTTTTGTGGAGCTTTCTAACTGGTATTTTGCATCATGGTGCGTTCCTTTGTGTCCTCTCCAGTACTTCAATGATGGGGATGACTTGTCAAGTATAGCTTTAAAGAAAATAATAATTTATCAATCATGGGCTTGACTGAAGATTTATATCTTAAAAATAAGGTGAAAGAATCATAAAAATCAATTATAATACATTGAACAAGGTCAGAGGTGATATTTCATGGTGTGTTCTACGTTGTTTTTTTCTTCTTTCATGTGTTGAACCTGTTCGAAAAATAAGTGATGATAATCAATATTGCTAACACAGGCTTTTATTTAAAGTATCAATATTGAAGGAGAACGAGGTATAGGTCAATGAGACAGCAACACAATGACAAAATTAACCAATAAACATCTACAGGACAACATTGTATAGTCCTCAGTTATAGTTTTAGCTCACCGGGGCCAAAAGGGCCCCATGTGAGTTATGCCATCACTTGGCGTCCTCCGTCGTCTGTCCTTGTAAACTATTTCAAAAATCTTCTCCTCTGAAACTACTGGGCCAAATACCTTCAAACTTTAACTGAATGTTCCTTATGGTATCTAGTTTATAAATTGTATCCGAAGTTTTGATACATCGACAAACATGGCCGCCATGGCTAAAAATAGAACATAGGGGTCAAATGCAGCTTTTGGCTTATATCTCAAAACTAAAGCTTTTAGAGCAAATCTGACAGGGTGAAAATGTTCAATTGGTCAAGATCTATCAGCCCTGAAATTTTCAAACGAATCGAACAACCCATTGTTGGGTTGCTGTCACTAAATTGGTAATTTTAAGGACATTTTGCAGTTGTTTGTTATCATCTTGAATATTATTATAGATAGATTTAAACTGAAAAACAGAGTAAGATCTACAAAAGTTATATGACCAAAAGTGTCAAATGACCCTGAAGGAGTTATTGCCCTTTAAAGACAATTTTACACAATTTATTCATCAAGTTTGCTAACATTTAAAAATCTTCTCCTCTGAAACTATTGTGCCAAATACTTCTAAACTTTAAATGAATGTTCCTTTAGGAATCTAGTTTATGCATTGTATCCGAATTTTTGATCCATCAACAAACATGGCCGCCATGGTTAAAAATAGAACATAGGGGTCAAATGCTGTTTTTGGCTTATATCTCAAAAACTAAAGCATTTAGAGCAAATCTGACATTGGTTAAACATGTTCAAAAGGTCAAGATCTATCAGCCCTGAAATTTTCAGACAAACCGAACAACCCATTGTTGGGTTGCTGCCACTAATTGGTTATTTTAAGTAAATTTTGCAGTTTTTGGTTATTATCTTGAATATTATTGAAGATAAAGATAAACTGTAAATAGCAAAAATTTTCAGTGAAGTAAGATCTACATAAAAGTTTAAATGACCAAAATTGTCAATTGACCCCTTAAGGAGTTATTGCCCTTTAAGGACAATTTTACACAAGTTGTTTATGTTTTCTAACTTTAAAAAATCTTCTCAAATGAATCTAGTATAAATTTTGTATTTTATTTCCTTTTACGTCAAGAAACATAGACACTATGGCTAAAATGAAACATATGGGAAAATGCTTTTATCTGCTTTTGAAGAAAATTTGACAGATACAATGAACATTTAGATGGCAATTTTAAGCCACTCATTAATATATATTGAAAAGCAAAATAATCATTGATGAAAGATTTAAGCAAAAATAACAGGTGAGCAATTCAGGCTCTTGAGAGCCTCTTCTTGTCATTACATATCACATGGTCTTCATAATTTTGAATCATGTAAATTTAAAGCATATTAACTAAAAGTATCAAAAGATCTGCCATTAGAATTATGTTGAAATGATATTATTTTCAAATGCTAATTGAAGTTCTTGATATTCATGATCAGTTGAATGTTTTGATTTTGAGTTACAAACAATGTAAAGATTTCACTAAAGTGTACTGGAGTCCTGGACATGTGAAAATCTTTCTGGACTCATCATTTTCAAAACTGGTTACTGCAAAGATGATAGGAACCCTGAATGCATATACTTTAATGCAAATAATTATATGTTTTTACCAAATATTCCAAGAAGAGCCATTACTGAAGGAATGCCAAGGTACGATGACACATTCTTGTCCGTTGAAGTGATTTTGTCTACAAATTCACCAGTCAAACAGGGTTTTTCCTCTTTCTTGACTAAATTATCATGGTCAACCTTCATCTTCTCCAATCCAAATATATCTGTCATCGACAGATCTGTTTGGGTCTCACTGTCACAAAATGTTGGCTGATATGAGATTGGATTTATGTACTCATGATGTAAAGGCATCTCTGAAAAACATTTCATACTAAATTAAGTTTTACATCTTTTAAGTAAAACCACAGAACAATAATTGAGTTTTTCAGCTATGAATTTAGACAGTATGCAGATGCTATTTCTATTTTCTTTAATTCCTGAAATCATAAAACATGCATAAAGCTTGCTGTTTGGTGTGAGCCAAGGCTTCGTGTTGAAGACTGTACTTTGACCTATATTGGTTTACTTTTAAAAATTGTGACTTGGATGGAGAGTTGTCTCATTGGTAGCCATATCACATCTTTTTATATCTATAATGATGCTTAAAATTAAATATGACTATGATTTTAAGTGAAATCTTTCCATTTATTCTGTTTTTTCCTAGCAAGTTATAACATTTCCTGCACCAGTTTATTTCACAATTCAACATGTTTCAAATGTGATTAGGAGATACCATTTGATTTTTATGGGGAGGGGCTATGATGAAATTTGAAAAGGCAGGACAGGAGGTTACAGTTAAAAAGAAAGCAGGATGACAATTTATGTTAAAAAGTCAGGATAAACTAATAAAAAAAGGCAGGAACGAATAGAGTGAAAAATAAAAGCTAACCCAGAACAGAGATTACAACAACAATAAAATGCAGGACAAAATTTTCATCCTAGCCCCCTCCCCTAAAAAATCAAATGGTAGCTCCCTTAGATGTAGATATAAGGAAAATTAATCATTCAATTCAAATATTTTCTATTTTTAAGTTGTAACAAAAGATTAACAAGTCATTGAATTTGAAGATTTCATGAAGAAAAACATAATTTTGTATACATTTTAGCTTAAATTTTGAGTACAGTTAGCTCTAATCATGTTAATAAGCTACTTACTGAACATTGTTTCACTGCTAGTTGGAATCTTGGTGGTTTCTACAGTCACTTCATTTGAAAAGGGCAAAAAAATAGTGTGACAGTTGCCTTCTTCATCAACCTACAATAAAAAAAGCAATACACATAACTATAAAACTGATGAATTTTATCAGTCAGATATACATTTTAACCGTATACACATGTGATACCTATCTGCAAAATGTACAGTTTTTCCCCAAGAAGGAAAACTTTCCAGTTGAAATAACCCACTAACCCCACCTAATCAAGGGGCATCACAGAGGGTTGAGGGGCTGGGATCGTTGCTAGAAGGGTAAGGGCTGGCTGTACATACAAATAGGGTCTACTTAATTTAAATGCCCAAACAAACAGAAATAGTACTTTTGTTTAATCTGGGCCCTCTCTTCTGAGGGGGCCCATCCGAAAAATTCACCCTTATTATTATCTCAATTTTGGACAATTTGGCAACCATGTTAAAGAAATTCTAAACACACAACAAAAATATAAAGCCGGGGGGAGTGTGGTATTCGTTGGTACTAAGCCAGACCCTGCCGGAAGTTGCAGCGATCCCATGATGCCTTCTCTCTCTTTCCGGTAAACCTATGTAGACGACAGTCACCAAATAATATACCAGAGAGCCATCCAAGTGATCAACACATTAAAAGTTGCTCATCGTCTTGGGTAAGTTCATATATTTACTCAGGATCACAACAGGGATATACAAAAGTACATAATTCAAGATTTCTAATAAAACCCTCTCCAGGAAATATTTTCAATATGTGTCATCTTTGCGTGTTAACCCCCTGCATAGTTGAACAACATACGTTTACTTGCAGTTATTCTGAAAACGTGTTACGCAATGGTATAAACAGCGACTTGGATGCTAAAGGAAAAATTCGTTAAAGTTCGGTAATGTGCCCTCCTATCGCAACTGTGTAATTTAATAATAAAAGCGAAAAGGGCTGTCGGACTAGTTCGTTAAGTCTTATTGACATTAAAAGTATAATTCAATCAATCCATCATTCTGACATCTTTTATCAGGTAACAGAACATAAAACTGGTTATAGTTCACCAGCCTAATTAGGACTTAGTCTGTCTGTGTTACTTGGTGTAAAAAGTTACCTGAAACTATGTAATCAAGTCACCAATATAGGGACTCAGAGAAAAACAGATCCTGTCTTTGTAACATGGCCCGGACAATACGAATACCTTCACAAGTTGGAAAAAGGCAGGATTTACCATTTGTTCAAAAAGCTGTTCAGAAAGAGTTCAATGCCACGAGATTCAGAAAAGCTGTGACAACGTTTGTTCGGGAGAAAATGCCAGCTTTAGCACAGTCACTAGCAGACCATATGACACACAAACTTGCAACAGTGGACAAATACTATGCATTGAAAAGAATGAGAGAAAGCACTCAGTGTATCTATTGCAAATTGAAGACTGTCTGTCTTGTAAGAAAGTCTGTCGAAAAATTATTCAGGTATGGTGCGTTAAATGCGAAAAACTATGATAAGTCTAATTAAGACAATACAATAATACAAATTTGATTGATTGATTGATTGATTGTTGGTTGCTTAACGTCCAGTGGCAAATATTTCATGCATATTCAGGACGAGAACAAGTTAACAATAAATACAATAGGTAGGTTCTGAAATAGGGTCGTCCGGGATTAAGGTCGGATAAATTTAGACTGTCACGGGAAATGAGGAATATTGGATAGGGACAGAAATTTAGCCTTGCAACAGGTCACCTACGGACCCCTCAAAGAGTTGTTGCAAGGGTTCTTAACGTACAAAGAGCGTGGCACTCTCTTTACACGAGGCTTCGGATTTAACGTCCCCATTCTGACCGGACGTGGCTGCATATTTGTACATCCCGCACAGCCAAACGGACGCCCCACTTTAGCAAGGGTTTTACTGCCGGTCGGAGGAAGACCAATGGTGACCATACTTCTATTCCCCAGTCACCCTTGGGGATACAAATTTGAGGGAACAAATGTGAAATATTGATTGATTGATTAGTGGTTGCTTAACGTCCAGTGGCAAATATTTCATGCATATTCAGGACGAGAACAAATTAACAATAAATACAATAGGTAGGTTCTGTAATAGAGGCGTCTGGGATTGAGGTCGGAGAAATTTAGACTGCCACGGGAAATGAGGGTATATTGGATAGGGACAGAAATTTAGCCTTGCAACAGGTCACCAACGGACCCCTCAAAGAGTTGTTGCAAGGGTTCTTAACGTGCAAACAGCATGGCACTCTCTTTACACGAGGCATCGGATTTAACGTCCCCATTCTGACCGGACGTGGCTGCAAATTTGTACATCCTGCACAGCCAAACGGACGCCCCACTTTGACGAGGGTTTTACCGTCGGTCGGAGGAAGACCAATGGTGACCATACTTCTATTCCCCAGTCACCCTTGGGGTCAAATGTGAAATAAATAATCAATCTACATCAAGAATTTTTTCAATATCTTTACATTTTCCAATGTTCTTTAATTTTGCCAATTTTTTTGTTCATTATTAATTATACTATACTCACTACAACTGAACGCCATTATCCATTTCAGGTTGTTGATTAGAGTTTATCATTAAATGAGTATACATAAAAATATTCGACTAGAGGAAGGGTTTTCACATGTCGCGCCGTATCTCAAAAACAGTTTATGATTATTGCTTAAAACTACACACTTCTTAGTTATATTAATCTTAAGATCTGTATACTTTTGGTGATGATTCAGAATTTTATTTTTGAGTTATTGAGTATTTTGTAAAAAAAGGGGGAGGGGTTTTTCACATGTCGCGCCGTATCTCAAAAACGATTTATGATTATTGCTTAAAATTTTACACACTTCTTAGTTATATTAATCTAAAGATCTGTATACTTTTTGGTTTTGATTCAAAATTTTATTTTAGAGATATTGAGTTTTTTGTAAAAAAAGGGGGCTTTTCGCATGTCAGGCCGTATGTCAGAAACTATTTATGATTATTGCATAAAAATTCACACACAAGACGACGGGCGTATCATGCGCTCATGGCGCAGCTGTTTATTTAATTATTATTTTTTAGTTCACGCATCATTGTAAATATAACGGAATTTGATGAGACTGTCGTACAAAGTGAGAGGTTTAGCCCTATAAAACCAGGATTAATCCACCATTTTCTACATTTGAAAATGCCTGTACCAAGTCAGTAATATGACAGTTGTTGTCCATTCGTTTTTTTTTATTTGATTTGATTTTGCCATGTTATTAATGTTGTTATAATAACCTTTGTTCGTGGTCTACGAATATAGTTCATAATTATTATATGGTGTATTTCTTCCTGATTCTTGCTACTGTTTTCTTTGAAAAGTAAACTATTTAGGGGCCCTATTAGTTGCAAATATATTGATTGATTGATTGATTGTTGGTTGCTTAACGTCCAGTTATTAGGGACTTTCCGATTTGATTTCTAACCATTTTGATCTGAGCGTCACTGATGAGTCTTATGTAGACGAAACGCGCGTCTGGCGTATCAAATTATAAGCCTGGTACCTTTGATAACTAATTACCAACGTTTCAACGTTTGAAAGACCAGCTAGACCAGGAGTCACCAAAGTTGCATCAGCGTGTAAATTACATCAGCCGCACCTGAATGAGCAGCACCGTCTGGCCGATAGAGTCCTGGTCTGTCTTCATGAGACCAACCCGCACCAACCGACTAAACAAAGACAGTAAATCTGGCAGTGGTAATAAGGGACTCTACACTTTGTCACCCCTACTTCACGACGAGGCAAGCCTACTTCCCAATAGTATCCAACTAGTATCCGAGGGTAAACTGAAGAAGATGCAAAGAAAGCAGGCTCGTACAACACAGAAAGTAACGTTCGACCACTGGCAGAAGTATGTTGATGGGGAGATTTCTGTAAGCCGCCTTCTACGTCTCTGTGGACGCCTTGTGTATGTTCCTGATTCTCACTAGTGACATTATGAATAGAGTTATGTGCAAAGTGCCTTGACTTTCCTTGTATGATAAATGATAATCAATAGGCATTCAAATGTTAAGAAATAATATCTTCACCTTATTTTTCAACAACAGTTATACAATAGTTGCTATAAAAGGTTCAAATTTAGTGCAGAAGATCTCATGCATATTCTCTTGTTTGCCATTTTGGCATTACATGATTGTTATTATTAGTGCTTTCTGCTTATATTGTTTTGTATATGCATACCAATGTGAACAATTTAAGTTGAGAAACCCAAGTTTGATTTATATACAAAGGAACAAACAATCAAATAAGATAAACAACAACAAACAAAAGCCACTACAAACATTGAAAAATAAGCCTGTGTCAGGGTGGTCCAACCCACCATATTACATGTATTAGAAAAACATTCATAAAATACTGATTGATGCAAAAAAATATATACATGTATGACTACCAACATTTTTAGAGGTCACCAGTTGGCGACAAAATTTAATAAAAGTTAGTTCAGTTAAGCATGTCATCACCAACAACTGGGGTGATCTCAGGTGCTCGAAAGGGTAAGCAGATCCTGCTCCACATGTGGCACCCGTCGTGGTTGCTCATGTTATTACAATCCCGGTAAAAGTCTAATTCGGTAATTCTAAATTTACGAAGGGATGATTTCAACTTCACCGTTTGGAAATCTTGGTGCAATAGCTTCCTTGATAGCAAATACAAGCACGGAAATATCGTATCAATTGGGAGACACATACCGTTAACCAACGTATTTTCGCTAATTTCGCGAGCATTACAAAACGCGAAAAGAAATCGCCGCGAATTAGTCTATGAGTTCTAATTGGGCATGTAAAAATCAAGATGAGTAAATGACAAACTTTATTACTTGTTGTGCATACCATTCAGTGAAACACGACTTCACTTCCTCCTTAATCTGAGAATTACCAGATAAATAAAGGGTTGTAGCTCTCAGTACACCCTCCTGGAACATCTATAATACTTAAATAACGAGGTCCAATTTGTCAGCCGTCATGACGTAAAACGATGAATCAAAGAATTCAACTTTATATATAACTAATATAGTACAATGGTGTTGATTAAAATTACACCACTCCAGGCCCATTTGTTTTCCACGTAATTAATATTGCCAATAATTAAGAAGTTCCGGGTCGAGTCCGACACCGATACCAATAGTATATGTAACATATAGCTTCCGGTCGCATCACAAAATAACATGTAAGTTGAACGTTCTGGAATTTTTAAGTCGAACTCAGTTGAACTGAAAAATAAGGCGTAGATACTTTAATTCAGTCACGGACCCGCGATGTCACGGGTGTGTTCTAGTATTAAATAAGTATGCCTGCATTCTGTAACTTGTTAATGAAAGATTCAAAACGACGAACAGCATAAACGTCAAATATTGCAAGAGCTGGTTGTTTAAGTGGGAGATTTAAACGGTCACGTTGTTCGTGAATGTAAGACAAGAGAATAGTATCAATAAACCTCAAAATAGTTTGCTGGTTGGACCAGTGGTTTTCGGAATGATGGATATCCCAACCTTTAGGAAATTGCACTGAGGTGACATTGATCAGTTTTCCCTGATACAGTAGTTGAGGGGAGTAAACTCCTGCCAAGTTGCATGTCAAAAGTACCGTGATCTGGCGTTTATCCTCGAGAGCAGAAATTTCAACTTGCTTTGACCCTGTAAATACAAAGGAGGGTCAATTTTAATTTCATTTAAATGAAGATGGATTTCATTTTGTTTTATGGAGTTTTAAATTATCATCAATATTATCGATATCTTGAGAAACAAAATTTTCAAAAAATATTTTTGTTTGGCTTGAAATGCTCGTTAATATCAATAAATTTTAAATAAGGCATAATAAAATAAAATTAAATAAAACCTTACCTTCTTCCTCCACTGTCCAATTCCACATGGAATAGTACTGATATTTGTTTGATCAAAGACCCCAAGGGTGACTGGGGAATAGAAGTATGGTCACCATTGGTCTTCCTCCGACCGGCAGTAAAACCCTTGCTAAAGTGGGGCGTCCGTTTGGCTGTGCGGGATGTACAAATTTGCAGCCACGTCCGGTCAGAATGATTACGTTAAATCCGATGCCTCGTGTAAAGAGAGTGCCACGCTCTTTGCACGTTAAAACCCTTGCAATAACTCTTTGAGGGTCCGTAGGTGATCTGTTGCAAGGCTAAATTTCTGTCCCTATCCAATATACCCTCATTTCCCGTGGCAGTCTAAATTTCTCCGACCTTAATTCCGGAAGCCCTATTACAGAACCTACCTATTGTATTTATTGTTAATTTGTTCTCGTCCTGAATATGCATGAAATATTTGCCACTGGACGTTAAGCAACCAACAATCAATCAATCATGTTTGATCAAAGTTTATCACTAATTCTTCGGGAATGTTATTTTCACTTTAAATCTTTGAAACACTGCCGACAAATTCTACCCTAAGTTCATCATAATTAGCAGGTACTTTTGCGTGCTGCTTTTGTCCCTTTCCGTTTTACAAAACCTATTCTCCTAAGAAAAGACTAGGCCCAAGGTCTATGAAGAGCAATATGTCCACCGTACTCCTGTAGCATACTTCTGCACTTATGCTCCACAGGCTATAAAATTTGTTTGTTTACAATTGCACCCGTTGCACGAGGTTTCTTGACGTATTCCACTACTTCTTCATCGTATTTTCCAAGTAATTATTGGCGACCTTTCGGACATCTGCTTATTCCACATTTTTTCTCTAGAGTTTTGTTCAGTTCATCGATATATTGTTTTTCATAGACCTAACAGTACTTTCATTAATTGTTTTATCCAAAATTTAGAAAAATGTTTTGCAGCACTGGTATTCCCATGTTCGCAGGCATATCCTGCTATTTTAGCTCTTTGTTTTGATGAATAATTTGAATATTCGCCGCGTTTTCTTTTCGGTTTGGAGACTGAAGAACGTCTTAAACTGACGAATTTGCAACAGTGACAGTTTTCGCTGTTTCAGCGTCTTTTCTACATTAGGATCTGGCAGTAAAGAATCCAAAGCATTGTGTAATTCTTCACTTGTAGTTTTTGATATTGCCGTAAAGACATCTTTAAACTGACAATAAGATGATAGGAATAAAAAATTTGAGTTATACAGGTGCGTGAATTCAGTTCACGTTCGGTCACGTTTTAATAAGTGACAATAGAAGTTAGGATTTTATGGCCATTTTAAAATACACGGTAGAGAGAGTGTTAATCGCGAAATTAAATTGACTTCCTAAAACGTTGGTTTACAGTACTCCGTATGGGCCAATCGAAAATCATTTGTATCCTCGTTATGACACATTGATTTAATTGGATTCAGTTGTCTCAATACATTCAATTTTCTTAAACCAGTCGCTGCACGATGTCTTTGAACTGAATCCAACCCAAATTATCCGCTAATAAAACTGACCCTCTTTAGCAATCATGTCTAATAGTTGAACATTCTTTTACCCATCTCTGTTTCTGTCTACCCCAAGGGCGACTGGGGAAACGAAATATGATCGTCACTTGGTCTTCTTCAGACTGGCAGTAAAACGCTTGCCAAAGTGGGGCGCACGTTTGGCTGTGCGGGATGTATCAAGTTTGCAGCCATGTCCGGTCAGAATGGGAAGTTAAATCCGATGACTCTTGTAAAGAGAGTGCCACGCTCTTCCCACGTTGGGAACCCTTGAAATAACTCTTTGAGGTGTCCGTAGGTGTCATGTTGCTAGTGGTGTCATGTTGCTAGCAAAATTTGTGTCCCTATCCAATTTACCCTCATTTTCCAGTGGCAGTCCAAATTTCCCGATCTTCATCCCGGATGTCCTCTATTACTAGACCTACCTATTGTATTTATTGTTAACTTGTTCTCGTCCTGAACATGCATGAAATATTTGCCTCTGGACGTTAAGCAACCATCAATCAATCAATCTGTTTCTGTCTTCTTTTCAGCCAGTTTTCCCATGATGCATGATGTCCTGTTCACAAGAAAGCTATTAAACCTATAGTTTAATTAGGTCAATTATTGATTGGTTGATTTGTGATTGCTTTACGCTGCATCAGCACGAGAGATGAGTGATATGCCCTTGAGTATGAAGGTGTGGAAATATTGGAGACTAAAAGAGAGAATATATATTATCTAATGTATTATGATTCTATCTCAGAATAGACTTTACGTGTGAAGCTGCTATAGTATAATGAATATTTAGTGATCAGATAGTGACATTTGCAAAGATTTTCGAAAGTGATTTTGAATTGGGGTTCACAACACACAAAAGGGCTTACCGGGTAACGAAAGACAAACAACAACTATCAAACTTCTACAGTTCCTTTAAAGACAACCAAAACATAGTGGCAAAAGAGTTCAAACCATGCAGTAGTCCCGATAACTTCTCTCCATCTATGCAACAAGTTGAAAAAGTTGCAAGAATTGCCAACCTTGATTCACCTCTGTGTGACTCTATCGTTTCTGAACATGACAGTTGCGAACAAATCACACTATTCGTTGAAAATGAAACAGTATTAAAGTTATCGGATGTGCTACGATAAAAATTCAAGAGATTTGGCCAACACTAAATAAAATAAATGCCCAAATCTAGGAATTTATATTTACGATTCGCTTTTTCCTACAAAACGGTCTTGTATAATGAGATGAGAGATTTACACTTCAACAGCTCTATCGACTCTACTATACTCAGAATAATATCTAGTCTGCCTGTCGACGGCGGAGAGGAAAAGTAGGTGCACTCAAGTTTTACATATATAAAATGAATTATAAAATGTCAATCAGTAAGTAATAGAATTACACCATTTTATTTTTGTTCAAAACAAAGAAATCTTAACGAGCATATCAATCAAATTAAAAATTCAGAAAATGCATTGTACAGTTGTGCAGAAAGCAGACAATAATTTCTCAACAACTATAGAGGGCGAGTCAGTTCATACACTTTTTTTCACTCTTTCTATTGTAACGTGATGTTAGTGTGAAAATAGACAACTTTCGAGTTAATCCATTCCGTATATTTTCGGCACTTAGTTTGTACCTAAGTCATGTGACAGTGGGGCATGTTCATTTCCGGTTAAACGAAAATGTCCTTCAAATTTCAAAATGTAAACGATTTGAAAGGTTTTCTGCAAAAAAGAGGCGTTACTTGTTATTTTTATAGAAAGGATCATCTGGTAAAACTTTGTGATCTAGCATTGGAACTTCAATTGCCTGTATTGAACGAGGAAAATGACGTGGAACCAGACATCACCATTTCAAGTTTGACAAGGCGTACACTGGTCATTGGGGGAAAGGAGGTCATAGCTCCTGAGGTTTCTTATATTGTGTTGTCCGCTGATCTGAGATTTATTCCTAACATTGAAATTGGTGACATATTGGTATAAATGATGTATTATTGTGGTTGGTCCAGTAATAAACTTAAGAGTTATAAAAGGGACAATGGGTATCAACTATTCCAGGCCAACCATATTGATTCTGTGAAGATTAGTTCTCAATTTGATGGAAACTGCTTTTATGTTGGTGGTACATGCATTCCAGAAACTAAACAGAAAGAATTACCATATGATGTATGGATTTTGGTTAGACCTTCTGGTGAAATTGTTTCTGGCGGTTGTTCTTGTGTTGCGTAAGTGTCTCCTTGTTGCATTGATTCTTCTTTCTAGTTTGTTTAGATTTTTTATTGTTGTTCACGTTGTCCAAGGTTCAATATATTTTCAACTAGCTTGTCTTTTGTTCAGTTGTTTTCATGAATTAGATTGCATACAGGCTACCAGGAATACTGTTGTTTTTCCCTTCTCTTTGAATATATTGAAAGGTTGAATGTTTTATCAGTGATCTCAAAGATTATCTCGCTCTTTTTTCTTTTTACTATAGTAATTTAAAGCATATAAAATGGTTACTGCAACATGTAGGTAATTCTGTAGCTGATTCGTTCTACAAAGTTTTGAAGTGAAAGTCTCTCTTAATAGGTTATTTTAAAAGCTATAAGACAGATATTTGTCCAATTTCAATATGATAACAAATCATGCCAAGAAAATTAAAATTTAAATCAACCTGGAAAAAATGGCAATCTGAATCGTTAGCTTCTGTAGCAATTGATAGAAACACTGATTTGCACTTGATTGTTAAAACAGTCATGTCTTTGTTTCTTTCACTAGCTTCATTATTTCAACAAATTTAATGATTTCTGTATTTTCTAATGCCAGACATGGTGCTGACCGTCCAATATGTTGGAAGTTTTAGAACAACATGTAGCAGAATGTGGTAAAATTTTGATGTAGGTTGAGGCTAAAAAAAAAGTAAAAAATTATGTGTTTACTGTTATCTACATATACATGTACTTTCATCCTATTCTTTTGTCCATTTTCAATGTTAGACTTTTGCTAAATATGAGAACTGAAGTTGCTGCTTGGTAAATTTTAAGATATTAAAGTACTGAACATGCTGTTCAAACTTTTGAATGCATAGAAAAGAAATATCAAAATACCAAAGTACAAATGTACACCTAGCCGTAGCGTTCAACTTGCAATTATAGAAATGGATTATAATTATGTTAAAATGAAAATCACATGTACTCCTTAGAATTCATAGCATAACTAGGACATTTCATGCATGGTACAAATGTACATGCAGTTTTTTTTATGGTAACAGTATTCAGAATTAAAACTTTATTCCAACTCTGAGGTAACTAGTCTTTGCTCTTACCAACTCCTGGATGCTGAGAAATTGTGCATACACAAATGATGTAAATGATACATTTAATGAATGATTTATTGGTTAATCCAATCAGTGCCAAAAAAGTAATATCTTTATCTCGCCGTTAACACTTTTCTGAAGGCTAGTCATTAAAGAAAATATATTTTCAAATAATATTATTTCAAGAACTCTATTTCCTTATTTGCACTGAAGTTTATCCAATCACACTTATCTTGTCTGGTGCAATTCAAACAGTTTGCAAGTTACACTCTAATATAAATTTCAGAGGTAATGGGGCATGCAAGCATTGTATTGCTTTGCTCTTTTCCATCGAGAGTTTCATTGAAAGGCACAGAGACAGGTTCACACAAGCATGTACTGATGTTGAATGCATATGGGATAAACCAAAGAAAAAATCAGAGCCGATGGAAATTGATGAAATAGAAATCAGGCGAGACACTTCCACTAAACAGAAAAGAACACCCATGACAAAAAATTACAAACCAGCCAGTACTATTGAACACCGTGGTATTGAAAAAGACCTGTATACATTGTTTTCAGGCACAGACTCCCTTGTATTACAAGTCCTCGACCCTCCAAGTGATGCATCTGAGGATGAAGCAGAAGCTGAAATCCCTTCCCTTTCTGATGCTCTATCATCTTGCTCATTGTCTGCAGGGAAATCTTTGGCAAGTTATTTGCAAACTGTCTATTCAGATGACATCATTTCTAAAATTGAGGAAATAACAAGGGGGCAATCAGATAATAATGCATGGTTTGAGCATAGGAAGGGTAGGATAACAGCTTCTTTGTTTCATTCTGTCTGTCATTTAAGATTTACTGATAAACCAACCAATTACATTTTAAGGAAAGTATTAGGGCAGGAAAAAAAGTTATCATGTCCTAAAATAAACTTTGGTAATATAATGAACCTGAGGCTAGACAACTATACATTAAAATGTACAAGACAAAGCACAAAAATGTTCAAATTGATAATTGTGGTTTATATGTATGTAAAGAATTTCCGTTCATGGGAGCCTCCCCTGATGGAGTAGTGTCATGCAGCTGTTGTGGAAAGGGGGTATTAGAAATTAAATGCAGTTTTATGCATCAGAATGTAAAGCCTCTAGATGCCTGCTAACTAGACAGTCATTACCATGTGTACACAGATGAGAACAATTGTCTAAGGCTGAAAGAATCATCTTCATGGCATACCCAAATACAAGGTCAGATGGGGATTTGTAAAAAGCAATGGTGTGATTTTGTATTTTACACCAAAAAAGGAATTGCAGTTGATAGAATCGTTTTGACAAAAATCTATACAAAGACATTATTGTAAAATGTGAGCAATTTTTCCATAAATATGTTGTACAAGCAATACAATCTGACTGAATTACCATAATGTAAAACATTTAGAATTTTGTCAGTAACCTGGTAACTGCTGCTGTCAATCTTAAAAGTATAATTAACTGTTTAAATATCTTAAAACTTCTATCCTACTTTAAATTTAAAAAAATCCATAAAATGTTTTACTTCTTCAACTTTTAGAAGCTTTAGACAAAGACAAGACTGTACATGTAACTTAATTGAAAATTAATCATTTTTGTTTAATTGATAAAAATGGGGAAGAAAATTAATCTTTTACTCTTGATGGTACATCTTAATATTAAAGCAAATCCTTTTTAAAGGGTATAATTAAATTTCCTTGAAAGGTTATTGATGATTTCAAAAAAGTTAAAAGATTCTATCTAGATGGTTTGTTGAAAAAGTAAGACAAACATCAATTAATAAAAAGGAGCAGTGCCATTAAAGTGCAATTACATTGATTTCTCAAATATATTTTCTTCAATTTGAAACATGGAAAGATAAACAGTTATTTTGCCTAACTGTATCTGAATTTCAAAAAAAATTAAGTTAAACTGAAATAAAGCCATTTGATTGATTGATTGTTGGTTGCTTAACGTCCAGTGGCAAATATTTCATGCATATTCAGGACGAGAACAATTTCACAATAAATACAATATGTAGGTTCTGTAATAGATTAAGGGATTAAGGTGGGAGAAATTTAGACTGCCACGGGAAATGAGGGTATATTGGATAGGGACAGAAATTTAGCCTTGCAACAGGTCACCTACGAACCCCTCAAAGAGTTGTTAAAGGGTTCTTAACGTGCAAAGAGCGTGGCACTCTCTTTACACGAGGCATCGGATTTAACGTCCCCATTCTGACCGGACGTGGCTGCAAATTTGTACATCCCGCACTAAAGCCATTTGAAATGTCTTAGAAATAAGAGAGGTACTTTGTAGCTGAAAATGAGTTTTCAGTGCTAAACTAAAAGCTAGAAATTCATTTTTTTACAAGTAAACACATGAATTTGATAAACCATATTTCAAAGAATGAAGATCTTATATATGAAAAAGAAGTAACTGTAATAAAACAATGTGAATTGCAAATTTATGGTTATTTTTTTACTAAAGGTGATTGAAGGTTACACAGAAAACTGCAAACTTTTGTTATTTGATTTGAAAATGGTTTAAGACTCAACGGTAAAGTGTTTGATAAAATCTTGAAATTCTTTAATCGTCCAATTGCCCGTTCCACATGCATTCACTGTTTAGCTATTTTTTTTTTGGTTTTTGTAATATCTCTAGCCAAAAGACATCTGCCTTTTCCTTGAGCACATTGTTTTGTGAAAGGAGGAATGTTGAGTGTTGCTTTCCTTTTCAGTAATAAGTCGCGAATCAGGAACCCTCTATCTGCCATAACTTCATCTCCTGCTTTGATATATCAAGAAATCATCCTGAATGCTCTGTGATGTATCTGTCCGATACATTACCACACCACAAATTTGAAAAGAAATTGAATGCTCCTGTAGGAGTAATAGAAACCAGCATTTTGTATGTATTATGCTGCTTGTATGTGCTGTATATACGGGCTTGAGCTGATAGCGTTGTTGGCTTCTGAATAATTATCTCGGTACAGTCAATTATACATGTTGTTTTTGGAAAAGTTGTTCTAAAAGATTTCGGAAGATGTTTTCTGACTTGTTATGAATTTGGCCACTTTAATAAAGGAGTAAAAACAGTATTCATAAAATTGATCCAGGTTGAAAAAAATTGTGAAACTCTTGATTCTGAAATTCCAAAAATATCTGCCAAAAGAAATGAAGGTAAAGCTAATCTGATTTTTAAAAGTGTAATTAGAAATTTATTTTACCGAGACAGTTTTCTTGAAGGCCCAGGTTTTTTTTGTGGAGCTTTTTAATTGGATTTTGCATCATTGTGCGTTCCTTCGTGTCCTCTGCAGTACTTCAATGACGGGGATTGCTTGTCAAGTATAGCTGTAAAGAAAATAATATTTATCAATCTAGGGCTTGACTGAAGATTTATATCTTAAAAATAAGTTGAAAGAATCATAAAAATCAATTATAATACATTGAACTAGGTCAGAGGTGATATTTCATGGTGTGTTACACGTTGTTTTTTCTTCTTTATGTGTTGAACCTGTTCGAAAAATAAGTGATGATAATCAATATTGCTAACACAGGCTTTTATTTAAAGTATCAATATTGAAGGAGAACGAGGTATAGGTCAATGAGACAGCAACACAATGACAAAATTAACCAATAAACATCTACAGGACAACATTGTATAGTCCTCAGTTATAGTTTTTAGCTCACCGGGGCCCACAGGGCCCCATGTGAGTTTATGCCATCACTTGGCGTCCTCCGTCGTCTGTCCTTGTAAACTATTTCAAAAATCTTCTCCTCTGAAACTACTGGGCCAAATACCTTCA
Organism: Mytilus coruscus; assembly: GCA_017311375.1. Classification (NCBI taxonomy): domain Eukaryota; kingdom Metazoa; phylum Mollusca; class Bivalvia; order Mytilida; family Mytilidae; genus Mytilus; species Mytilus coruscus. Next base: position 54,931,573 of record CM029605.1, read on the forward strand.
AACTTTAACTGAATGTTCCTTATGGTATCTAGTTTATAAATTGTATCCGAAGTTTTGATACATCGACAAACATGGCCGCCATGGCTATAAATAGAACATAGGGGTCAAATGCAGCTTTTGGCTTATATCTCAAAAACTAAAGCTTTTAGAGCAAATCTGACAGGGGTGAAAATGTTCAATTGGTCAAGATCTATCAGCCCTGAAATTTTCAAACGAATCGAACAACCCATTGTTGGGTTGCTGTCACTAAATTGGTAATTTTAAGGAAATTTTGCAGTTGTTTGTTATTATCTTGAATATTATTATAGATAGATTTAAACTGTAAACAGAGTAAGATCTACAAAAAAGTTATATGACCAAAAGTGTCAAATGACCCCTGAAGGAGTTATTGCCCTTTAAAGACAATTTTACACAATTTATTCATCAAGTTTGCTAACATTTAAAAATCTTCTCCTCTGAAACTATTGTGCCAAATACTTCTAAACTTTAAATGAATGTTCCTTTAGGAATCTAGTTTATGCATTGTATCCGAATTTTTGATCCATCAACAAACATGGCCGCCATGGTTAAAAATAGAACATAGGGTCAAATGCTGTTTTTGGCTTATATCTCAAAACTAAAGCATTTAGAGCAAATCTGACATTGGTTAAACATGTTCAAAAGGTCAAGATCTATCAGCCCTGAAATTTTCAGACAAACCGAACAACCCATTGTTGGGTTGCTGCCACTTAATTGGTTATTTTAAGTAAATGTTGCAGTTTTTGGTTATTATCTTGAATATTATTGAAGATAAAGATAAACTGTAAATAGCAAAAATTTTCAGTGAAGTAAGATCTACATAAAAGTTTAAATGACCAAAATTGTCAATTGACCCCTAAAGGAGTTATTGCCCTTTAAGGACAATTTTACACAAGTTGTTTATGTTTTCTAACTTTAAAAAATCTTCTCAAATGAATCTAGTATAAATTTTGTATTTTATTTCCTTTTACGTCAAGAAACATAGACACTATGGCTAAAATGAAACATATGGGTAAAATGCTTTTATTTGCTTTTGAAGAAAATTTGACAGATACAATGAACATTTAGATGGCAATTTTAAGCCACTCATTAATATATATTGAAAAGCAAAAATAATCATTGATGAAAGATTTAAGCAAAAAATAACAGGTGAGCAATTCAGGCTCTTGAGAGCCTCTTGTTGTCATTACATATCACATGGTCTTCATAATTTTGAATCGTGTAAATTTAAAGCATATTAACTAAAAGTATCAAAAGATCTGCCATTAGAATTATGTTGAAATGATATTATTTTCAAATGCTAATTGAAGTTCTTGATATTCATGATCAGTTGAATGTTTTGATTTTGAGTTACAAACAATGTAAAGATTTCACTAAAGTGTACTGGAGTCCTGGACATGTGAAAATCTTTCTGGACTCATCATTTTCAAAACTGGTTACTGCAAAGATGATAGGAACCCTGAATGCATATACTTTAATGCAAATAATTATATGTTTTTACCAAATATTCCAAGAAGAGCCATTACTGAAGGAATGCCAAGGTACGATGACACATTCTTGTCCGTTGAAGTGATTTTGTCTACAAATTCACCAGTCAAACAGGGTTTTTCCTCTTTCTTGACTAAATTATCATGGTCAACCTTCATCTTCTCCAATCCAAATATATCTGTCATCGACAGATCTGTTTGGGTCTCACTGTCACAAAATGTTGGCTGATATGAGATTGGATTTATGTACTCATGATGTAAAGGCATCTCTGAAAAACATTTCATACTAAATTAAGTTTTACATCTTTTAAGTAAAACCACAGAACAATAATTTAGTTTTTTCAGCTATGAATTTAGACAGTATGCAGATGCTATTTCTATTTTTCTTTAATTCCTGAAATCATAAAACATGCATAAAGCTTGCTGTTTGGTGTGAGCCAAGGCTTCGTGTTGAAGACTGTACTTTGACCTATATTGGTTTACTTTTAAAAATTGTGACTTGGATGGAGAGTTGTCTCATTGGTAGTCATACCACATCTTTTATATCTATAATGATGCTTAAAATTAAATATGACTATGATTTTAAGTGAAATCTTTCCATTTATTCTGTTTTTTCCTAGCAAGTTATAACATTTCCTGCACCAGTTTATTTCACAATTCAACATGTTTCAAATGTGATTAGGGAGATATCATTTGATTTTGATGGGGGGCTATGATGATATTTGAAAAAGGCAGGACAGGAGGTTACAGTTAAAAAAGAAAGCAGGATGACAATTTATGTTAAAAAAGTCAGGATAAACTAATAAAAAAAAGGCAGGAACGAATAGAGTGAAAAATAAAAAGCTAACCCAGAACAGAGATTACAACAACAATAAAATGCAGGACAAAATTTTCATCCTAGCCCCTCCCTAAAAATCAAATGGTAGCTCCTTAGATGTAGATATAAGGAAAATTAATCATTCAATTCAAATATTTTCTATTTTAAATTGTAACAAAAGATTAACAAGTCATTGAATTTGAAGATTTCATGAAGAAAACATAATTTTGTATACATTTTAGCTTAAATTTTGAGTACAGTTAGCTCTAATCATGTTAATAAGCTACTTACTGAACATTGTTTCACTGCTAGTTGGAATCTTGGTGGTTTCTACAGTCACTTCATTTGAAAAGGGCAAAAAATAGTGTGACAGTTGCCTTCTTCATCAACCTACAATAAAAAAAGCAATACACATAACTATAAAACTGATGAATTTTATCAGTCAGATATACATTTTAACCGTATACACATGTGATACCTATCTGCAAAAATGTACAGTTTTTCCCAAGAAGGAAACCTTTCCAGTTGTAAACTTATACTTGAAAAGTCACATTTAAATATAAACATGCAATTAATTATTCATAAATCTATATTATATTGTTGAATTCAAACTATAGTTTTCATGTCTTTAAACCTGCCTTTAAATAACAGAACTAGAAAAATTTAAATAAAAATAGGACAAGACATTGCAAATTAGTTATTTGTATAACAAATAAATCCTATATAAAATAAGCAGACAACAGACGTGGTAGGATTCCAAATATAACTTGTAACTAATCAACAAAGACAAAATGACCTAGATGCTAGCAGCTGCAGGCCCTATATATACTGCTTTCAACAATAATTAAAACTCATACCACCAAGCAAGCTATAAGGGGTCTTGGCTGAAGTATGATAATGAAATATATTTAACATACATGTATCATGTAGGGAAATTCAAAGCCTTGAATTATGTGCAAAACAACAGCTTAAAAACAAATATGACCTACAGTAACAAACAAAAAACACTGAATTACAGGCTCCTGAAAAGTGATAGGCACTTACATCTCTGGCTGGGTTTATCTTTTAAACATGTTCTATTATGAGTACTGTAGGGCTAATTTTCATGTTATACAACAATAAGAAAATGTGGTATGATCGCTTATGAGATTGACATGCATAGATGATAGAAGTTACGTGTAGCAATGAACCCATAACAAATAGAAAGTTATAATAATAGGCCCCAAAATGACAAGAACTATGTTTCTGACTGGAGTCTTAGTTTCAGAGTGAAGAAAAATAAAACTTGTACCAAAAATTTTTTAAACTTTAAAGGAAGTAGTTACCAGGTATGATCTTGATGCTGCCTGTTTAATGCCATCCTCTCTAATCTCATTATCACTGCTGCTAGTGCTGGGTAAATGTGGTGTAAATGTGGTGTTTTCCCTTTTCAAGATAGAAGACTTTCCCCTGCTATCGTTGTCTTCCTTGTAGTTGTTGTAGGCGAAAAGCTCTGGGTAAGGGTGAAGCACAGTTGGCTTCCCATCAATAAAATGACGAGAACACAGACGGGAGAACTTGCCAGGAACAAAGTTCTCTCGCCTTACCAAGTCCATCCATCTTCTTTTCTGGTTGGCAGATGAAGGAAAGGGAAAAAAACGTATGCCTGCCATAAATCCATATCTTCCGCGTTTCCTGTCGTCGGCATTGCAGCCCTCTGCTGCACAGTAAGACTTTGGCATATTATAAAAATGCAAATTTCCCGGGTTTCCAATGTCAACAATACAAACCGGAAATAGACATGCCTCTAAAATCATTGATATCACGTGACCTAGGTACAAAAGAATCGGAGAAACCTTGACGGAATGGATTAACTCGAAAGTTGTCTATTGTCTCGCCACTATAGATATAAATACTAAAACACGGATACCACAGATGTAGATGGAAGAACGTTTTGTGACAATATTAAATAATTTTGATTGATATGTTAAGGATAACACGGATTTACATTGGCCTGTTATATAGTGACATTTACTCCATTGCTCTGTTATATTTTTTTTTCTTAAATTGATTATTTTTGCATGCTTTTATATAACTATAAAGGGCTACACGTGACTGCATTTAGTAGTATATTTGTTGTTGCTGATCCTTACATCGTGCTGATAAAGTTATTTGTAAAAGTTACTTTTCTATTTGAGTATAACAGTATGTAAGCAACTAAATGAAAAGTTTTTTTATTTTTTATAACAAAATAAAAGAGCAGTTATAAACATGAATTAGTACCTTTTACTTAAAAAATATTATTTATTTTCCCCAAATAGTTCCTTTTATTTTCAATTTCTCTTGGAGCAGTGTAGATCAATAAAAATCTATCTTAGCTCTTGAAGTTACAGAAGAACAAAATAGTTATCAGAAGTACCAGGATTATAATTTAATACGCCAGACGCGCGTTTCGTCTACATAAGACTCATCAGTGACGCTCAGATCAAAAAAGTTATAAAGCCAAACAAGTCCAAAGTTGAACGGCATTGAGGACCAAAAAAGCAACTATTTATAATTTATTTTCTCATAATAACTGGGATTATACAGAGATTGAAATAAAAGAAAAAACAAGGAGGAAAATAGAGAGAATAATGAGGCAGGAGATTCAGAAGATTTTGATAGAGCAAACTGAAAATTTTGAAGAATGTCAGTACTGTTTATGCAAACCGTGCATAACACATGAAAATAACTGACAAATGCGGTGGGAGAGTGAAGTACAAATGGCACTCATAAGAAATTCTTCCTTGAGAAAAACTGACTATAAATATGTCTGGACTTATCTCTTCCGTAGAAGAGTGAGGCAGGATCATAGATATCTAGAACGAAAACGTGCAGCTCTCCGTCAGGATCCCAGAAGAAGGAACTATGTTTGTCATAGGCGAGACTTGATGCCAAAATGTGTCATTGAATTAGTAAGTCCCCCAATTTACCAAATGTAGCATACATAGGTCACATGTAGGAATAATTATATATGTATACATTAAATTTGTGAATAATATCATTAAGCCAAATTACACATTTTCAAACATATTTTGCGAATTTTTTAAGACTATAAATATTCTGAGGAGGTGCCAATTGTAATTATGAAGGAATTAATCTAGTTGCAAATATTCTTGGATCTTTGTGAGGATTGTATCTTGTCTGTCATTTGTAAAAAGGTAGGGATTTCATTTATTTTTAGACTGTAGCATGAACATGCTGTTGCTTTTACAAACATTAGGAGGCTCTGCCTTAAGTAACTCAATCAAACCACACTGGATTTTATTTTATAATTTCATAAAAACTAATTTATCAAATTACTTTGTTTTTACTTATATTTTTCAAAGTATGTACTGCACTTATGAGAAAAATATCAAGATAAACTTTCTATTATTTATTTAGAAAATAAAAAATGCTTCCAAATCATGAAACCTGCAGAGAAACTTGAATTTCCCTTCATTTTTCTCATTGGCTGTTATTTATACCTCAGATCCGGTCTTTAAACATAGATTTAATAAACATTTTTTTTTTCTAAATTTGTGGAAGTTTATAATGTTCTATTTTTTTTGTTTTAGGGTTTTGTTGGAAAAATGAAATCTGATTGCTGACGCGATAGCAATACAATAACTGTAAGCATAGGGGAGATGGTCCTTCTAAACCTAGAGGAATATAAGAATGAGTGGCCTCAAGTTGCCTAAGTAATTGCTTTTAATGAGGAGACCTGCATGATTCATTGGTACAGAGGTTCTAAAACCAAACATCGGAAGCCATGCAGCAGAATGATACAAGGGAAAAAAGGAAAACGGGAAGAATGGACACAGACAATCAGCAAAACAGAAATCAGGATGTAACAGAGTTTTGTAAAGTTATGAACTTCAAGCTAAAATTTAAGTTTCAATCGTAAATATGATTTAATATGTACTGGTTCAGCGACCAGGGATTCCAAGGGGATGTAGGATCCAGGGAATATACATGACTCCACTGAGAGCAGTATGCTCCGCCATGAAATGGCCACAACTCAGCATCTCACTACATCCGGTGAACAGCCTAATTTTCCTTTACTGGAGGGTAATCATGTCTGTGCTCCGCTTCTTGAACCCAGTAAACAGAGCTTGCATTGCACCAGAGGAGTATAGGGGAACAACGGTCCCTCCTATGATGTCATCTACCAAATGAACTGGAAATTCCTGTTATCATTGAAATATTTCCAATATTATTCAAAATAGAAATCATTTAAATTACAGTTGTTTTTAAAAATTTAATTACCATCATATAATTCATAAATGTCGCTTTTAAGTATGTCTTGATGATTTCAACAAGTTCAGTTGAGCATCTTTTATATCTCAGATTGGAGAAACACAAGTTGCAGGAAAGCTTAGGTGGCGCATCATAACGATAGAAAATGCTGAAGAAGAAGCAAATGTCACACTATGATGTGACACTGTTGCAATTGGAAATCAACTCTGAGATTAATGTCAATATATGCTGCCTGGTAACAGCAACATTCATGGACCAGAAGGTGTTTTATTCATACCCTTTGATAAAATTATGAGGTATTTTTTCACATATCATTTATACACTACAGGTTTTGTGGATAATACATCTGCACAGTGAGAAGCCCAAACTTATGTTGACTCATATACATGTATGTGCATGGTAAAATTTACAAAATACTCACATTTGCATTGTATGCCACTTGTATATATATATATATATATGTTTAGCTTGAATGATGAAAGAAAAATTATATCAGTCATCTAAAAGATGGGTGCAGGGAACCAAGTTAATAGTTTTCCACTCCTTCTAAAATATAAAAAGACTGCCAATTAAGGTGCATACAGTTAGTGTTCAACCAACCCGAAAAAGTCTGCCACAACTATAGGTTTTGCAGACCAGACTGAGCCATGAAAGGACAGTGCTATGCCAGTAGCAAATTGTCAAGGAAAACTGCTCGGTCATGATCAGAAATTACATCTACCGGGGCAACACTATCATTATTACGTCAGCAACACAAGTGAATGTTACAAGTGGAGTTGGTGAAATGACCCAATCCACAGGAACCAGGCTGCTGAATTGTCCAGACCACCAAATTCACCAGTAGTTGTCTTAATTGAGATGGCAAAGATAACCACAGCAGATACATGTGTATCAGTCAGATGGAAAGTTATCCGATTGAGTATGATAAGAGAGACATGAAATAAAGTAGTTTTCACGTGATAAGAAAATTAAAAAAACATCCCTTACTTCAACATTATCCAGTAAGCACCTTAAATGTATATTCCTTAAGTAATGTTCTTTTCTGAGCGAAACCCCTTATTATTGTACACTTCTACAATTTCTGAAACAACATAGGCATCAAAAACGTGGCCATGAAGGAGGTTATGATTTTGTTTGTGCATAACCAGAAAATGTCCATACCAATTTGCCAACGATAAATGTTTGTCAACAGAAAGGCGAGTTTTAAGGAAAGGACTAAGGATTTATATATAAATGTTTACTATGAATCATATATTTTTTAATTTTGGTATATCGAGAAAATCTAACAGGATAATCAATTGAATAACGTCAACATGATATGACTGTGAACCTCGTGCAGAGACTGGTTTTGGGGTTGACGTTATTTGCCTAACCGTAGTTGGACGTCTGATGATGGGTATAGGATGGTCGTAGAGCCCTGATGGAGTGACAACCCTAATCACTGTTGCTGCAAGTTTACCACATCTGGTCAAGGGTCGTACAGTTTTTGGCTGCGAAGCCTCAGGTCTGAGTTTGCCATTATGGACCAGATGGTTTGGCTGCGGGTTGTTACTAGACATTATCCGTCTTCTGTGATTAAATAGCGAATGGCACATTCTGAACATAAATGATAACTGAATAAAGATCTTCACTCTTAAGATCGAGTGATTGACTGGTGTATTATTAAAGTTTTTGATACAATTAGCTAAATGACATATTAAATTTAGGCTTTTGTTTTATTTCTTTCTTATTTCACACGAGGAAATTCTTAAAGTGGCTTCAACCTTTTACTAACAGAGTGGTAAACTTGGTAAACAATTTATCTAAGAAGCATTGAGATCAAATTAAAAGAAACATTTCGGATTTTTTTTTTATTTCAATTTCGATCTCGACAAATATGCGTCAATTGTCAATGACAAATAATTATGAGTGATTTATGGAAAATGCACCTATATTTTGCAAGAGTGATTGTCCAGAAATCAACAACAAAGCAGTCTCCTGTCTTAAGTATATCGAATTATGTATTTTGTCCATCCTATCAAGACACAAAAGGAGTAACGAACGAAGAAAGCTGTGGTAAACCAGAAAGAATATCATGACAAAACCACCAGTAAAAGTCAAATAATAAAATACCGAACTCAAAGGAAAACTCATTCGGAAAGTCACTCTTTAAGCATAATTAAAAATTAAGGTATCAGCTGTACAGCGAAACATACACCAACATAATAAACATACAAGTAATTCTTTCACAAGATGGCTGACGTTTAAACAAAACTCAGATTCATGGTAGATATGTGTACAGATTACAACATGACCGACATTATACATCTGTTGCAGTGGAATGTCTACGCTTATCCTAAAAACATTTGAGAAAAGATCCGAAAACTAAAAGAAATAGAGAGGAAAATGCGTGTATACAATTGTTATATATTGGTAGTGGGTAATTGGGCCAACCCTTGTCGTGAGGAGACAGTAGAACACACAGAGCTACGACCTCTCCCGTTAAATCTCTACGATTAAACATGTGTTACATAGGAGAACGACATCAAACTCACTTTGACTTCAGAGAAACTGTATTAATTTATTGGTGTAGTAGAAGCGAATATCGTTACGTTTTTAATAGCCAATCTATCTATCTATCTGTAAATATCTTCTGCCAATCAAGGCACACCTCCTGGAACCCGGAGTACGGTATATAAAATGTTAGATATATACACTGAATATCCTCCGCTTTCACTTTTCAGTAAAATTATAAACATTATACTATTTACTCTGAAATATTAAGATTATGATAAATATATGTCTTAGGGTGTTACGGGAATTATCATGATCACTGTCTATTTTTTTATTTAATATGAAAATATATAATTCAAATTTTGAAACATGTTCAAAATTCAATACCGCTATAACTACAGTCATTTATGGATTATCTTTATTTACCTGTGTTAACTTAAAACGAATGCGCGCCAATGTAATCACAAGATGCGCGCAAACGCAAACAAAAGTTATGCGACCTCACAACTTGCCCTTGCGGAAAAGCGAACTATGTTGTACAAACGCTTAATATGATTTGCGAAAGAATCGGAGCAAATACGACAACCGGAATACAGAAAAATCCTGTTTACTTCGTGAATATACAGAAATTTGCGCTTAAAATTAAACAGCTCTCACCTTTTTATTAGTATGCTCTTTTATACTAGTATGCGGCAAATTTGTTATATTAATAAAGAATTATCCATCCATCCTTAAAATTGTATTGAATAAGAAAAACAAAGACAAATTTCATAATGTATTCTTTAATCTTTTCCTATGTAATGGGAAATAACCTAATTTTAAAAAATGTTTTCCTCGAAACAGATAATGTTGACAAAAATAGTGCATCCCATTATAAATATTACCAAAGTAATACAATATTTTCGAAATACCTGAGACAGTACACGGTTAGGGAATAAATTTAGTATATATATATAATTATTATAAATATTATCAAATGGAATAAATATGTCATAATGTCAAAATATATTTAGTTTATCATAAGGGATAATCAAAACTGCTTTTTCAAAAATTTATTATATTTGTGTATTGTATTGTACATATGTACTTCAATAAATATGTGTCGTTTAAACTAAACTGAATGATTCCTAAAAAAAAAAACAGATGAAAACAAACGATGAAATTTAGCCAATATTTAAGCTCTTTTTATTTGCTGTGTTTTGTACTTCCTGTTATTGAGAAAAATAACCAGAATGTCTATGGAAATCCAAAGACGATCTTTACTTTGGTTTAACTATGTATACCCCTCATTGGTTGACATTCTGAAAAGTTTTGGGATATTCAAAATTTTTGTATTTCCTTACGTAAGTTGTTTATACATTTGCAACAAAACTTTCTATTTTTTCTGTTTGGACAACTTTAATAGGCCGGGTCGTAATGTTATCTTTTTCTTAATAACACTCGATTTTATTTTGTACTACATGCTAGTATACATGGTATCAATCAATTGGAGAAAGAAATAACGAGAGATTTTGAAATAAGTAAAAGATATTCATTTTTTTACTCAGAAAAAATCAAAATCATTGGGTTACGGACACTACAAAAATAATCTGAAGATATAAAATCATAAAACAAATTAGGACGATGAATTTTCTTAACCTAACATTACAAAAGGACCTAATCTTTTGTGTTAATGACAAACTGATACCAAAATGTGGGTTTTAAAATAAGATTCTCATTTGTGATTTTCTGGTTTTTTTACTTTTTCTGACTAACTGAGAATGGTACTACTAGTAAGATTTTCACCAACTTCAAGACATCCTGAAAGAATTTAATATGAAATATTATATTTATCGTTGAAATTAGAATGTTATGGAGAAAAAGTGACTGTTGTTGTGATCAAATAAGTGGGTAAGCACTGCAGCATATAAATTATCTGTAATAACTTAATCTTGTTCGACTCACTGTTACAATCATTGTCTTCAAAATTAAATTTTGAAGTGAATTTTCACATGAACATGATGATTTTAAAAGAATATTGTATATGATTCGTGTTATAATATATAACATATTGATTGAACATAAATTATTTCACAACTGCAAAAGTAACACAAATATACCTCAAAATCATTCATATATGGTTTTTGGTCAGGAGTAGTTTCTACAGACCACTGAACGTTTCGTTTTCAAAGTGAATGCTGACCACTGTTTTCAACATCCTCATCTGCCCAAGAACCTTACCACAAATGCAATCATTCCTTTAAAAGAAGATACTTTTAATAAAATTTAAAAGATAATTTCAATTAAATTTAAATAAATTGTATGTAAGTCTTCAACTGGCAACAATAGACAGTAAATGAATTTATCATTCAATACAATTCCATAATATTATACTACAGTACTTTAACATTACTAAATTGATTAAGCAATGCCTAAAAGATACATATGTTTGCATTTTCAAAAAATATTAAATAAAACTAAATGAAAAGCTTAATAATCAGTTACTATAACAAAAAACATGGTTACTATATAATAACACTTTTACATACAATTTATTTTGATTTAAATAATTTGCTGACGTTAACAAAAGTATATAATAATAAATTAAAATAACTAATATAATGTAACATAAACTAAAATCAACTGAACAATTCGAAAATCAAACATGACAATCAATAATCAACTGCAACAAAAATACAACATCATTTTCATTTGATACCTCTCTAGAACTGTCTTAAATGCTCAACAAGCAACCAGATATCCTCATCACCAAACTGAGCCAACTCTGTGCCTTGAGGCCAGGTATCATGATTAAAAACAGCAAAATATTTGACTGGCATTGACTCAACATCATTTGTTTCAGAAAGCAAAGATTTGTAACGCTCTTTCATGCCATCTACAACTAGCTTTACAGCATTATTACATGAATTGCGAAAAACTAGTGGCAAAGTGTCATAATCAAATTCCTCAAGATCAGGAACTGAAGAAACAGCCAGGTTAATACCTTGAAACACAGCATTTTCTTTGGTTTGTAATGTAGTTGACACAGTGATGACTGCTGTACCCATATTTTGACAATTTGACCTATTATGTCCGTTTAGTTCACGCATCTATAATACTAAAATAACGAGGTCCAATTTGTGTCAGCCGGCATGACATAAAGACTACGATTCAAAGAATTCAACTTTATATGTAACTAATATAGGACAATGGTGTTGATTAAAATTACATCATTCCAGGCCCTTTTGTTTTCCAAATAATTAATATAACCAATAATTAACAAGTTCCGGGTCGAATCCGCTACCGATACTAATAGTATATGTCACATATAGTTTCCTGTTTAAGTATGTATGTATGTTCTGTATCTTCCTCCTTTAATAGGAGCACCACCATGGGATATTGTGTAAAGTAGGACCATGAACTTACCGTATCAGTACAGATTAAATGTGAGCATTAGCCTTCCCAGTTTCCCAGTCTGGCCTAGACGGGTCTTACTACCAGAATTAGTTAGAAAACCAGGACGGGTTCAAACATATAATCAGGTACTTTAATTCAGTCACGGAACCGCGATGTCGCGGGTGTGTTCTAGTCGTTGTTAATATAATGAAATTTGATGCGACTGACATACAAGCGAGAGGATTAGCGCTATAAAACCAGGTTCAATCCACCATTTTCTACATTTGAAAATGCCTGTACCAAGTCAAGAATATGACAGTTGTTGTCCATTCGTTTGATGTGTTTTATCATTTGATTAGGGACTTTCCGTTTTGAATTTTCCTCGGAGTTCTGCATTTTGTTGTTGTTGAATACTTAGATTGAATTACTTAGCTTGGTATATATATATTTCATTGCTATATGCATCTGTTTTCATGTTCCTTCCTATGCTATTTTATATCAATATTTATAATTTTATCTATATTGTACCAATCCATATTGAATTTTAGTGTTTTGTATAATTTGTGCTTGTATTGGAATTTATATTTCTGCTCATTTGGGAGCTCATTGCAAAATAAAATTATTTGAATTGTATTGATATTTCTAATGATTTTATATAACGAATTACAAAGAATTTCATCTCGAATGATCGTTAAATATTGTTACCTACATTTTTAACATGGCTGAATCCAACACTTGTATTCGCGCGCCAGCACCTTTACTTCCAATTACTTAGCAACGGCAATACTATTTACTTGGAACTGGCAACGACAAAACTATTTACCTGAGAACTATCAACGACAAAATAAATAACTTGAGCCCTAACAACGACAAAATAATTTACCTGCGTGACGTTGCATAGGTCTAACTTCTAATTATGAAATAGGCAGAATCATTCTTCTCCTACATAATCATGATCAAATGCAATTACTGGGCAACAGAGAATTAAAAAAGTCAAAACAAATACTGAAGCATAGAAATGATGTTAACTTGCACATAACACTAGCAGGTACTTTTACACTTAAAGACAACAATCAAAATTATTTTGTCGTTGTTAGTACTAGGTAAATTATTTTGACGTTGCTGGTTTTCATGGTTGCTAGCAGACTAGTATAAAATTCTCATAGTTAGTACGTCTTGAGAAAATGCTAGATATGGCACAAATGTGTGCCTGAATATATGTTGACATATTCTTGCAGCACGTAGGATACACTGGCCACTCTAAGCATTAAATACTTTCTCCCTATTTATCACATCCGCTGCAGACTGTACAACCGATCACAAATTGGAAAGGCCAATGAGGACAACTTTACTCTCTAAATGTATCTGCGTGACAGAGATATTAAACTTAATTAATGTTGCCGCACAGTATTTAAACAAACATCGAACTATTATAAGTGGGTTATGTTTTATACCTCAAACATATCATCCCAGATTTTATGAAATAAAAATATTGTGGTCAAGCAAATGCCAAAGAAATATTCTGAATCCAGATTTTCCTATACCTTATAGTGGTAAGTAGTGAAAACATGATCTGCCTCAGAACCCCCACTTTGAACTTAAATGGTTGCTCTCTCACACGTTGGCCTTTTCCTTCCTGGTCTTTTTGGGGTGTTATTAACTGAGCGTTGTCGTTTTCTTCTACCCTTTTTTAATAAAATATCCTTATATTATCGAGTAATGTTAGGAGACTGCACGTATATCTAATTCAAATTTGTACTGAATATTGCCTTCTGACTCGTTTATTAAGCATTTCAAATACTGTGTTTGGCAGATGATTATTTGAACAGGTGCACTTTTAGGAGGCATCCATGAAATCAATGGTCGGAATGGTTTATCTGGATATTTAATGGAGAGCTGGACGACTTGTTCAGAGTTGCTAAGCTAGCAACCACTGAAGCTGGACAAAACATTCTTTTAACGATACCTAGAAATGTCTCTTCATCCAAAATGTTCGTGATGACATTATCATTTGAAATATTAAGTCACTAATTTCTTATTAGAAATTTCATCTAGTATTGAGGCAATCCACTTTCTTTCCAATTATTTTCGTAAAACGATGATTTAGTATTTCAATTATTGAAAAAATTGTTAAAACCTCGGAATGTGGTTTTGAAGCGTCACATATACAGTAATTTTGAAATGTCCTGATGTTCAACGAGGCTAGTGAATTGAGAGTGCAAATAAATAAAAGCGATACAGTTGTCATTCTATTAATATCTGCAGATGTGACAATACTTACTACAAATTCACCTTCCTTTAGCTTATCTTTGATATAAATCAGCCAGTCTACTTGTGACATTTCTGCTTCACCTTTCATTTGTTTGTTTTCTTTCACAAGTGTGGTATCTTGGTACCCTTTTGTAAAAGTTGCTCTTACTGATGTAGTGTACCTAATATGCGGACATAAGCCTTCAACAGTTGACATACAGTCACTCTTTCTCCTCACCAATTCACGATCCACATATAGTGTCAGATTACGTTTTATTTCTAGCTTGCTGATGTTACGTGCAAGTTAGTTATTAATCATCCTTTTCCAAGTTCAGTGTAAAATACTGCTGACTTTGACAATTTGTTAGATCACATAATTTCATCTTCAATTTTAATTAGAAAATTGAGAATGGTATAGACTTTTTCGCTTTTGTCTCGTGGCTGCCTTGAAATCATCTTGAGTGAAGCTGTACTTTTCCTCACAGATAACAATATGCTTCAAATTTTGGAACAGTTTGTTAAAATAAAAGGCTATTTATTAATAAAAACTTACTCATGTTTTCCATGTATTTATCTCCCGTTGAAGCTTTAAGTTTGAATTCTACTTACCATTTTCTTATTGCTTCTCTTATCCAAAATAAGTGCAAATTTTAATTTCATATTCCATAAGGGTTCTATGTATACATTGATGACATAGTTGGTGGCCATTTTGAATTTCGAATGACTTCTTAAGTTTAACATTTAAAGCTCTACTGTAGCTGTGTCATTACCTTATAACTTCTTCACTCTCATCTTCCATGTCCTCATCGGAGTCGGAACTGCTGAAAGAAAGAAAATACAAATATGACAAAGGGAACTTTTCAGTTACACCTTTCTGTCTTTTTTTTTTAATTAAAGTTGCCAATGATGAACCTCAATCTAGAGAAAATATTTTCCAGCCAAGTTTTCAATTATCTACAAAACCTGCAAAAAGTTATTTTTCCACTCATTAAGTTCCTTCATCAATCCCTAGCAATATCAACCATTATTATGAAAATTTATTTAATAAGGAGTGAACATCCATCAATTTATTTTTGTGCGGTATTCAAGTTTCTCTTTATCTTCAGTTGTTTTTCAAATGAGAGCTTTCTAATGAAGTTATATAATATATATTTTATGCCCCACCTACGATAGTAGAGGGTAATATGTTTTCTGGTCTGTGCGTCCGTTCGTTCGTTCGTCTGTCCCGCTTCAGGTTAAAGTTTTTGGTCAAGGTAGTTTTTATGAATTTGAAGTCCAATCAACTTGAAACTTAGTACACATGTTCCTATGACATGATCTTTCTAATTTTAATGCCATATTAGAGTTTTACCCCAATTTCATGGTCCATTGAACATAGAAAATGATAGTGCGAGTGGGGCATCCGTGTATTGGGGACACATTCTTGTTTTAGTTTATGTTGGCAGTGTTTGTACCTCTCAAGATTTCTCTTTTATCTCGACCTCTTGTCCCAACTGTTCCCTCTTCCTTCTGTTTGCTCTTCCAAAGGTAGATCTAATAATGAAAAAAAAAATAAACATCAATGAAAATGTCATATTTAATAATTTCTTGTATACGATAACATCTTAACAATACATTTGCCATATATAACAATGATAGAGGTAATAAATAAAACATACCTAAAAAGGGGATGCTGACATTTCGTTTAATTTTAAAATTATTCTAGCATTACCTTTCATGTAACGTCTTTAATTTTTAATTTGCTGTTTTGGATGGTCCTGGTTTCTCTCTGAAATATCATACAAAGAAAGTCATCATTAATTTGAATTGTTTTCCATATCATTATGGGTCCTCAATGTATTTTTAATTTGTACTTTAATTGGCCTGACAATTATTTTGATTTGAGTGTCACTGACGAGTCTTGTATATACCAAACACGCTTCTGGATTTAGGTCATGCATGATATCATTCAAACAAATCACACTCCATAATCTACAACCTCCATATAATATTTATTAATTGAAAATAATGGTTTATTTAGGGAATCAAAGGTTCTGAGGAGTCCCTCCACCATAATGGACAATTTGTTTTTGTAAAATCCTCTCATACGTCCAGT
Source organism: Mytilus coruscus (assembly GCA_017311375.1). Taxonomy (NCBI): domain Eukaryota; kingdom Metazoa; phylum Mollusca; class Bivalvia; order Mytilida; family Mytilidae; genus Mytilus; species Mytilus coruscus. The sequence continues at coordinate 54,948,365 of CM029605.1, forward strand.
ACCTTTAGATAAAATAATATCATGTATTGATGTCTCCTCCACCATTATGGACAATTTACTTCTTGGTAAAATCCTCTCATACGTCCAGTACCTTTAGATAAACTAATATCATGTACTGATGTTCCCCCACCACAATGGACAATTTGCTTCTTTGTAAAATCCTCTCATACGTCTAGTACTTTAAGATAAAATAACAATTGTATTCAGCTTTTTTCGGTTGAAAGATGTATAAATCATTGCATTAACTTTCTTTTTAATACCATAGTCATATTCGTGATAATCTTTTGCGAATTTTTAGTCCGTAGTGCTAACGTTATACTTGATTCAGCTTAAAAATTTTTAAATCAAAGCTCCACTTTTGAGTCTTGTAAGGTCAAAATGTTTGTCTGCTGTGCATAATTTTACACCTGATACATATAATAAGTTGTATTGATCATTAATCGTGAATGTGAATAAATGAGAATTTATGTTTTGGCTATTATTTATACCAGAAAAAATATTAACAGTAAAGGTTGTTAAAGCAGTTGTGTCATAATTTTCTTCTCCATATTTCATTTGTCTTTACTCTATATATAAATATATCTTTTATCTAGATTATAATGCTGATTTTATACGACCGCAAAAAAAAAATTTTTGTGGTCCGTATATTGGTATCTCGTCGTCGTCGTCCGAAGACATTTAGTTTTTGCACTATAACTTTAGTATAAGTAAATAGAAATCTAGGTTTATGACCACAAAAGGAAGGTTGGGATTGATTTTGGGAGTTTTGGTCCCAACAGTTTAGGAATTAGGGGCCAAAAAGGGCTCAAATAAGCATTTTCTTGGTTTTCGCACTATAACTTTAGTTTAAGTAAATAGAAATCTATGAAATTTAAACACAAGGATTATGACCATAAAAGGAAGGTTGGGATGGATTGATTTTGGGAGTTTTGTCCCAACAGTTTAGGAATTAGGGCCAAAATTAAACTTTGATTTCATCAAAATTGAATTATTGGGGTTCTTTGATATGCCGAATCTAACCGTGTATTTAGATTCTTAATTTTTGGTCCCGTTTTCAAATTGGTCTACATTAAGGTCCAAAGGGTCCAAAATTAAACTTAGTTTGATTTTAAGAAAATTGAATTCTTGGGGTTCTTTGATATGCTGAATCTAAACATGTACTTTGATTTTTGATTATGGGCCCAGTTTTCAAGTTGGTCCAAATCAGGGTCCAAAATTAAACTTTGTTTGATTTCAACAAAAATGAATGTATGGGGTTCTTCGATATGCTGAATCTAACCATGTATTTAGATTTTTAATATTTGGGCCCGGTTATCAAATTGGTCCACATTGAGGTCTAAAGGGTCCAAAATTGAACTTTATTTGATTTCATCAAAAATTGAATTCTTGGGGTTCTTTGATATGCTGAATCTAACCATGTATTTAGATTTTGGATATTGGACCATAATAGGTAAATGTCCAATTTCAAATTTTAAGTTTTTAAGTTTAAGTTCTTAGACCACTTTCATTCATTCTGTGTCAGAAACCTATGTTGTGTCAACTATTTAATCACAATCCAAATTCAGAGCTGTATCAAGCTTGAATGTTGTGTCCATACTTGCCCAACTGTTCAGGGTTCCACCTCTGCGGTCGTATAAAGCTGCGCCCTGCGGAGCATCTGGTTTTAATATGTTCAAATCTTATGTCAAGCTATGTTAAACTATAAACCTAGGGGTTTGTCAGGAGGCGACAGCACTGTTGTGATGATAGCACGAATCTCATTTATTTCCAAAACAGTGCTGGGCCAGTGAGTCCTTTAGACTGACATGAAGCTCAACTGGTTCTGCTGCTACCTCTTCCTGGGTTCTTTGAGAAAAAGATTTTATCAGCTACAAATTTCAATTTGTTTATGATTATTATGATGGTAATTGGTTTTAGATTCATGAACATAAATTTTGTTTATTTATTCATTCATTCATTAATTACATGTATATTTTAATTGTTTTACCTAACGAAAAAATTGAAATAAATGATTAGTTTCCTTAGTAGTTATCGGGTAGGTTGCAACGAATATTTATGATTGCAGATATTTTCCACAAACAATTGTCCATAAACATGAACTATGATTTCGGACCTTATATCAACCTTGAAACATCATGGCTGATCACATATCTATGAAACATAGTAAAGCGAAATTTATTTATATATCAAAGTTGAAAATTTATAATGCCTCTTTATTTGCCAATAATTTAATATTGGATGTGACACGTCTTCTTATAGGCTGACAGGGCTTTGTCTATCAGCTCGAAGACATAATTTTGTCATGTGACCGTGACGTCATCAAGTTTTTCATGATTAACTCCGGTTTAAAATGCAATTCAGAATTAGATTATAAGGAATGACTAATATTTTTTCTGTCTATTCGAAATAACTTAAAACGTAGTGCACACTTTAAAAGTTCGCGCTATACAGGTTATTTAGTGTGCACCACATTTTGATGTTATTTCTTCATAGACAGAACAAATATTACATTCATTCCTAAATTAATATACACTACCATTTTGATTGATGACAGACTGTCCATCAATAATTTCCCGGTAGTTGGTTTTCATTTGCTTGTTACCTAATGAACATGTTTTATCTGTTCAAATATAACAATGGACAAATTGATAAAGGTGTTAATTGCATTATTTTACGAAATGATGTAGTTTAAGTGCGTCACATGTCACATTTGGGAAGGTCGACTAACCATATATTTAACTTATTAAAGATGAATCTCGTGTTCCCAGAAGTAAAACACATATGATGTCATGATATAGTGATTATTTATAACAATGTAGATTAAAATCAAAGATTTCAAAAATTATCATAGACAGCAATGGGGCAAACTCATTTTCTTATTGTTGGACAATATGCTCATGTTAGCGAAAATAGATTGTTTTGCGAAAAGATAATTGACCCAGGGAAACTATCACTTATGACCAACTGAAAATTTCGAATTGTTCTGTTATGCCATTGCCCCTCTGCATGCAGCTCTAGCTCTAGACAAATTATTCAAGCTTGGTACTGCTCTGCTACAAGTTCAAATAATTTCGCTTTGTATAACGAACATACTGTCAACTATGCCTATGCCATATCTGATAATGTTAATAACACACTTTTTGTTGATTTTGATACATTCTTTTAACGGTCCAGAACTAGTTCCCTGTTGTTTTATTTTTCTAAGCTCAGTTGTTTGGAGCAATGACCATGTGTGTTTAACGACTTGCATTAAACAATCTCTAAATCTTGAATGATGTATGTGATATGTATGTGATGTGAATTTCATGTTTAAAATTCTGAAAATTGCGATAAATGACAAAAGTTTGTCCAGAAAATAAGGTCGCCGCACTCATCAGTAAGTTTCCTACAGGCATTTTACCAACGAATGGCTGCGAACTCCATTTAGTCATCAAATGCCCACTAGTGCAAAATGTAATACAATTATCAATAAAGAAAGTGACCTATTTAAGGTTACATCTAATGGCATTCATTATCCTGAAAAAATGACCAATTTGAGGTCACATCTAACACATTTATAAAAACGGGCAACTTTACTGTAAAATGAAGTAAAATTATCAATAAAGCCGTGGCAGGTTTGCTGTAACATCTAATACAATTATCTATAAAACAAGGTCGATTTAACGTTACATTTAATACAAATATAAAAAATGGAAACATTTATTGAAAAAATTGTACATTTTCAATAAAGTTGTGGTTGGTTGAAGGTTACATCTTCTACAACTATTTATAAAAATTGGTTGAATTCGTTGTAAAATAATCAATTAAGGAAATGATCGATTTATGGTTACATCTAATTCAACCATCTATGAAAAGTAGTTGAATCTTGTAAAGTGTAATATAATTATCAGCAAAGAAAGTGGCCGATTTAATATTTCATTTTCATAAGGATAATATATATATTTTTAGGATATTTTGATAAATATGTATGTATGTATTAAAAGTAGTATTACTTGTGCCAAATCCGTTATTTGTGTAATAGTAAGGTAGGTAAATGTTAATGTACGTAAATTTTGTTCAAATTAAACCTAGGTATTTATTTGCAGATTTGGCTATAATTAGAATCGTTGGAAATATGCGGAAGATATAAAACATAAAATATTTCCCCAACAATTAACATTACGATATTGTCGTACCGTTACGCGATTTTGGCGTTTCAATGTTAAGTGTTTGCTTTATTTTCGTGTGTTTAATTTTGGCAGTTTCATTGGAGACACCAAATAAACCAAAATAACCCAATTTACGGTATAGCATTCATTTTGAACCTATAAAACAAATCAAACAATGTCAAGACTAGTACAATGCTCAATTTCAAAGAAATAATGGTTAAAAATAAAATCTGGTTCATTGACCAGATGCACAATTTTTAAATTTTCATCCTTTATTGACGTTTTGCAAATATTTTTGTATTGAATTATTCCTTCATTTCGAAAGAAGAAGACTTCTTGTATCTCGTATGGATTGTTAGAAATGGGCTAATTTTAAAAATAAATGATCAAGTGGTAGATGTGCCCATCCATAATATTGTCAAACAGATGACATTATATATCATAAACCAGACTTGGCTCAGGTAAATAGTTTGTAACGCTTCAAAATAACCGGAGAGCATTATGGTTTTAAATGATCATTAACTACCTTCGTGGAAATGCACATAGACCCCCATTTTACAAATTTGTATGTTAATAACATGTTCTTCAAATTTTGAATTCGGCATGTATTGTCGTAGTGTTTTGTTACTCTTCCAAACTTTCAGATGCCAAGGAAAAGCAGTTTGTAACGTTCAGTCTGCATAGCACTTAAACAGCCAGTGTGTCAGGCCCTGGAACATTGTCTTTCCAAATTAGAAATTGATAGAGACAACCTAACCGAACCTCACGAAACTACGGACTGATATTTCCTATGAAGCAACAGACATATTTACTGAACATGAAAATCCTTACGGCGGAAGATTTCAATTACAGATTCACAGAGAATGAATTTTCAAAGAGGTAGGGCCAATTTCCCCATCATTTTTTCACAGAAGGGTTCATTTGCATTTAGTGGCTATGGTGGACGTCCATAACTTAAGTTGGAGTGATAATTATTTATAAGAGTCTATATGTTGCAAAGTCACGGACGGTTAAATTTATTTCATGAGAGCGACAATGTTCATTTTGTAAAATAAAAGGATGGATACAAGACAATGTATACCGTTCGGAACAAGATAGTCGATTTAGCTCTTTTATATTATCTTGTTCAGAACGGTATACATTGTATAAAAAGCTAAATCGACTACAGCTGACAAACCAAAACAACCATGTATAAATACACCATGTTTTGTGTCATCAAAGGGCAAGCATCGTCCACAAAACGGACCTCCATCGAAAAAGGAATCAAAACGAAAAGCAAATCCCTGGACCATCACAACCAGAAAGATCGATACCTTTTCATGCTTGTATGCCCAGTTTTCATCATTTTCCACTTTCGGTTAATCCTTTTTAACCCTTGAAATATTATATATTTTCCCCTGTTGTGCGTATTTCAATGTTTCTCTTCTCGCACTATTGCAGTTGTAACAATTTATAAATATAGTGTTCCTTGTGTTAAGAGTCACATATTAAGTTCAATATCTTCAGAATCCTCCTAATTCAACCACAGGTATTATGCCAACCGTTACCCTATTAAGATTGTGATCACTAATCATTGGCTTTCATCTAGACAAGTGACATTTTCGGAAAAGACGCTTATATTTTTATGATGCACCCACTAACACACAGCTGATTTTTACAAGTGAATAACTGAGCTAAACTTTGCCCGGTCGTAAAAAAAATCGTACGGTGCATTAAAAAATGAATTAAGAGTCGAGAAATATTATCAAAAAACAAAATCTTCAACGTGAATTAATAGTCTTTAAATTTCTTTTATAAAATGTATTGATTTAAGACTTATTACAAATTAAAGTTTGACCAAACAATTAAAAATAAACTGTTTTTCGTAGAAAAGTAATATTTGTAACAATTTTATCATTATTCCAAAAACCTAACCCTTCTTTTCAATTCCTTTTAGTTGTATTTTCTTATTTTATTTGTTTTGTTAATAAAAGAGAAAGGACTAAAGAATTCCACTAGTTTTTTTTTTTTTTATCTCAACTGTAAATAATTAAAATTACTGTAAATAATAAAATTAATTAAAAGATAAGACACAGCATGTGAAAGTGCGGCAGCTACACAACTGATACACGAGGATTAGCACTCCCAATAATCTATTGATGAAATTATCACGTGACATGATGCTGATTAATGTATGACCGCACGTGAGTGACCGCCTTTTCAAACGCGGAGATTGTATAATTTCCTGAACAATATTTAGGACCGTTTTCAGCAAAGAAGATTTCATAGCAATGCAAGTGTTTCTTTAAATTATTATCAGTTGCTGTATTTATTGTCTTTTAATGCTTGTATGATGTTAACATTGGGAGATTATAAATGCACAAACGTGTATATTTTGAAAATCTCGCCAAAGTGCATGTTGTAGAGATATCATTACTGACTTCAGTGTGTACATCGTCTTTTTTGTTGTATGTTCAAATTTATGACTGCACTTCTATATAAATATGTACTATAATCTGGAAACACCGTACTCAGCCCACATACAGTTCATTTTAGTTATTTACTGCTGATTATTTGTTAAAGAAAAGGAACTTTTGCGAAGTAAGATTATCATCTCCCCTTTTATCTAAAATTTTAACCCATCATCCATAATCACACTATTTTAATTATTGTCGACTATGCTCTGAAATTTTTAATGATTTCTTTTATTCTTCGATTGTATTTTACTAATTTAAAATATTGCTTGACGATGATGATCATGATGTTATATATTCTTATTTTTGCACAGATATTAGGGACAGAACAGTAACTTAAGAGTTTTTGGAAAAAAGATTTAATGATCTAGGTAAATTCTGTAAAAGTATGTATTTTTTTTTTTTTTAATTTAAATTTTTTATTATCTATTTTGTTATCAATAATCAGTATGTATGTTAGATTGTATGTGTTCAAGTGTTGTTTGTGTTGATACTGCATGAACTTTGTGATTTGTGTTGATTTATATGCTCAATATTGGCCCTTTAATTAGGAATAAAGACATTTGATTTGATTTGTATTAATATTTTTAATGCATATCAAATTTAAAACAAAACCATCTGCAATAGATCCTTGTGCTTGAGATGAGAGGCATTTTAGCAATAGATCCTGGCGCCTGAGATGGGTGGCATTGTTACAATAGATCATGATTCTCGAGATGGGTGGCATTGTTACAATAGATGCTGGTGCTCGAGATGGGTGGCATTTAACAAGATTGATTGATTGTTGGTTGCTTAACGTCCAGTGGCAAATATTCCATGCATATTCAGGACGAGAACAAGTTAACAATAAATACAATAGGTAGGTTCTGTAATAGGGCTTCCAGGATTAAGGTCGGAGAAATTTAGACTGCCACGGGAAATGAGGGTATATTGGATAGGGACAGAAATTTTGCCTTGCAACAGGTCACCTACGGACCCCTCAAAGAGTTGTTGCAAGGGTTCTTAACGTGCAAAGAGCGTGACACTCTCTTTACACGAGGCATCGGATTTAACGTCCCCATTCTGACCGGACGTGGCTGCAAATTTGTACATCCCGCACAGCCAAACGGACGCCCCACTTTAGCAAGGGTTTTACTGCCGGTCGGAGGAAGACCAATGGTGACCATACTTCTATTCTCCAGTCACCCTTGGGAGGTTTTAACAATAGATCCTGGTGCTCGAAATGGGTGGCATTGTTACAATAGATCCTGGTGCTCAAGATAGGTGACTTAGTTACAATAGATCCTGGTGCTCGAGATAGGTGGCATTTTAACAATAGATCCTGGTGCCTGAGATGGGTGGCATTGTTACAACAGATCCTGGTGCTCGAAATAGGTGGCATTCGTACAATAGATCCTGGTGCTCGAGATTGGTGGCATTGTTACAATAGATCCTGGTGCTTGAAATATGTGGCATTTGTACAATAGATCCTGGTGCTCGAGATAGGTGGCATTTTAACAATAGAACCTGGTGCTCGAGATTTGTGGCATTGTTACAATATATCCTGGTGCTCGAGATCGGTGGCATTGTTACAATAGATCCTGGTGCTCGAAATAGGTGGTATTTGTACAATAGATCCTGGTGCTCGAGATAGGTGGCATTGCTACGTGTACAGGAGCGAAAAAATGTGAAAAAAAAAGGATCAGCGTTTATGTAAACCAGTAAACTAATATAAAAAACTGGCCTTATATAACAGTTTATTCCCTGCCTTTGACGTTCTACGTAATGGTCAACTTATTTTTTTTTTTTCAGAAAGAGTAATGGATGCCTATACAAAAATAACAGAAGCTAAATTAAAGAACGATCATGCAACAGATATGGTTGGAGGAGTTTGGAGAATACAATTTATTTTCACGAAACTATTAAAAATGATTAAGAGATTATTTGTATTCATTTACCAGATCACCTTTTGGCTATATGAGCTTTTGTCATAACTTGACATCTGTTGTACTGTTTTGTTTCAAATCTTGCTGAGTCATGTGGCTTCAATATCTTTTGTGGTTACTAAGTATTATAGATATAAGGAGATGGGGTATGATTGTCAATATCCACCAGAGTCCAATTGACGTGGAGGTCACTAAACGGCCTTCAACAATAAGCAAACACCACACCGTATAGTCCGCGTTAGAAGACCCGGACACAATTTGTTTCAAACAATGCAAACGAGAAAAAACACAACCGCCTAAACGACAAACAAATATGACAGATGAATAAACAACAAGCAAAGAATTGCTTATTTCAACATGAATCAATGTTGTTGCAATATTCGGGTGACGTTGTTTCAATGTTAGGTTTCAACCTATATGCAATAAAAAATCAACGTTGATACAATGTTGAAAATATAACGTTGTTTCAATGTCAGATATTCAACGTTGTTTCACCTTTCAAAACCAACAGTTAATTCAACTTCTTTTCAACTTTACAGATTAACGTTGATTCAACGTCGAAATGCCTGGTGGGTAGAAAACAAAGAAATATTGATGTCATCGTCAAATACGTTAATAAAGTAATACAAATAGACAGGAAATACTAAAAAAAATATAAAAAAATTGATTAACAAAATTTTAATCTGCTAACCGAGTCCCTGTGATGGTGATGACAAAGGATTTGCTATTAAAGTTAGACAATGAATAGTTCTTAATTGTATTAATGGCATGCTCAATCTGTTATTTATCAATATAAACTTTATACTAGAGACCCTTAGCCTCTCTTGTAATATCAATCAACTAATGTTATAAGTGGTCCGGTTCTAAAAAAAAATAAAATCTAGTAACCACGTGCGCTGTAACCGAAACAATTAAACCCCACGTGACACAGGTAGATTGAAAAAAGCTTTGTCGTTGTTAGTATTGAACATTAGACGGAAAGTCAAAGTGGATTTATACTAAAATGGTACCGCCGTACATCCCCAAATCAATTACTGATATTTTTGTCGAAAATCCGGTTGAAAACAAATAATAGATTAAAAAATGGAATTGTGGCCTTTGTTAAAGAGATAACAAACTGGCCAAAAATACAAAAAAAAAACTCAAGACTCTCAAATTGTCTTCGAAAGTTAAGGGTCAAAAGTATCTAGGGATTGAAGACCTTCTAGAAAGAACCAAGAAATCTGCTGGAATAATTTCTTATTTAAAGGGAGGATCTGGATTGCGCTATGTATGGTGTAACTCAAGTACGGACTAGGTAATTAGTTTAACCAGCGGATCGCCTGTTAGTGCAGGTTCAGGGAGATAGCTCACTATTGACTGTGGGTCAAACCCCTGAATGAAGATGCAAGTGCAATTAGATAAGCATAAAGAGCCAGTTTTTTGTAGGAATTAGACATAAGATGGTTCATTGTCAGTTACATTATTAACTTTTTCGAATATTGAAATGTAGTTTCTGATATGAAGTGAAATCTGATTGGTGAGGAATCTATTATTTGATTTATAAAAGGGCGGGGGTAAAAAGAGGTTTGGGACCAAAAGCAGGAGAAATACCTAGGCGAAAAAAAGCAGGATAACAATAATAAAAAAAAAAAAAAAAAAAACAGAACAGATTAGAGGGAAAAATTTAAACGGCAGAGCAGAGATTACAACCAAAACTGGATGTTCTAAAGAGTGTGTGTCGCTCACCTTGGTCTATTTGCATGTTCAACAAAGGACATTCAACATTGTAGACAAATATCTGTTTTGGTGATCTTCTATTGCTGATCATTTAGCCTGCTTAGTTTCTCTCTATCTTCTTTAGGTTTTGCTACGAGTTCTGAAATACACAGACGATGGTTCAACTCAATATATGTTGAATTTTTCAGAGCATTTTTTCCACGTTGGGTCAGAATGGAATCTGCCTCGTGTAATGATGTTTCCATGCTCTTTGAACGTTGAGAACCATTGCAAAAACTCTGTGAGCGGTCCGTAGGTGACCTGTTGCAAGCAACATGTATGTCATATCCATTATACCCTCATTTTCCAGGGACAGTCCAAATTTCGCCGTCCATTATCCCGCATTGCCTCTATTACAATACCTACTTATTGCTTTTATTGTTAGCTTGTTCTTGTCCTGATCATGCATGAAATATTTGCCACTGGATGTTAAGCAACTAACAATAAATCAATCATCCGTCCATAATTATATTCCAAAACTGGTTTTCTTTGCCTAACTTTATTTATTTTCATATTCTCACAGATGTATATACCCTCCTTGAAAGTACATTACTTGAAGATTGCTTATATTTATACTCTAAATTAACTGCCAATTACAGTTGGTTTTAACATTAGACTTGGTCATGAAACTAGAACAAGAAAAGCCATGCTTAGATATGGTTCATTGTCTGCAAAAACCACACAGAACCAAACTTATGGCAACTGTAATGTTAGCAGAATCTACACTTTTGATTTAAGCTCATGTGTATAACTCATTCTTTTGTCTTTTGACATGATGATTTCAAATGGAGGTTTCCAGATTTAGATTTCATCCCTAAATATAATGGGTATGTAAACATAAAGCCATCGAGTTAGATTCAAATTTTAAGTTTAGGTGCACATTACTGCTATAATATAGATACATTTGAGAGAAAGCGGCTGCTCCTAGATAAACCAATCATCTAAGATTCTTTTGTGATTGATAAATTAGGTTTTACCAGAAGGTGGCCTCATTTCTTAACTCGATTGGGCAAGCCAAAATACATCTTTTTTTTATTTAAATTTTGTATATAGAATAATCACATATTTGTATATTTATAAGACATAGATTTTTTGTTTGATTTGTTAACACATCGTTGTCAATGTAATGGAATTGTATGTGACTGCCATACAAAATAAATAATATAACAAAAATACTGAACTCCGCGGAAAATTCATATTGCAAAAATAAATGTACGCAATCATTTCTGAATTTATAGTAATTTATTTAGAACTCTGTGTTAATTTACAGCCTTTTCTACTATACCGCTCGGTAGTTACATTATTACAATAACAGACAATGAAGTCAATCAGCCAGCGGAGCTAATGTTTAAGGGACCACAATTGGTAAAATCTTAAGGATAGGGGGCAGTATGTAGCCGATCTAGAGGGGGCAATCCAAGATGCACATGAATTGGCCGTATTGAATTTGTCCATATTGCTGTATGTCTAGGGACCCATCAAACAAGAAAACTGGAAAAAAAACATAAGCCAAGTGAAAAGCCTATATTTTCTGTTGAAAGATATACCCAATTGAGTGCAAAAGTTTATGTTTCAGATGAAATAATTAAAAAAAAAAACATTCTGAAAGTACCAAGGAGGAAAACAGGTCAGTGTTGAAAAAACTATATCGTTTATGATAAGACATAAATGGGCTGTTACTGAAAACTTTGCATAGTTTCTTCATTTTATTGCTGAGCTTGGGGTAGAGGATTTACAAAGAAAATATTTAGGAAATATATCTGCAGACTTGATCCATAATGTATATTAGGTTTGGTATTTCCATAAAGGATTTATCTATCTTAAAAAACTTTACCTGTGTAGTTTTCTTTGGTTAACAAACAATGTCGTACATACGGCAAAACCAGTTCACGTAAAACAGATAGATGCAATGTAAGCAGAAGCTGCCAACTCTTGTAGTGATTTTTACAGTTATTGGCATACTACTTAGCAGCATCTGATGTAAAGCTCATTTCTTCACACCTTCTCCATAAATGGTAACCAATTCAAACAATCGTTTAACTAAGTTCATTTCAAAATGGCCAACACGAATGCGTAGATAAAACCAATTGAACTCATGGCAAAAGTTAAATTCTTCTGTATCAGGATGTTCCCGTGTATTTTTTCCCTTCCTGGATAGAATGAAAGATAGTTCTTAACTCTCATTATTTGTTCTTATTTCTTGTAAACTATTAATTTCACTTTGGTATATGTTAGCTGATGAAGTAACATAGAATGTTAATCAACATCAAAATATCGTAAAAGTGAAAACACTATATGCATACATATCTTGGATTGGTTTTAGTTTTGAAAGTACAAGACCAATTTAGATCCTGCTGTAAGCTTACTTCAATTCGATCTTCCTTATAGATTTTGGCAAGAAAATGTTAACTCTTTTTCATTTTTTTTTTTTGTAGTAGCGCAATACAACAAAGGTTATATATCAATGGAGACATAGATGTTACTCATCAGGTGTTTCCTCTTGTCCAATACAATGGACAGTCGGACCATTTTTTCAAAATTCCAGAGATTTCATCTTTTGAGTGTGCACAATTGTAGGAATATGAGAATTTTCTGGCTTTTACTTTTTCAAGAGTCTACAAAATGTTGCAATGTCCTTTTCATTATTCCCAGTGGAGCCAGTACTATGAAAATCGGCAGTCCTTGCGGCAACTGAATATTGGTACAAACTGTAAAGTTTGGCCAATTCCACCAGACAGCTGTGCATGTTGGGCGATGATGACATCGTCTGTCAGCACGTTGGCAGATGAACCTATACGATCTGTAATTGAAGAGATGAGTATTAAGATTTATAGAACAAACTTCTTATATCATTTGCAATCACTGTCAAGCTGACATTAATTTATAATCAAAGTACAGAGTATTATGTTTCCCTTTGTTTTTATTCGAGATGTTCTAACTTTATGGTAATGTAGAAGTCGAAGTTTTAAACTCGTTGGCTCAAACAACTCGTTGGGAAAAAATCACCTTTCTAATTTTAAATGCAATGCACCATTTTGTGAACGTTGCTTCCATGTGTCATATACTTTTCAAAACAGTATCTGCCTTTAATGACATTTATATTAACCTTTTCAATACATACATAATATCACTGATTGCATGCTTTATTGTGTTAAAACGCATCAAGAAAGTCCAATAATAAATAGATATCATACATTTTTTCATAAAACATGTAAGATACATAGATATAAGAAGATGTGGTAGTTTACATTGTATGATAACTTCATCAAGTATAGAATAAAAACCGTTATTATTACAAATACATTTAAATACAATCTTTCAAATAATGAACAAGCAATATGAATTAAAATCATTGTAAACATGCAATCAGTAAATCATGACATAGTTTAGAATGTAAATTACACACTGCTGAACATTATGAAGCAATGCCATCTGATTGAGGCACAAAATAAATACTCATGTTGCTGTTAAATGTTGATTTTCTTTTTGTTCAATTGCCCCCTCCACATTCTTAAGTCAACTATGTTAATGGTGTTTGAGTGTTTTAGCTCCTCAGCAACCATATCTGCGTACCAGTTTGTAAATAGTTATCAAAGGTACCAGGATTATAATTTAGTACGCCAGACGCGCGTTTCGTCTACATAAGACTCATCAGTGAGTACACAGTTGAAGAGCATTGAGGATCCAAAATTCCAAAAAGTTGTGCCAAATACGGCTAAGGTAATCTATGCCTGGTATAAGTAATCCTTAGTTTTTTCGAAAAATTCAAAGTTTTGTAAACTGGAAATTTATAAAAATGACCACATAATTGATATTCATGTCAACACCGAAGTGCTGACTAAATTCGTTTCTAATATCAATTTTGAGTTCGCCGTTCACGCTCAGATGTTTTGGCTGAAGTTCCTCAGTACAACCCGCATCATTCCTTATTTATTTCAGTGGTTATTTTTGTGCATCTTTAATCTAGTCTCAGAGCTCCTTATAAGCTGGACCCTCCTCAACAATTTTATCCTCATCAATGATAATTTCATCAGGAATTTGAATAGCCGGTTTACCAACCATAACAGAGAATAATCTGGCACGAGATACCACTGCTTCGAAATGATCAGGTTGATTATTGCTTGGCAGTTCAGGGAAGGCATTTGGGACTAAAGGATTTTTGGATGTACAGGTCTATATGCTTTTTGATCGAAAATATTGTTTCTAGTCAATTGATATCAAGCATGAATAACTGCCTTCTTTAATTGATAAATATAAAGAGATATAATGAAATTGACCTAATTGTCATTATGGAATGGTCCATATCTCCCACTAATCAAAGTTCTTCTCACCATTCTGAACCCGTCATGGGTGAAGATGTACCTTCTAAGTGAAGACTCAGTGTCATTCACAACATCTTAAGACAAAAGGAGAAAAAAATACAGTAATTTCATAACTAAAATAGTGATACAAAAATATTAAAATGTGTATATGTATTAGAATAGAGAAACGATCTAAATATTTAAAAATTCTTATATCTATCAATTACAGGTAAAATTGAAATGAACTCTCAATGGTATTTATAATAACTATGTAAAAATGATAATTTAAAGTGAAACTTACTATAAAGACAAACTCTTAGTTGTCATATATCTGATTAAAACAGTTCTTTTAAAATGCAAAAAAAAAAAAAAGAACTAACCGACTGGGCTTGGTAGGCATCCGGACAACATGTAAGACAGATGTGTTCAGTGTCTTCAGAAACGATGGGAATATGCGCTGCATAAAAGGGACTGTGTAGTTCTTTTTGGGATAATGGCTCACGACGCCTCTTTGTAGAACATTTGACAGGATGTGCATGTGGAACAATGCTGAAAATAATGCCTCAAATTCAACAAATCATATGCACATTATTTAACTGTATTCACAATTCATTCATTTTCTACAAACTAAAGTAAAATATATAAACAAGGACCATAACTCTGTACTAAATCAACAGACCGGAAAAAATCGAATTTCATCTGTAACTTGTCTTCATAAAATAATACACCAACTATCGAATAATATCTTCAAGCATGAAGAAAAAAGTGTGGAAAACTGATTTACTGGACTGACGGGTGGACAGACAGACAGACAGATTGCAAAGTTAAAGTTTGAGTAAATTAGAGACAGCTGCCTATCCCTAACATTCTATATATTCTTTTAAGATTATTCCTATATTATTGACTATGCAGTATGGGCTTTGCTCATTGTTGAAGTACGTGCAGTGACCTTTAATAAATATTAATTTCTGTATAATTTGGTCTCTTTTGGAGAGGTGTCATTTGCCTTACAAAGTTACTTAGTCATACGTCGTCACGTGCAAAACATAAAACCTCATTACCTGTTCGTTACCTTCGTGGTTAAAATATGTCCATTGTATTTCTATACAACGAGTCTTATTGATAATCGTCACTGCTTGTATCACAATCTTGTTTTGATGCTAGTTTTTCCTTGTCTTCGTTTATAACCGACAGAGCCACAGTCACCATGCTTGAAATGCCCACCATCTCCGTAAGCAACAGTCCCGCACTTGAGTTAATATCAAAAATGAAGTTAATATCAAAAATGAAGCATATATCAAGAACCCGAATTTTGATATCACAAAATCGTTTTTATATCAGAAAATCAATGAAGAAAAAATATTTTTCTCATATTAGAAAATCCTATTTTTGATTTCAGAAAATAGTCTTCATTTTGTTATATTTTCCTGACCACAATAGGCTACATGAAAGTCAGCCTGATGCATGTCATACAATAAAAGATGTTATAAAAGTGTTGTAAATTTAATTAACTGTATTGGATAAAACAATTACTTTATGCTCAATTTATATTCCTCCTCATTCTGTAATTGATAAAGCAAAACTTAAAATTTAACTGACCAGTTACCTCACCTTATAGTCTGATGGGGATTTCAATGCCCATAATCCAATGTGGGTAGCAAATCTTTGAGTGATAAAGGCAAAATTATAGAAGACTTTGTGTCTCAAGAAGGCTTGTGTATTTTTAATGATGGATTCGATACGTATCTTCATCCCGGAAACGGTGCTTATTCTTCTATTGATTTAACTATATGCGATCCTTCTCTTCTAGATTTTTCGTGGCGTGTATACGATGATCTTTGTGGAAGTGACCACTTTCCACTAATTCTTGAACATCTCTTTACTTCAGCTCAAAAAGAATCCTCGTTGAGAACTGGACAAGGCTGATTGGCTTTTGTTTGAAACTCTTTGCAGAGAGGAATTACAGTCGAAGATGTCTCCTACTGTTGAAGATCCAATTTTAACTTTTGATACAGTTTTAACATCAATTGCTGACAGAACTATTCCTAAGACCTCGGCAAATCCGAAACATCCAAGCAAACCATGGTTTGATGACGCCTGTGATCAAGCCATAGGTGACCGTAAAAAATCTGAAAGACGGTTTAATCAACATCCTACAACGGAAAACTTGAGCAATTTCATTATTTTTCGCGCTAAGGCACGGCGGACTTGTAGGCAAGCACGACGAACGTCTTGGAAAAAAATTGTCTCGGGGATAACATCTCGAACTCCGATAACAAAAGTATGGAACATGATACAAAAGATCAAAGGTAACAATTATAAAGAAACATTTAAATAAAATGCTCCGCTGGGCGCAGCTTGATACGACCGCAGAGGTCGAACCCTGAACAGTTGGGGCAAGTATGGACACAACATTCAAGCTTGATACATCACTGAATTTGGATTGTGATTAAATATTTGACTCAGCACAGGTTTCTGACACAGAATGAATGTGGTCTAAGAACTTAAATTTTTTATTTACCTATTCAAACCATATCATTATTATTTGCTTTTATATATAAATCAGAAATAACCAATTTAAAATGGAAAATTTTAAAGAAAAAAATCCCCAAATTTTTGAACCCTCTTATGATTCATCACCCTAAACTCAATCCCAGCCTTCCCTTTGTGGTATGGTACCTGCAGTACAATTTCAGAGAGATCCATACACTTGAACACAAGTTATTGTCTGGAAACTAGAAAAATGCTTGTTTTTTGGCCCCTTTTTGGCCCCAAATTCCTAAACTTTTAGGGCAATTACCCCCAAACTCAAACCCAGCTTTCCTTTGTGATATGGAACCTTGTAGTACAATTTCATAAAGATCCATACACTTACACACAAGTTATTGTCCTGAAACTAGAAAAATGCTTGTTTTTGCCCTTTTGGCCCCTAATTCCTAAAATTTTGGAGCAATTACCCCAAAACCAATCCCAGTCTTCCCTTTGTGGTATGGTACCTTGCAGTACAATTTCAGAGAGATCCATACACTTGAACACAAGTTATTGTCTGGAAACTAGAAAATGCTTATTTTTGGCCCTTATTCCTAAACGTTTTGGGCAATTACCCCAAACTCAATTGCAGCTTTCCTTTGTGATATGGAACCTTGTAGTACAATTTCATAAAGATCCATACACTTACACACAAGTTATTGTCCTGAAACTAGAAAATGCTTGTTTTTGCCCTTTTGGCCCCTAATTCCTAAAATTTTGAAGCAATTACCCCAAAACCAATCCCAGCCTTCCCTTTGTGGTATGGTACCTTGCAGTACAATTTCAGAAAGATCCATACACTTACACACAAGTTATTGTCATGAAATAAGAAAAATGCTTGTTTTTGCCCTAATTCCTAATATTTTGAGGCAATTACCCCAAAATCAATCCCAGCATTCCCTGTGTGACATGGAACCTTGTGGTACAATGTCGGAGAGATCCATACACTAACACACAAGTGATGTCTGAAAGTTACAAAATGCTTATTTTTGGCACCTAATTCCTTAACTGTTGGTACCATAACCCCAAAATCAATCCAAACCTTCCTTTTGTGGTATTGAACCTTATGGTAAAATTTCCTAGAGATCCATTAACTTAAACTAAAGTTAGAGTGCGAAAACCAATGTGTCTTCGGACGATGACGACGACGACGCCAACGTCATACCAATATACGACCGCAAAAATGTTTGCGGTCGTGTAAAATGGCAATGATTTATTAACATCTAAAAGGATATTGCCAACAAGCTTGGTGAAACTTTTGCGAAATCTTCTTCTAACAACTACAGGAAGATTTTAAAATGTTAAAAACAAAAGAAAAATAAAGTTGAACTTTAAATCCAAAGATGGTGAAAATTATAATAAACTCTTTTCTCTGGAAGAACTTAAAATAATATTCACGACCAACTCTTAAAACACTTGCCAGATTCTTCGCTGGAAGCTCTTTTGCAGCTCATGAATAACATCTGGGAATCTGGCGATTTACAATCAATCTGGAAGCTTGCAACCGTCGTGCCTATTCCAAAACCAAGTAAAGATCACACAGATCCAATCAATTATCGGCCAATTGCTCTTACCAGTTGTGTCTGTAAAACACTAGAACGAATGGTCAATGACCGCTTTGTTTGGTTCCTGGAATCAAATGAGCTTTTAGCCAATATCCAGTGTGGATTCCGACAAAGTCGCAGTACTCTTGATCATCTTGTTCGATTCGAATCTTTTGTTCGTAATGGTTTTGCGAAAAATTAACATGTGGTGTCGGTCTTTTCGATCTTGAAAAGGCCTATTACACTGCATGGAAGTGTGGCATTTTAAAAGATCTGTTTGATATGGGGTTGAAAGGCAAAATGCCAAATTTTATTTCAAATTTTCTGTCTAACAGACAATTTAATGTTAGAGTAAATGCTACACAGAGGAACAAGTGATCAGTATGCTGGAGTTTCTTATTGACAACATATTTGTTGAATTTGGAGGTAGACTTTTTCAACAAATTGTCGGCATTCCTATGGGAACGAACTGTACGCCTCTCCTTGCCGACCTCTTCTTATTTTCATATGAATCGGAGTTCCTTCAGACACTGTTCTTTCCATTAACAATCCGAACTTTTCTGATTGGAATCCATTAATATATCCACCAGAACTAGAAATTAAAGAAACAACAGACACGGCTTCCTCCGCCTCATTTTTAGACTTATACCTCGAATTTGACATACACAGTCACCTCAGTACCAGAATCTATGACAAACGAGACGATTTTAATTTTGAAATTATCAACTTCCCCCACTTTAGTAGCAATATACCAACTTCACCTGCATATGGGATATACATTTCCCTACTTATTCGGTATTCAAGAGCTTGCAGCTCCTACTCAGACTTTGTAAAACGTCACCAGTGTCTGAGCAGAAAGCTGATGAACCAGGGTATGTCAAAAACGTCTTGTCCTTTTTCTAAATAAGTTCATCGGAAGGTACCAAGAACTTGTTGATAAATATTCCGTATCAACTTCACAAATAATACACGATGGTCTGGAAGTATAGATTTTGCGTACTGACGTTGTTTATCATCTTAATAACGTGTTATAGTATTCTTGTATTTGTCTTTATTAATATTACTTTTACTGTTAAGTCTGTTTTGAGATATCCATTTGACGTGACTCTGTGCTTGTGTATCCCGTCATACTTTGAACGACAAAATTATTTTATTTATTAATATTACTTTTACTGTTAAGTCTGTGTTTTTGTGATATACACGTGACTCTGTACTTATGTATCCCGTCATAATTTGAACCACACAACTATTTTATTTATTAATATTACTTTTACTGTTAAGTCTGTTTTTGTGATATCCATTTGACGTGACTCTGTGCTTATGTATCCCGTCATACTTTGAACGACAAAACTATTTTATTTATTAATATTACTTTTACTGTTAAGTCTGTGTTTTTGTGATATACACGTGACTGTACTTATGTATCCGTCATAATTTGAACCACACAACTATTTTATTTATTAATATTACTTTTACTGTTAAGTCTGTTTTTGTGATATCCATTTTACGTGACTCTGTATTTATGTATCTCTTCATACTTTGAACGACAAAATTATTTTATGTCTACCTGTGCGAATTTCTAACGCGCGATTTTACGCCAGTCCCTTAAACCTTCCATCCTTTATGGGTGGATTTTACATAGATAGATAAAATCGTATAATATAAGCAAAATGAGGATGTTAAATTTGATGTATGCCTTTTGTGCTTCTTCGTTACATTTGTTTGTTTTATAGTTATTAAGATGATAACACAATGTTGACTGCTGTACCCTATTTTGACATTTTACCTATTGTGTCTGTTTTGTTCACGCATCGTTGTCAATATAATGGAATTTGATGCGACTGTCATATAAGTGAGAGGTTTAGCTAGCTATAAAACCAGGTTCAATCCACCATTTTCTACATAAGAAAATGCCTGTACCAAGTCAGGAGTATGACAGTTGTTATCCATTCGTTTGATGTGTTTGAACTTTTGATTTTGCCATTTGATTGGGGACTTTCCTTTTGAATTTTCCTCGGAGTTCAGTATTTTTGTGATTTTACTTTTTCAACCATGTCTGATCTGTATGATCAAGAAATGGGTGTCCCTCAGGGTGTATTTTATCAGTTACATTATTTGTTGAAGTTTTAAAAGTAATATTGAAAGTTCATTGTACGTTGATGATTTTTAATATGTTACAGAGGCAAAATATGAACAACATAGAAAGACAATTACAATTATGTCTTGGAAGAATTGAAAATGGGCCTCGGAAAATGTTTTAAAAATTTTCCACCTCAAAACGGTCGGGATGCATTTTGTAACAAAAGGAAATTGCATCTCGACCCAGAACTCACTTTGTATGGAAACCCAATTAAAATGGTTGATTAAATCAAATTTCTTGGGTTAATTTTCGATAAAAGTTAACCTTCATATCCCATATCAAAATGTTAAAATTGAGATGTTTAAAGGCATTAGATATTTTAAAAGTTGTCGGCAGCACTGACAGGGTGCTGATCGCAACATTTTACTTAATTTATATAGATCTCTAGTTAAATCTAAACTAGATTATGGCTCAATTGTATACGGCTCTGCAAGGAACTCCTACATACAGATTCTTGATGCTGTTCATCACCAGGGTCTGCGTCTTTGTCTTGGCGCCTTTAAAACCTCACCAGTTGAGAGTCTGTATGTAGAGGCTGACGAGCACTCACTCTCCAACAGACGTTTAAAGCTTGGACTTCAATACGCTGTCAAGCTAAAAGCATATCCAGAAAACCCTGCCTACGATTGTGTCTTTAATCCCATTTATGAAGATATATTTGCAAAACATGAGAACTTCCCAAACCTAAAATGATTTTTGATCTCCGTAAATACAAAAAAAATGAAACAAGCCATCTTTTAATTCAACAACATTTTGCTGAAATTAAAGCAAATTATTCAAATTTTTCAACTGTTTATACTGATGGATCGAAGGATGGTAACCGAGTTGCATCGGCTGCTATCTTTAGAGACAGAGCTGCGACTCTCCGTTTGTCATCTGACGCATCCATATATACTGCTGAAGCACAGGCAATAATTTTAGCTTTGAAAGTTATTGCTACTTCAGACAAATCCAAATTTATCATCTGTT
This sequence comes from Mytilus coruscus, assembly GCA_017311375.1. Lineage (NCBI taxonomy): Eukaryota > Metazoa > Mollusca > Bivalvia > Mytilida > Mytilidae > Mytilus > Mytilus coruscus. The sequence continues at coordinate 54,970,132 of CM029605.1, forward strand.
CTGATTCACTTTCATGCTTACAAGCTATACAACATACTAAAATTAAAAACCCGATAATTCTCAAAATTTTATCAGTAATGAGGAATTTGAAAATTCTGCATAAAGAAATAGGTTTTCTATGGGTGCCGAGTCATGTTGGAATCCATGGGAACACAGCTGTAGACCTTGAGGCCAAAGAATGCCCTGGGTGACACTTTATCTAACTGTGATTTACCATATACCGATTTTAAATCTAATATTAGAGAATATGTTTTAATATTTTGAAAATGAATGGAGTAGAGAGATGGTAACAAATTACATGAAATTAAACCTAATTTAGGTAAACCTTTTAATAATTTTACGTGCAGAAAGATCAGTGTGTTATTTCTAGATGCCGAAATTGACACACGAGTATCTTTTAAAAATGAATATGAACCACAATGTGTACCTTGCAACTGCAAGAATACTATTAAACGATATTCGTAAGAAGCATTTCAATGTCAATAATATGTATGATTTATTTAATAGTGTTCCAATTACAAATATTGTTTCATTCTTAAAAGAAATTGGAATATATTATAAAATATAAATAATGTTGTTATATTTAAAACGATTTTAATTTTTATCACGTTATCTTAGGGTTGATTTTTATTTGTAAATAATCATTTTGCTTTAGTCTAGAATTTTAGTATATTTAAAGACCTTTTGTCTGATTTTTAAAAATAAACCTTAAATTGTTATAATATTCGAATTAGCTCTTGCCGCGATATAGCCTTTCTGTGCTAATGCTGCATTAAGTAAACAACAATCACTCAATCAATTAACTGAAGAAAGATAAAAGATAAATGTTCTACATACGAAAATGCCTGTTCCAAGTCAGGAGTATGATAGTTGTTATTCGTTCGATTGATGTGGTCTAGCTTTTAAATTTACCATTCGTGTTGAATTTTCTTTGAAGTTCAGTATTTTGTGATATTACTTTTGCGGGAAATGTGTTGGAACACATGGTGCTATTCATATGACACAATAGGATCCCTAGTTCATTTGACGATGGAGCAAGGCTTATTTTAGGGTTTAATGTGATATATCAACCTTATAAGAGCTGTCTAAGACAATTGAGAAAACAAGAATAATTTGATATTTTAACACTTCCAATTGAACTAAAAGAGTGGCTACTAACATGATGGTTAAGGGGAACGGCGAATGTGCCATGAAGAGTGGCATAATTTGAATACACATTTTTGGAACTTGCATTAATATTTTTTGTCTAAAAGTCGGAGCTTTTATTATTAACCGACACAGTTGTTAGAACAACAGGTCTGGGGCAACACTTGTTTCAGTAGTCCTCATCATAGGATACGAGGGTATCACCAGCTCAGTAGTCAGATTATCAGATTGTCTGCTAGTAGATCTTCTGCTAGATGGGCTTCTTAAAGAACTCCTCCTTGAACTGCTTCTTTCACTGGAGGAACTAGGACCTCTGTAATCTGAATGCCTACTAACAGATCGCCTCTGCGATCTGCTTCTTTACTGGAGGACCTAGGCCCTCTGTAATCTGATATCCTACAAGTACTTTCAAAACGCCTCCTCGATTTGCTTCTTTTACTGGAGGAACTAGGCCGTCTGTAATCTGATGTCCTACATGTACTTTCAGAACGCCTCCTCGATCTGCTTCTTTTACTGGAAGAACCAGGCCGTCTGTAATTTGATGTCCTCTTTCAGAACGACTTCTCGATCTGCTTCTATTCTTAGAGGAACTAGGCCTTCTGTAATCTTATGTCCTACTGATTGAAAACCTCCTCGATCTGCTTATTTTATTAGAGGAACTAGGCCTTCTGTAATCGGCTGATTCTCTACTGCTAGAACGGCTTATTCATTACTTCCAGACCTACTTCTTGTCCTTTCTTAGGCACAACCATTCTTTAAGCGTTTTGAAGAAAGACATGAAATCTTCTGTTGAGGCGTTGGAAGTCCTTGGGTCATACTTTTGTCTGGAGTAAAACATAACATTCTTACAAAATTATATAGTGTGTCTGGTAGTTTTAATGCATTCTTTTTATTAATTCTCAACAAAATTAGTGTGTGTCTGCAGAGCATTATATATATATATTTTTTTAATTAAAAATTAAAAATGGCCCTTGATGCAAAATGTTTAAGAAGTCATTCAAACAGATATTTTAGGTCAGAAAGACCTAATCAAAGTAGTGGACTAGGTTGTACCACCTAAGATCAATATACTGGCAAAGTAGCATTAATGCTCCATGTCTACGTGTAGTAGCTGAGAGAACGACCTAAACACAAATAGCGAAGTAGCTCAAGCTGAAAATATAGGAAAAAGTGACAAATTGTCAGATTTTGGGAATCCTCTGGTTTTATCTACCGAAGCGACATTAAAACATTTGCCCTGGTCACTTGAAGATGAGGTATTCATCGTCACTTAGTCTGGCATCAGAGAAGTTATAAATATAATTTTTGCTGAAGCAAGGTTATTATCATGCTTAAGAGATTTCCTGCAATTTCTATGATTTTGTAATCGCTTTAGCTTAATTTTACGTTTAGCACGCATTTTCGCATCCGTTTCACAAGCTTGCTCTTTTGTTTAATTTCTATAGAATCGGACGTTGAGTCCTATGTTCTTAAACCATATAACATTGATTGGATCACCAATGATTGATCAGAGGTGACGGGTAGGCATCTTTTCTGGTCTTCAAATTTAGACCACATAAATCCACACACATTCTTTCTCCTGGATGATGAGTACAAATGCAGCATCTGGACTGGAAGACTCTTGTATAACACACATTTTGAGTGCATTTCGAAGGTATGCTTGCACTTCAGACCACTGGTTTGGCAGAATGCGTCTGTGTGGAATTCTAACTGGTATGTAATACGTAGTTGGTATATGCTGTTCTATTTTGTTACACAATGAAATGTCTTCGCTTTTACTAATTGTGTCTTTATACTAAATATTACGTTTCTAACTTGTTGTTATTTGAATGATACGGTGATTACGGAGGTACACGTTGTATATAAACAGCAGCTGATAAAAGTAAACAAAAAATGCACATGATTGAGGAATTTGTAGCAGACGATTTAAGAGCCAATCTGCCAGAAAACCATGCAAAACCGTCCAAATGTCACTTTTGCCAAATGAGTTCATATTTGGCACATTGGTGCACCTTAGTAATGTTAATAACTACACAAATTTTTTGGGAAAATATTGAACCGATCTGGATTTTTTAGGTGCCATCTTTTAACAGATGAAATTGCTTGAAAAACAGCAAAATAAGCCTTTTTGGCATATTTCGCTGGTTTAAATAAAAATATGGCAACAATAATAATTTTTGATAGTTTTCCTCATAATACATCACTTTAAGTGTAAGAATGCAAAGAAATAACAATGCTGTCTATTAAGTGTATGTATAATCTAACCGTATCAATATGTCTTATTTAGCTTCATGTCCAAAATGGCTGATTTTGGTCATCTTTCAAACCAAAATACTCCAAGACCCGTTTATTATTGTAAAACAACATATCTTATCGCAAAGTATAACTATATATACCCAATCAAAAAAATATCAAGCTCGGCAAATAATGTTGGTGTCTGGTATATGCCACAACAAAATGGGGTAGCCTGCATATTCAGATTTTCTCAATTTTGCCATAATTTGTAAAATCTGACATATGATAGGATATGGACTTATAAATAAGTATAACAACAAATGGAAAAGAATAATTAATGTTTCATTTAATACATTAAAAAAATAATCATACATAAATACAAATTATTCATTATAAATCTAGAGGCTCCCTTGAGCTGAAATGGCTCGTATTGACAAATTGTGCACCTAAAACATGTAAAAACGATAAAAAACACATATTTCAAAAGCAATAAATTTAAAATAAGAAGTTAAACAATTCAGAATAAGTTCAGACTATAAAAAAAATTTCTTCTGACCACTTTTGCATTTTTTTCTTATAATATATTGATATAGCTGTCAGATAATAGCAGAAAACTGTGAAAATTTGTAAATTTACACATTTCAGGGACAATAGCTCATTGATGTTATGTCCAATTTTTCAGAAAAATTTTGGGTATAACTATTTAGATCTTGTCATGTTGATAGTTTTATCAATATATATATATAGCTCTTCTTCTAAAGTTATGAAGATAATGCTTTAAAAGAAAACTGTAAACAGTTACAATATAGAGATGATTTTAACAGACACTTAGTGATGGAAATTTTTATGATCCTTTGAGCCTAGTATGCTAACAAGGCAAGATTTGCTAGGTACCTATATCTATGTTGCTGCAATGTGGTCAATACAAACATGAAAATCATAAATGCATATAAAAACATTCCCATAACTAGACAAAAACAAATTACTTAGTCTATATATACTAGTGAAAAATGTATAAAGAATTTTGAATGAAATTGGATAGCTGTTAAGATTACTGTACCTATAAGGCTCTACATCACATCCTGGGAAATAACAGAATTAAAATAAGTCATATGAATCTTCAAATTTCAATAAAGTTGAATGTGTTTTTTTATACTTGAATGGCTAGGTTTTACTATAAAGCAAGTGTACATTAACTTTCTTGTAAAAGAAAATCCATAACATTAAAATCTCCATAAATGATGAACTGCTATTTTTTGAGACATCATCCCATGGAAGATTTAACTGATGTTTTAAAGTTGGAAAGTTTCTGTTGCTTGTTTGGTTGGTTGAAATTGTTTCTGTCAGAAGCATTATCAGTCTCCCAATCTGATGCTGACTGCTGTGAGAGTTCAGTTGTTGTTGACAGAAAGGTTAGCTGTGAGTCTAGATCTGAAAACCACAAAGCATACATACATACATACATAAATCAGACTGTTAGTTTTCATATTTTTTACTTTTCTTATTTTGGGGCCTTTTATGACTGAATATATATGCAGTATGGGTCTTGCTCATTGTTGAAGGCCACTATGTCACTTGTTCTCAGTGCTGGCAATCCTACCACAATATTTTTATTTTTCATATACATGTATACCACTGACAGGAAATAAAATTGACAACTTTTTGCCATCCTTAGTGGCCATCTTGAAAATGTTTGACATCAGAAAATCATCCACATATTGTCATGATTGTGCTCATCTTTTCATTAAAGTTTCATTTAAAAGATAACACCAGTTATCTCAGTAAAGTACAAATTTTGTTGAAGATGAAGAAAAAATGCAAGTTTGGACAGAACATTCAAGCATGATACAGCTCTGAATTTGTAATAGGATTAAATATTTGACAAAGAATAGGTTTCTAACACAGAATAAATATGGTATATCTTTATATAGTTTAATAGATTCAGCATATCAGAGAACCCCAATATCAAATTGAGATTTCAAATTTAGTTTAATTTTGGACCCTTTGGCCATGTTGGCCTTCAATGTAAACCAATTACATAACAGGGCCCAAAAACTAAATACAGGTTAACTTTTGGGGCCCTTTATAGCTTACTGTTCGGTGTGAGCCAAGGCTCCGTGTTGAAGACCGTACTTTGACCTATAATGGTTTACTTTTATAAATTTTGACTTGGATGGAGGGTTGTCTCATTGGCACTCATACCACATCTTCTTATATCTATAGATTCAGCATATATAAAATTATTGTTGAAATCAAACAGATAAATTGTGGACCCCGTTTGAACCAACTTGAAAACTGGGACCAAAATCATAAATGTATCTAAGTACACATTTATATTCAGGATATTTGATTATTTCTGTATATCAAAGAACCATACATTGCCCTAATTAGAGTTCAATTTTTGTTAAAATTAAACTAAGTTAAAATTTGGACCCATTGGACTTTAAAATGTGGACAAATTTGAAAACCGGACCAAAGTTAATAAAATGTTCAGCTGGGCGCAGCTTTATACGACCGCAGAGGTCGAACCCTGAACAGTTGGGGCAAGTATGGACACAACATTCAAGCTTGATCCAGCACTGAATTTGGATTGTGATTAAATATTTGACACAGCATAGGTTTCTGACACAGAATGAATGTGGTCTAAGAACTTAAAATTTTAATTTACCTATTCAAACCATATCATTATTATTTGCTTTTATATATAAATCAAATTAAATAACCAATTTAAAATCATGAAAATGGAAAATTTTAAAGAAAAAAAATCCCTCCCAATTTTTGAACCCCTTATGATTCATCACCCCAAACTCAATCCCAGCCTTCCTTTGTGGTATGGTACCTTGCAGTACAATTTCAGAGATCCATACACTTGAACACAAGTTATTGTCTGGAAACTAGAAAATGCTTGTTTTTGGCCACTTTTGGCCCCAAATTCCTTAACGTTTAGGCAATTACCCCAAACTCAAACCCAACTTTCCCTTTGTGACATGGAACCTTGTGGTACAATTTCATAAAGATCCATACACTTACAAACAAGTTATTGTCCTGAAACTAGAAAAATGCTTGTTTTTTGCCCCTTTTTGGCCCCTCATTCCTAAAATTTTGAGGCAATTACCCCCAAAATCAATCCCAGCCTTTCCTTCGTGGTATGGTACCTTGCAGTACAATTTCAGAGAGATCCATACACTTGAACACAAGTTATTGTCTGGAAACTAGAAAATACTTATTTTTGGCCCTTATTCCTAAACGTTTTGGGCAATTACCCCCAAACTCAATTCCAGCTTTTCCTTTGTGATATGGAACCTTGTAGTACAATTTCAGAAAGATCCATACACTTACACACAAGTTATTGTCATGAAACTAGAAAATGCTTGTTTTTGCCCTAATTCCTAAAATTTTGAGGCAATTACCCCCAAAATCAATCCCAGCATTCCCTTTGTGATATGGAACCTTGTGGTACAATGTCAGAGAGATCCATACATTAACACACAAGTTATGTCTGGAAGTTACAAAAATGCTTATTTTGGCCCCTAATTCCTTAACTGTTGGTACCATAACCCCCAAAAATCAATCCCAACCTTCCTTTTGTGGTATTGAACCTTATGGTAAAATTTCATAGAGATCCATTCACTTAAACTAAAGTTAGAGTGCGAAAACCAATGTGTCTTCGGACGACGACAACGACGACGCCAACGTCATACCAATATACGACCGCAAAATTTTTTTTCGGTCTTATAAAAAGCTAAATATTAAACATTTGCATTTTGTATATCAAAGAACCTCAAGAATTCAATTTTTGTAGAAATAAAAAAAAAAATTTTGGACCATTTTGAAATCAATGTGAACCAATTTAAAATGGGGCCCAATTGCAACATCTTAAATTTAAATACATGATTAGATTAAGGAAATATTTGAGATCCCCAAAAAAGTATTTATTTTAATTTGTTCTTGTCCTAAACCATTTGTGTAAACATGCATGAACTATTTGCCATTGGATATTAGCAACCAACAACCAATCAATTAATTTAACAGGTGAAATATCTTCAAAAGTACCAATAAAAATCTCCCCCTTTTATATTTGAAATGGAATGTATGAACAGTTCATTAGTCATTGTTAGTTATTGAATAGAAACTATAGGAGCCGCCAAATATAGTTCTACAAATTAAATCAGTAAAGTGATTTTTCAATGGGAAAACCAAGTTAACAAAGACATGTTCAATAAAACTGATGTAGTACATGTATAATTATTATATAAGTGATTACATATACTTTGCATGATTACCATATTATACAAACAGTTAAATTAATATACATGATACATTAGTTAATAATATCTTACCAATATCTTCTTCTATACATGTATTTAGTTTGACCTGGCTATTGTCACTTTTACAAAAACTCATCTTAATTGAGCATTGCTTGCATAGCCCTACAAAAAAAAGTGTTAAACTATAAAATAATTGTTCAATTTTGTTTTACATGAAATAAAATATATCAGACAGGAAATGTAGGGTAGTGTAGCATCACTGTGCATGTAGTTTAAATGTATTTTTTCTTTTAAAAGGGCTCTAGAAGTAATCTACATACATGTACATGTAGGGTACTAAAATAGAACTTTACAAAAGTTTGCAATGCTTTTGATTTTTAGTCTCCATGGCCTATTAGTTCATTAAAAATATTATTCTCTGGATAAAGTTGTCTAGTGTTACATGTACAGTATGTTGTATGTAAAACATGTATTTGTATGAGGCTTTTCCAAGAGATAAAAGTTCTTTAGTAGACAAAGAGCTGAACAACTTCCAGTAAGAACTGAAAATATAACTTAGGGAAGGAATAAAACCTGTCCTGCTACATATAAATGTTGAACATGTTGAAATAAATTTAGATTATTATCATGATTATGGTCTATAAATTGATTTTTTTAAGCAGAAAATAAATATATATTGTACCCTGGTTAATAGCTTGAAAATTAAAATTCTGTCCATAGCTGACAAGGACATAAATATTTTGACCATTCTAACCCTCGGACCCTTGCTTTTTTATAATCAAATTAAACAAATGGACCCAAGACAGAACAATGTATATAAGGATATATATTATTTGTTTGCACTTTGCCGTAGGAAAAAATAAGATGTCTTAGAAACAGGTCAGGTGTAAAGAATATTCACATGCCCTTCCCCTTTTTAATCTTGCTAATGTATCAAATGTTGGTCCCCTAATTTCAGATTAACTATAAGGAACAAATGAAAATAGATTGTAAGATTTGTACCTGTTCCTACTGGAATAACTCGTCCTGTATACAGCCTGTTATGAAAGGGTGAAGATCCTTGGTCAGCTTTGTCTTTGCTGGAAGAGGGTTGGACAGGATGTTGACATCTTACTTGACTATTATGTCAATGAATTCCATAAAAAGTCCCTGTACTTCGAGCATATTCGAAGACAAGATGATGTAAACCACTCCTTGTCTTATAAAAATAATAAGGAGTCCTGTTGGAAATTCAACACCATAGTTTTCAGTATTATTCAGACTTCTGAGATGAATGGTAGTCTATTTGTATGAATATGTTTGGTTACCAATGCTGGTTTCAATACAATGGTAGAGAGTGTCGTTGATTTATTGATGGTGCTCCACAGCAGTTTTGACACTCTCAATCGCAATTCTGGTGCCAGCATATGCATAATGGTGTCTTCAAGGTGGTTCCACTCCTCACGTTTTTACTAAGAATGATTAAGAATATTTTGTTTTGCTCGTTGAAATCTAAAACACTTTTTGCTGTTAATGGCCTTATTTTTCCAATCAATATTTATCATGTTTATTCACTAAATTATTGTCTGGTAAATTATAAATATTGTCATGATTGTCAAATTTCTTGGCAGTAATCATTCTTTTTGGAAATGCTATGTTGGTCTTTAGTGCATTCAGATATTTTAAATAGTTTGTAATTTGCAGATGTATAATGCTAGGATAGCCCACATGCTCCTCCTAGATTATTAAAGTCGCAAACTTCACTGTAGACATTTGTCTGCCAAACCATCACTGGGAGCTGACATGTTTGAGATCTTACCAAAGGGAGATAAGTCAATGGAAGAGCATAAAGATGGACTCCTGGTTTCAGACAATTTATTGATTTTGCACTTGCAGTACAAAAACGTCTTATTTCATTTTTAGACAAATTGATTTTACTTTTTCAAATGATTTTATGAGCCATTTTATTACCAATTGTGTTTAGAATTTAATTAAAATCAAAATCAAAATGTGTCTATTTGGGACTAAAATCACCATTCTTCCAAGGCATAAATTAACATTTAATTGTCATTTGCCAAGCTTAATATTTTGTTTTGATATAAAACATACCCCATAGTTAAAACCGATATAAGTTGCAAACATATCCGGAATGGGTCTTGCAAGATAGAAGCGAATGAAAACCACGTAAATTCATGTATGAAAAACCCACCTTTGTGTCCGTGCTCCTGGCAGTGTGCCAGATTGTTTAAATTTTCATTTGTATTAATCATAACATAGTAAAATGGATGGATTCCAGCTGACATTACTCTAAAACTCAACTACCCCATTTAATATGCTTGTGGGTCATTCTTAAAAGGCATAAAAAGTTGGATTTTCCTTGGTTTCATTATGAATTAACAGAATTATGCAAATGAGGCTGTTACTAAAAATAGATACGATTCTGGGAAAAATTAAGTGGTAAAATTCTTTTATTTTATGTCAAGGATTAAGATGATGTATAAGAATTTGTCAAGTTGTGATTGTTGATTTGGACGATTTTCTGAATATTGCATGGTTTTCTGGCGGATTGGCTCTTAAGTAGATTATCGACTGTGGTCAAGATAGTTTGTAGTAGAGATCATTACCAAAATAAAGAAAACAAATATTAACTTATGATTATGTTTAAATGATTTGACTTTTGAATTGTGATAAAATATCATATAAATACAAGAAAATTTGAACTAACTGATTCCAAATTTCAGACAAAACTTGTAAGATTTTCTTTTCAAACTTTTACTTGTACTTATTTATCTACGTTGGTTTTGCATCTTAAACAGTTTTTAATGATGTGGGTGCCTTTTAACATGTATATTCCAATCCAATATGGCTAGGTTTATTACATAATATTAACATTATTTAGATAATTCTCTTGTCATGCTATTGAAGAATTGCATTATTGAACTTTTCACATAATAACTGTCCATAAAATGCACATAATCAGTTAGCGATTTGTATTCACTATTGATTGGTTGATTGTTGGTGGCTTAACGTCCAGTGGCAAGTATTTCATGCATATTCAGGACGAGAACAAATTAACAATAAATACAATTGGTAGGTTCTGTAATAGAGGCGTCTGGGATTGAGGTCGGAGAAATTTAGACTGCCACGGGAAATGAGGGTATATTGGATAGGGACAGAAATTTAGCCTTGCAACAGGTCACCTACGGACCCCTCAAAGAGTTGTTGCAAGGGTTCTTAACGTGCAAAGAGCGTGGCACTCTCTTTACACGAGGCATCGGATTTAACGTCCCCATTCTGACCGGACGTGGCTGCAAATTTGTACATCCCGCACAGCCAAACGGACGCCCCACTTTGACGAGGGTTTTACTGCCGGTCGGAGGAAGACCAATGATGACCATACTTCTATTCCGCAGTCACCCTTGGGGATTGTATTCACTAGAGCCCATCTCTGCTTTGGAATAATTTATTACATATTTAGTTCGTTCATAATTCGAATCCGTTTATAATTCACTACAGAGGGTGCAGTTCTAACCTGTAGAGCAAGTTAATTTGGTAACCAGTCATTTTGACTGGTCAAAGTAAACCTAAGACTAGATTTAGGACTGCTCTGACTAGTCCTAGGACCACAATCAAGTTAACTTGAAAAGCGGAATAGATATAAGAAAATGTCGTATGAGTGCCAATGAGGCAACTCTCCATCGAAGTAACATTTTTTTTAAGTAAACCATTATAGGTCAAAGTACGGTCTTCAACACGGAGCCTTGGATCACACCGAACACCAAGCTATAAAGGGCCCCAAGATTTACTAGTGTAAAACCATTCAAACGATAAACCAATGGTCCAATCTATATAAAAACAAGAATCGAGAAACACTTATGAACAACATCAGATTCCTGATTTACGACAGGTGCAAATAATTGCAACGGATTTAAACGTTTTAATGGTACCAAAACCTTCAATCGAAATGGCTTAACTCAATCGTAATGTTTGCCGAAATAGTCAACTTGGAAACAGGTCCACTGTTATATCGATTGATTCCGACTAATTCTTGTAATGAACTTGAAAAACTAACCGTTGCCTGTAGTTATTTGACAGTGTTCTTGTTGAATCCAATGATTCTTTCATGCAGAAAATGAAGTCTGGGTCGGATGTCTCGATAAATAATCGAGTTCACCTTTCCTGGTTTCTACTTTACTTAGAAAGCGTACCATTGAAACATAATGTCAACTACCACTGATATTTAGGTCATATTGGATAGGGACACACGGACCCCTCACTGAGTTGTTGCGAGGGTTCTTACCATACAGAGAGCGTGACACTCTATTTATATGGCATCGGATTTAACGTCCCTATCCTGAGCGAACGTGGCTGCAAACATCCCGCACAACCACTGGACGCCCTACTTTGGCAAGTGTTTTACTGCGTACAGTCCTTGGGTGGTGTAACTCCATACACCACTACACTGTACTTTTACAACGGTTTGTACCATTCACCATTATACTATACACCCTGTGCCATTACACCATACACGTAACACAGTTGCACCATACATCTTACACATTACACCATTATGCAATTTTATTTCAAAAAGCGTGCGACTACAAAATTATTTATTTATTTTACAAAACGAATTTTGATCACAAATTGCTGTAAATTTATGTATAAAAATAAAAATCAGCTGTTATTACCGATTTCGTTGAACACATCACTATATTTTTAATAATATTTCATGTTTTTGCTACTGAAGAAATGACTGGCACTATGTTTCATGGCACAACAAATTCCTTTTATCACATACACTGGCGCTGTTGTTATTTTACGGTTTCTATCGTAGCATGAAATTTTCTGATCAACTTCGAGTTTTATCTGATCCATATGCGAATACTCTTGTGTCGCCGTGAGAAAGTTTTGGTTTACACTTGATTTCATCGAATGTGCATTCATCAATAACGTAAATACTGTATCCTGTGTCGATTAAAATATCCACATTTGAATTATTGGTATTAACGGTTATTTTCGGTTGTCTTTTCTATACTTCACAGTATTTTCTCTTAAGCCGAATATGTATCCATCATCAGAAATGCTATTATGAGCATCATCATATTCATAATTGTCAATTTGTTTTACTCTCTCTTGTAAGTGTTAGTTACATCACGTTTGGGTCTCAATAGGGCGTTAAAATGATTCATCTTTCTACAAGTGTTACAACTTTGTCTAAATGCTGGACACTTGTTCGCATGCGGAAAGCCCCCTCCACAGTTGACTTTTTCCTTGTCTTTTGTGTCTGTAAAAGTTTGTAGGCGGGGTCGGCAGACACAGTTTTCAAACGAGATACCCCAATGATGATTGTGGCCAAGTTAAGTTAAATTTGGCCCTGCAGTTTCAGAGTAGAAGATTTTTGTAAAAGTTACCGGCCGACGACGACGCACACTAAGTGATGAGAAAAGCTCACTTGACCTTTTAGGTCTGGTGAGCTAAAAAATGTTTGAGATTCTTAATTTGGTGAGTCTCGCTGCTTTGTCTTTTTGATTTTGTAAATGGCTTTTGGATTTCAGTAAACTCTCCTGCGTTTCTGATGTATGTATTGTCCTGGTTGTACCAAAATCGTCTCACCTCGTCCTCTACTTTATTTCTCCCACTACTGCCTTCATTCCGAATTTGGAAAGTCGTTTTGCAATTGTCTCCGTTATCATTGCATCATTCTGCTCAGACACTGGTGACGTTTTACAAAGTCTGAGTAGGAACTGCAAGCTCGTGAATACTGAATAAGTTGGGAAATGTATATGCCATATGCAGGTTTTTTTCATGCTCCGATAGCTTATCACTATATCTGCTCAATCTATCATCTATTGCTTTAAATGCGCCATCTACCGAGGCCTGATTTTTTTTAATGTCATTACATTTGTCTTCATCAAATATGCAAAAATGTTTACCTGACTTCTAAGCTTCGGGTTGAATACTGTTTCAACTATGTTAAAGGCGGATGGATATCAAGAGTTCAGTAATAGTTTACTATAAAAGAGTACAGCGTGGCATCTTCTGCTAAATCATAACATTTAAAAGTTCATATTCCACTGTATTAAGCCGATTGATGTTGATTCATAATAAGTAAATGACACACAGCAAAACCGACGTCCCACTGCGGCAAGCATTGTATTGCCGGATGGAAGACACACGAGACGCGGTGGATACCAAGGGAAGACACACTTCGACAAACAAATTACTTATATGTATCAAATTATAAGCAAGGTACATTTAAAGACTTACTAGCCAAAGGTAAACTTGTAAAATAAAAAGACCAAGAAGCACGCATTCAGCTAAAAAATCAGGTAATTCCAAGTATCCAGAAATGGTAAGGAAAATTGAGATGAGTACTTCAAAATAAAATTTATCTTGGCGTTACATAAAATAATCATCTTTTCTTGATTTCAGAAACTTCACTTGTGGATGGTTCTGGATTTGGCACAGGATCAGATTTTGGACTCCCTCATAATTCTTTTTTTAGTCATAGCGTTTCTTGTGATCCCAATGGTAATGTTGACAATGATGAGTACTACTGATACAAGTGTTGTACCCAGACCTGTTATACTAACAACTCTGTCGGTTAATTATGTAGCTACGACTATTTATAGATAAAACTGGCATTCGGCAGTTTATCAAAGACAAACCAATAATATTTGGAATAAAATTGTGGGTTCTTGCATGTTTTGTTACTGGATATACATAAGATATCTTTGTGTACTTGGGTAAGAAGAGAACAAACATTGTAGAAAAATTACAGGGCTTAGCATACACAGTTGTTACCACTTTATATGAAAAATTATATGACAAGGATTTCGGCTATATGTTGATTCTTTTAAACAACATTACACAGAGCAAATGACTTACAAACAATGTTTATTTAATTGATTGATTGTTGGTTGCTTAACGTCCAGTGCCAAATATATCATGCATGATCAGGACGAAAACAAGTTAACAATAAATACAATAAGTAGGTCTTGTAATAATAGAGGCCATCCGGGATGATGGTCGGAGAAATCTGGAAAATGAGGGTATATTGGATAGGGACAGAAATTTTACCTTGCAGCAGGCCACCTACGGACCCCTCAAAGAGTTGTTGCAAGGGTTCTTAACGTGCAAAGTGCGTGGTGTGGCACTCTCTTTACACGAGGCATCGAATTTAACATTCCCATTCTTACCGGACGCGACTGCGAACTTGATACATCCCGCACAGCCAAACGGACGCCCCACTTCGGCAAGCGTTTTACTGCCGGTCGGGAGAAGACCAAGTCACCATATTTCGTTTCCCAGTTACCCTTAGGGTTGTTTTTTAATGGTATCTGTCAGATCTATTGGCACAACAATTCCTCTAGTTTTCAAACAAATTGTAGAATGGAGTTAACTTGTGTCCAGAGATGATTGTTAATGGCATAGTGGTATAATGATATTTATTTGAGAACAGCAATTTTCAGACTGAAATTGAATATAATTCTGGTGTTAATTCTGACATCACAAAGGAACAAATTATGAAAACTATCAAAGTCTTCCTTTCTGAGAGAGGTACTGAGACCAAACAAATGGAAGGGACAGAAAATAGCTTGACACTTGGCCCCAACACAGACAGAAAGTCCAAGCGCTTTAACAAAAGACTACGACCTATTGGTGACCTTCTGTTGTTGTCTATTATGTGGTCGGGTTGTTGTCTCTTTGACACATTCCCCATTTCCATTCTCAATTTTACATGACTGAAATTTTTTACAAAAGGCCCCTTCAATGTTTCAGAGAGAATGCTGCACGTCAAAAATTCTGATGGCACACGGTTTGCTTATGATGAGATATTGCAGCAAGTAACAAGCCTCTTCTCTAGAATGTGTAAGCATTTATTTTTGTCTGACACACTTTTGGTATTATACATTGAAATAGAGCATAAGAGAAAACATGATATATGTACATGACACTTGATTTTTTTAGCCAGAAAGTATATAAAAAAAAAAGATAGCAACAATGCATAGTCACTGTGGTTCTCAATTTATGCACTAAACAATATTACATATAATTTGAACATTCGCCTTCAATACTTGCAGAAAGGAGCCATTCGTCATCCACATCTTCAACTGCAGACAAGAGCAACATAATGCCATAAACGCCTTCAATATTTGCAGAAAGGAGCCATGCACCTCCAAATCTTCAACATCTGCAGACAGGAACGACATGTTGCCATTAACGCCTTCGTTTAATGTAAATGCAAACAGAAGTGTCGTCTACATATGCAGGAAGCAGCTTAGAAGAGACATTGCAGTCAACATCAACAAAAACATCGTTGACATCTACATGGGCGTTTTGTAAATCTCTGTATGATGTGGACAATTCAGAGCAAACATGCTCTTATACAACATTAACAGAAATGAATTTTCCAGGTAATTTGTTAATTATCACATTTCACGTGCATAATACGAGTTCACAATGAAGTAGTTAATCTTTGGAAAAAAAAACATTCTTGATACATATTTGTACAAATGTACATGTATTAAAAAATAATTTAATGGTCGGGTTGTTGTCTCTTTGATACATTCCCATTTCCATTCTCAATTTTATACAATGCGAATTTCATTACGTTCAATTTGTGAGTTGTCATCAATAGTTGCCATGTTATCTTGATATACTATTAAACATCCATTCAAGAGTGAGTGATAATTTAATCAATGGCCATGACAAATCATATTCAATTACATTTGGTACAACTCGTTACTGAAGATGTTGCATGTAACATAGTAATAGGAAACAAAGAAGTAGCATTGTTCACATGTTGCTGTTTCTGTTTTCTCGCCTCTTCCCTAGCTGCAAGACATTTAAGTCTAATTGATAAGTTTTGGTTTACTTTTCTCCATCACGTTCTTTCCTAATGCTTACCTTTATCTACTTTAAAAGTTGACAAATAATCTCTCCTAAACTGAGCCATTAAAATGTTCACAAATTAAGAAACCATGTTCTGAAACTGCTTTCATAATATCACATATCTTACACTTGGAATAACAATAGTTAGAACCGTCACGTACAGTATCAATTATTCCATGCTTTTCACAGAAAATTAGGTTCAATGAAGACTTCTTGTGTTCAGTGCAGTGTTTTCTTCAACAGCAGTATACATCTCACTTCTTTTTCTAACAAACTTTCACATGTCTGTAACTAGTGGGATGTACAAGTACCAAACCACACCAAAAAGAATATAACCAAATGTTTGACTAACGGGTTAGAAATATACAAGGACAAATGAAGAAAAAAACAACTTCCAAGAACAGAAGGGCTTTGATACCATGTGATGGAACTTGGTCATGTATTTGCTCTCAGGTAAACACACATCGAAGCTCAATGATGGATAATAAATGTTTGACGACTTCTCTAATATCTGCATTATTAAACGGTATTCGGATCTGTATCGCGTTTATCCCAGACGCTCAAAATTTATAATGAGTATCTAATATGCACAGGTAACAGGTCGGAGGAAGACCAATGGTGACCATATTTCTATTCCCCAGTCACCCTTGGGGTAAAATGAATCAGATCAAACTAAAGCAATCTTGATTTCTATACAATAAAAAAGTGAAACAGTTTTACCCGAACATCATATGTAGAGACGCTAATAAATTTTAAAATTTCAAAAACAACTCAAAGACCTGCGTAAAATGTAAATAGTAATTAGAGATATAAACTGGCACAACTCTAAAATTCCAAAGTGACGTCAGTTAAGATGTTACAACAACTGTGTGTAAATTCATTCCCAAAAACAGCAGTTGTGCCAGTTTATATCTCTAATTACTATTATCATTTTAGGCAGGTCTTTGAGTCGTTTTTTGGAAATTTTAAAATTTATTAACGTCTCTACATATGATGTTCGGGTAAAACTGTTTCACTTTTTATTGTATAGAAATCAAGATTGCTTTAGTTTAATAATCAGAATAGTTTGATCTGATTCATTTTACATCGTGCTCATATTGATGAAGGATATCTGTTATCCGAAATATTTATAGTTACATTTGTTCGTTTATTGTCATTTTTGGTGATGTCGTACCCTTTTAGACTGGTTATATATATATACACAAGTCTAAATTGAAAACAACGTTCAAATATATATTAAGAAAAGTTCAGTAGAATCCGTATGCTGGTAACATATAAGAAACATATATATAGTTGCTTACATCAAGTCTTTTGGTCGTTCGAAAATCAAAGGAAGTATATTTTATGCCTTTTGCACGTTTTAAATATGTAATGTATTTATATGCATGTTCTTTTTCAGTTCAACATCCAATCCAAGACAGGAAGTCTTTCTTTTTACAAAGAGAGTCACCACTTAGTAATTTTATGCCGCCCGATTCAAGGTGTCTGGAAAGTGGTACTCTAGTACAGAACAATTCTACTTAACAAAAAGCCGGTGTTTTAGTAGTTATCTTATAACACGTGGACTGTATTTCTCCACTACATGAAACTAATTTGGTAGTAATAAAATTGTGTTAGAAATTTTTGCTGACCTGGATTGGGGCACGTGCCCCGGTAAATCCTCCACTGAATAATCAAGGGCCATGGCAACGAAGCTGTCCTAGGACTAGGACGTTTCTCGGGATGGTCTAGTGACACGTCTTAGTCTTTTGAAAGGATTACGAACGTCTCCTTAAATAAGATGGTGCTTATATGACATATACATAGGTGTCTTAGGATAGTCCTATTATATACAAAATCATATGAAAGGAGCATCGATCGTGGCTCTCAAAAAGTAAGTGTGACGATGTCATATTATCACTTTTGTTTAAATAATTCGAGCTGCCTATTTTGAAGCTTAGACATTCCATTATCATTAGCAACATGTTTGCACCTAACCGAATGGTGCAATATTAATTCAGATGTGGAAAACTTATGAATTTCGTTATCAGAAAAAAATGACTTCTTTTTAAACTAAGGCTGATTACTTGTAATGCATTAGAGTAGACATAAGGACGAAACAATTAAATATATGTGTTATGATGGTCTTAGAACAATTGTAGCTAGGACTGTCCTAAGATATCGGTTGTTTTACATCCTAAGACACGTCTTAAACACGTTCTAAGACCATCCTTAGTAATGTCCTAAGACATATCTTAAGACATATACTAGGATACTTTCATTGCCACGGCCCAGGGAATTATATCCTTTTTTCTATCGACAGTTTATATATCAAGCAAATGCTTAAAATCTGCAAAATATATTATTAATACAATTTGGCGGATTTATTAAACCTCGTCCGTATTTTTCTTCTTCAAGATCATTTAAATAACCAAGCAGTTAAAGCTCAGATATTAAAAGAAACAGACCCAGCAAAGATTAAAAGATTAGGGAGAAGAGTAAAGATAGACGCAGCTGAGTGGGAGCGCGTTTCCTGTGACATTATGAAGAGAGGCATTTGGGCAAAGGTAATTAATTACAAAAATATCTTGTTATTTCTCAAGAAATAGAAAAATCTATATACAAAAAAATGACACAATATTGGTTATTTGAATAATAAATTGTCGCTACACACCTTGCGTAAAGGAGCAGATTAGGCGGCTCAAAATTATTTACATGAAAATTTTGTTTTAATTGTTCAGATCTAAAATACGGACACTGATGACTAATAAATGTATTTTATTATACCTCGGTATATATGTAAAGGGAGCGAGGATGCATATTTAATGGGAAAATATTATCGTTAAATAAAAGTTTGAACATAATAAAATTGATACGTTATTATTTATGAAAATTGAACGTCAACTTCAGAAGAGCAAACACGTGATTATAGGGCTTTAGGAATAGCCGTCGATTAGAAAATTTAATTACAATATCACGCCAGATTAGGACGTTGAATAGAGACGGGACGACAATCCGAGTCTTAATAATATATGTAACGTAATAATCATATCGACAAATATTTTTTGCACCATAAATAATTATTAAATGCCAAAAGTACGGGTTTTTTCAAATACGTTACATTTGTTATTTGGTTAATTATTTTATATTTTTGTGTTTAGAAATTCGAAAACAATTGGATAATAGCGACCTATGATAGATACTTATTCCAGTTTGACAATACCGAAATATTATTAAAAAATCTTGATGTTACAATACAATCTGCATTTTAAGACAATTGTGTGTTAACAAGAACGAATTCACAGACCTGTGTTTCATATTAATAAAAAAGTATCCAGACTAAATATTGATTGTTGATTGCTTAACGTCCAGTGGCAAATATTTCATTCATATTCAGGGATTAAGGTCGGGGAACTTTAGACTGACACAGTAAATGAGGGTATATTGGATATGGACAGCAATTAAGCCTTGTAACAGGCCACCTACGGACCCCTCAAAGAGTTGTTGCAAGGGTTCTTAACGTTCAAAGAGCGTGGCACTCTCTTTACACGAGGCATCAGATTAAACGTCCCCATTCTGAGCGGACGTGGCTGCAAATTGTACATCCCGCACAGTCAAACGGACGCCCCACTCTAGCAAGTGTTTTACTGCCGGTCGGAGGAAAACCAATGGTGACCATACTTCTATTCCCCAGTCACCCTTGGGGACTAAAGGTTGACTGATTTCCATATATCTGTATAAACTAAACAAAAAATGGTACAATAGAAAATGAGTTCCAAAACTGATAATCACAGAAAATCGTCTGACGATCCTGCGAGAACTGGCTATTGGCTGTCTGTTTCAAAAAAATGACGTAAAATTCTTCTGTCACATGTTAAAATGCATGTCTTAATGCTAAACCTTCATATTACATTTTATTTGTTTGCTCAAAATAGCTGTTTGAGAAAAGGAATTGCATACATTGATACATTCTTATTTATTGAGTGTACATTTATATATTTCTAGTTCAGCAGTGACAAGACCCTTAAAAGGTATTTAAAGGCGACTTACCCAAACATTCTGGCAGAATCCAGCCCTACGGTCCTGAAAGGGGTACTGGGTACGGACAAACAGACCCAAATGCACATGATCCAAAGTTGTGGCGAGGACGGAACCTTCTTGGGAAAGCATTGATGGAGGTGAGAGAGGACAGAATGAAGAGAGACCGAGTGAGTGTGCGAGTAAATTAGCCTAAAAATGGTGGTATAAGATAGATTATTGTTGGCAAAAGATATATTGTTTTTGGTATAAGAGAGATTATTGCTGGCAAAAGATAGATTATTTGTGGTATAAGAGAGATTATTGTTTGCATAAGAGAGATCGTGTGTGGTATAAAGAGATTATTGTTGGCAAAAGATAGATTTTTGTGGTATAAGAGAGATTATTGTTTGCATAAGAGATTGTTTGTGGTATAGGAGAGATTGTTTGCATAAGAGATTATTTGTGGTATAAGAGATATTATTGTTTGCATAAGAGAGAATATTTGTGGTATAAGAGATTATTGTTTGCATAAGAGATTATTGTCGGCACAAAACAGATTGTTCGTGACTTTCTTTTATGATATATGTATTAATTGATATTAGTAACTTATATTGTTTGAGAACAATACTTTCATTACAATTTCTCTATACCTTAACTGACTTTTCCCGGCCTATGTTTTATTTAATTTCATTCGTTTGTCCATCGATTAGATCACGTTAATGATATGTAATATTCTTGTTTTTCTTTAAATTTCCAATTGTTACGTCATGAAAAGCATACATATAAAGAAGATCTGGTCAGATTGCCAATGAGACAACTCTTCACAAGACACAAAAGTTAAGAACAAAAGTTCACCTTACAGCCTTCAACAATGACCAAAGCCGATATCGCATAATCAGCTATAAAGGTCCAGAAATCACAAATGTTAAACAATTCAATCGAGAAACAAACCAATGCGGCCCAAGTTATACACAAAACAATAAACCAAAACGCAAATATGTGACTTAGCAACAAACGACACTGAACAACAGGTTCCTGACTTAGTACATGTACATACATACAGAATGTGGCGGTGTTAAGCATGTTAGCGGGCGCCAAACTCTCCCTAACCATTTTCATTATGTTGTGTCCACTAAAACTAGATGTTCCTTTTAACCTACAGTAAGCTGCGATACTTGCATTTTCAATATGTCCCTACAAAGTTATCAATTATTACTGAAAATTATTAACAAAAAGTTATATATTAACATAAATTAAAATATATAAAGTTATGTGTCATTTGGACTCTTGTAAAGCGTTGTCTCATTGGCATTCGTACCACGTCTTCTTTTTATGATTTGATTAATTTGGAACTTTCTTTGTAGTTGAAAACAGCAATTTCTATTCGTAGAAATAAAAAATCTATTGTAGATATTAATTTCTCAATAACAGTGTTTCGTCATTAGTAATTGCTACTTGTTTAAAAATTGTCCACGTTCTGAACATGCATGGCATATAGTTGTCACTGGACGTACTTTTCAAACATTTTACTATGTACGAAGTTTCAAATAACTGTTTGATCCTTAAATTTAACTGTCTTAAGTGGAGAAATATCGTAACACACTTGTTGCCTTGATGGAATCTATATTTTCTGCGGTTTCCTTTTCTGGTGTTGAAAACATGTCCGGACTATGGATAGAAATCTCAATATGTTCTCTCACAGACCGGTAAAGGAGTCCGGAAATATCCGTAGTGATTAAAATAACAAGGTCACCTTTGACCGTAGTCGAATGATTAATTTAGTTTTGGTTGTTTAACGTGCAGTGGCCAATATTTCTTGCATGTTCAGGACGATCGGAGACGAAAATTGGAACCGATCAAGATGATTGGTGTAAATCTAAATAAATGATAGACCGAAGAAAAGTCCGGAAATATCCGGAGTGTCAAAATAAAAATTTTGATAGGTTACCTATGACCAGAGGTAAAAGTCCAGTTTATGGGTGGAAATCTAAATAAATTCCTCAGACTGCTAAAGTCTGGTAATCTTGTGAGTGTCAAAATAACAATTTCGCTAGGTTTCCCAATCATTTTGATAAGATTGATTGATTGTTGGTTGCTTAACGTCCAGTGGCAAATATTTCATGCATATTCAGGACGAGAACAAATTAACAATAAATACAATAGGTAGGTTCTGGAATAGAGGCGTCTGGGATTGAGGTCGGAGAAATTTAGACTGCCACGGGAAATGAGGGTATATTGGATAGGGACAGAAATTTTGCCGTGCAACAGGTCACCTACGGACCCCTCAAAGAGTTGTTGCAGGGTTCTTAACGTGCAAAGAGCGTGGCACTCTCTTTACACGAGGCATCGGATTTAACGTCCTCATTCTGACCGGACGTGGCTGCAAATTTGTACATCCCGCACAGCCAAACGGACGCCCCACTTTGACGAGGGTTTTACCGCCGGTCGGAGGAAGACCAATGGTGACCATACTTCTATTCCCCAGTCACCCTTGGGGTCATTTTGATAAGAAAATACTACTACTAATATGTTAGATTATTAATATTTTAAATTAACAAGGTTTAGCATGCTAGTAGTTGAACATGTGTTTTTATAAGTTCACCTTATTTCGGTCTATTAACTTGTGTTTTGATGTAAGCCCTGGTCTTGTCATCAGTACTTTTACTTTTAACAAACTGTTTTTATTCTTCACCCAAATAGGTAATAAAAGCAGTGTATGATTGCAGAGAGTTTATGATAATGACTACTTTAAGTGTTATACTCTAGCTGAATTACAACTTCAGAAGAGCAAACACGTGATTATAGGGCTTTAGGAATAGCCGTCGATTAGAAAATTTAATTTCAATATCACGCCAGATTAGGACGTTGAATAGAGACGGGACGACAATCTGGAGTCTTAATAATATATGTAACCTAATAATCATATCGACAAATATTTTTGCACCATAAATAATTATTAAATGCCAAAAGTACGGGTTTTTTCAAATACGTTACATTTGTTATTTGGTTAATTATTTTGTGTTTAGAAATTCGAAAACAATTGGATAATAGCGACCTATGCCAGATACTTATTCCAGTTTGACAATACCGAAATATTATTAAAAAATCTTGATGTTACAATACAATTTGCATTTTATGACAATTGTGTGTTAACAAGAACGAATTCACAGACCTGTGTTTCATATTAATAAAAAAGTATCCAGACTAAAGATTGATTGTTGATTGCTTAACGTCCAGTGGCAAATATTTCATTCATATTCAGGGATTAAGGTCGGGGAACTTGACTGACACAGTAAATGAGGGTATATTGGATATGGACAGCAATTAAGCCTTGCAACAGGCCACCTACGGACCCCTCAAAGAGTTGTTGCAAGGGTTCTTAACGTTCAAAGACCGTGGCACTCTCTTTACAAGAGGCATCAGATTAAACGTCCCCATTCTGAGCGGACGTGGCTGCAAATTTGTACATCCCGCACAGTCAAACGGACGCCCCACTCTAGCAAGTGTTTTACTGCCGGTCGGAGGAAACCAATGGTGACCATACTTCTATTCCCCAGTCACCCTTGGGGACTAAAGGTTGACTGATTTCCATATATCTGTATAAACTAAACAAAAACTGGTACAATAGAAAATGAGTTCGAAAACTGATAATCACAGAAAATCGTCTGACGATCCTGCGAGAACTGGCTATTGGCTGTCGGTTTCAAAAAATGGCGTAAAATTCTTCTGTCACACGTTAAAATGCATGTCTTAATGCTAAACCTTCATATTACATTTTATTTGTTTGCTCAAAATAGGTGTTTGAGAAAAGGAATTGCATACATTGATACATTCTTATTTATTGAGTGTACATTTATATATTTCTAGTTCAGCAGTGACAAGACCCTTAAAAGGTATTTAAAGGCGACTTACCCAAACATTCTGGCAGAATCCAGCCCTACGGACCTGAAATGGGGTACTGGGTACGGACAAACAGACCCAAATGCACATGATCCAAAGTTGTGGCGAGGACGGAACCTTCTTGGGAAAGCATTGATGGAGGTGAGAGAGGACAGAATGAAGAGAGACCGAGTGAGTGTGCGAGTAAATTAGCCTAAAAATGGTGATATAAGATAGATTATTGTTGGCAAAAGATATATTGTTTTGGTATAGAGAGATTATTGTTGGCAAGATAGATTATTTGTGGTATAATAGAAATTATTGTTTGCATAAGAGAGATCGTGTGTGGTATAAGAGAGATTATTGTTGACAAAAGATAGATTTTTGTGGTATAAGAGATTATTGTTTGCATAAGAGAGATTGTTTGTGGTATAGAGAGATTGTTTGCATAAGAGATTATTTGTGGTATAAGAGATATTATTGTTTGCATAAGAGAGAATATTTGTGGTATAAGAGATTATTGTTTGCATAAGAGAGATTATTGTCGGCACAAAACAGATTGTTCGTGACTTTCTTTTATGATATATGTATTAATTGATATTAGTAACTTATATTGTTTGAGAACAATACTTTCATTACAATTTCTCTATACCTTAACTGACTTTTCCCGGCCTATGTTTTATATAATTTCATTCGTTTGTCCATCGATTAAATCACGTTAATGATATGTAATATTCTTGTTTTTCTTTAAATTTCCAGTTGTTACGTCATGAAAAAGCAAACATATAAAGAAGATCTGGTCAGATTGCCAATGAGACAACTCTTCACAAGACACAAAAGTTAAGAACAAAAGTTCACCTTACAGCCTTCAACAATGAACAAAGCCCATATCGCATAATCAGGTATAAAAGGTCCAGAAATCACAACTGTTAAACAATTCAATCGAGAAACAAACCAATGCGGCCTAAGTTATACACAAAACAATAAACCAACAAGCAAATATGTGACTTAGCAACAAACGACACTGAACAACACATTCCTGACTTAGTACATGTACATACATACAGAATGTGGCGGTGTTAAACATAGTAGCGGGCGCCAAACTCTCCCCTAACCATTTTCATTATGTTGTGTCCACTAAAAACTAGATGTTCCTTTTAACCTACAGTAAGCTGCGATACTTGCATTTTCAATATGTCCCTACAAAGTTATCAATTATTACTGAAAATTATTAACAAAAAGTTATATATTAACATAAATTAAAATATATAAAGTTATGTGTCATTTGGACTCTTGTAAAGCGTTGTCTCATTGGCATTCGTACCACGTCTTCTTTTACGATTTGATTAATTTGGAACTTTCTTTGTAGTTGAAAACAGCAATTTCTATTCGTAGAAATAAAAAATCTATTGTAGATATTAATTTCTCAATAACAGTGTTTCGTCATTAGTAATTGCTACTTGTTTAAAAATTGTCCACGTTCTGAACATGCATGACATATAGTTGTCACTGGACGTACTTTTCAAACATTTTACTATGTACGAAGTTTCAAATAACTGTTTGATCCTTAAATTTAACTGTCTTTGAGTGGAGAAATATCGTAACATACTTGTTGCCTTGATGGAATCTATATTTTCTGCGGTTTCCTTTTTCTGGTGTTGAAAACATGTCCGGACTATGGATAGAAATATCAATATGTTCTCTCACAGACCGGTAAAGGAGTCCGGAAATATCCGTAGTGATTAAAATAACAAGGTCACCTTTGACCGTAGTCGAATGATTAATTTAGTTTTGGTTGTTTAACGTGCAGTGGCCAATATTTCTTGCATGTTCAGGACGATCGGAGACGAAAATTGGAACCGATCAAGATGATTGGTGTAAATCTAAATAAATGATAGACCGAAGAAAAAGTCCGGAAATATCCGGAGTGTCAAAATAAAAATTTTGATAGGTTACCTATGACCAGAGGTAAAAGTCCAGTTTATGGGTGGAAATCTAAATAAATTCCTTCAGACTGCTAAAGTCTGGTAATCTTGTGAGTGTCAAAATAACAATTTCGCTAGGTTTCCCAATCATTTTGATAAGGAAATACTACTACTAGTATGTTAAGATTATTAAAATTTTAAATTAACAAGGTTTAGCATGCTAGTAGTTGAACATGTGTTTTTTTATAAGTTCACCTTATTTCGGTCTATTAACTTGTGTTTTGATGTAAGCCCTGGTCTTGTCATCAGTACTTTTACTTTAACAAACTGTTCTTATTCTTCACCCAAATAGGTAATAAAAGCAGTGTATGATTGCAGAGAGTTTATGATAATGACTACTTTAAGTGTTATACTCCTAGCTGAATTACAAGTCCTTGGACTAGACTTAAATAAATTTGATACCCATGTACACAATCTAATCAATATAATAATACAACTGTCTTGCTGTTGTGCCTCCTGTTTATATATTGATAAGTTAAAGACTATGAAAACTACCAGTACACCAGTATTTGATTAATCCTTGGTTTTGGATGAATTTTTCAAAATACTATTCTTATTCCTGGCCTAGATTACCTTAGCCGTATTTGGCACAACTTTTGGGGAATTTTGGAACCTCAATGTTCTTCAACTTTGTGCTTGTTTGGCTTTATAACTATTTTGATCTGAACGTCACTGATGCGTCTTGAATACTAAATTTGTACATCCCGCACAGCCAAACGGACGCCCCACTTTAGCAAGGGTTTTACTGCCGGTCGGAGGAAGACCAATGGTGACTATACTTCTATTCCCCAGTCACCCTTGGGGATTAAAATAATGGAGCATATGCCACAGGACTTCAAACTTCTGTACCCCAATACTCGTGTAATAGGACTGTACAGAAATTTTACAGAAAGACCATCTTCTTTAGCTTTAACGTCAAAACATTTTTATCGTATTAAGAGTCACAACAAATGCAAAGGATTGAAATTACAAAGCATAGTTGATTTATTGAGTGATTAGAACCAGGAGATCAAATAATGGCGGACAAAGGGTTTATTTTGAATAAATTACTGAAAGATACGATACATGTGTAACAATAGCAACATCGTACTTCCTCTGCAGAGATGGACAGTTTACACCATCACAAATTCAGGACAATCATTAATCAAACAAAAAAAAACTAAATCATCACATATTAAAAGTCGGCATTTTGTTTCATTTATACATACAGTTACATATTTTAGTTAAAGAAATAAGTTTAGAGTTCAACTTTGAAATCTTAAGTATATGGTGACTGAAATTTTCCTGATTTGCAACGAGGTTATAAATTTTCAGCAATCTCTCCATAGTGACTGCTCCATGTATCCATACTGCTTTCGGAAACACATTCGCTTTTCATATCTTTGTAAAATTAAAAGGGAAATTAGGGGTGAGTCAGAGACAACAGCCGGAGGTCACCAATGACCTTTAATGCAGCAAGAAAACATTATAAATGAGGGATACATTTTTGCATAACTTTTAACCACTATTAGGAGATGCTGCTTACTTAATTTTCTTTCTCCCTCTAAGATCAAGGTCTTCAACTTGTAGGTTTTCATTGAATCCCATTTGATGTTATTTGTAACAGCAGGATCCTTAGAGATGGAAGCCATCTCCATGTTATCTAGTTATAATAATACCTGCTGCCATTTGAGTTGAGTTTTATGATTTTTCAAGCATGGTTCATTTATTGGATTTTCATGTTCAACTCCGTTTTTGGAAGATGGTAGTGCATAGATATCACCAGAAAGACATAGTTGTTGTTGATGACAAAGGTATAATACATGTGAAAAGAATTGTCACTTACTTTTCTTATAGGTGAAAATAGTCAAAAAATGGATCGAATACATATTAATTAAATATAGATTGATTGTTGATTTCTTGACACATATTTCATGCATGTTCAGGACGAGAACAAGTTAACAATATATACAATAGGTAGGTCTTGTAATAAAAGAGGCCATTCGGACACCTCAAAGAGTTGTTGCAAGGGTTCTTAACGTGCACAGAGCGTGGCACTCTCTTTACACGAGGCATCGGAATAAACATCCCCATTCTGACCGGACGTGACTGCGAATTTGATACATCCCGCACAGCCAAACGAACGCTCCACTTCGGCACGCGTTTTACTGCCGGTCGGGAGAAGACCAAGTGACCTTATTTCGTTTCCCCAGTCACCCTTGGGGAAAATAAATATAGATTAGAATATCCTTTTTTTGTTAAATATTTGATGCAAATATGAACACAAGAAGATGTGGTATAGTAGCCAATTATTACAACTCTCTACCAGAGACAAAAAAAAACATAGAAGTTAACAAATACAGGTCACCATACAATCTTCGACAATGAGCAAACCATCATACTGCACAGTCAATTGTTAAAGGCCCTAAATTGATAAATGTAAAACAAATTAAATGATAAAACAAGCAGTCTGGTCTATTTACCAAGATTGAATGGAAAACAAATAGGATATTCAGCATATATATGAAAGTTTATATTTGGTTATCACAATTATGTTTTTGCAATTATCATCATGATCATGTCTGTCAGTCTGATTTTTATTCAATACTTATATATTCTAATCCAGCAGTTCAATTTTATTTTCAATAAGTTAAACTTGTTTGTAACAGGCTGCAAGATAGGAAATTTCTGTAACTTCAATGAAGTCTCCTTTTTACACGTAGACAGCACATGAGGACACTAGAGTTCTGTGCCTGTGAGATGATGCTGTAATATTGTAAACAATATGATTTGTGGCCATCTTCACCAAAGCATCTACGTCTTGCTTTCCATATTGATCTTTTAAGATGGCTGAACGGTCTCTTACTTGAGTGCCAGGTTTCAGCCAAAGGCTTCTGTGGAGCACTGAAGGCTAGACAACCTAAGCTTGATAAATTCCTTGTGACTAAGGAAGTAAATTATTTATATTTTATAAAATAGATGAATGGTAAATTGGTTATATCTTAGTACACCCCGAGGTTGTTTTTTTTTTTTTTTTTGCCAAGTTTGCATATTTTAATTCAATGTTCCAAAAATGAGTAAAAAGGACACAGAAAATAGCATCAGATGAAGTAAATATTGATTGATTGATTGTTGGTTGCTTAACGTCCAGTGACAAATATGTCATGCATATTCAGGACGAGAACAAATTAACAATAAATACAATAGGTAGGTTATGTAAGAGAGGCGTCCGGGATCAAGGTCGGGAGAAATTTAGACTGCCACGGGAAATGAGGGTATATTGGATAGGGACAGAAATTTAGCCTTGCAACAGGTCACCTACGGACCCCTCAAAGAGTTGTTGCAAGGATTCTTAACGTGCAAAGAGCGTGGCACTCTCTTTACACGAGGCATCGGATTTAACGTCCCCATTCTGACCGGACGTGGCTGCAAATTTGTACATCCCGCACAGCCAAACGGACGCCCCACTTTAGCAAGGGTTTTACTGCCGGTCGGAGGAAGACCAATGGTGACCATACTTTTATTCCCCAGTCACCCTTGGGGGATGAAGAAAATAATATAAAAAGTAACAGTTCACTAGTTAAAATTTGATCAAAAATTGTTATTACATATATTCGTTTTTTTATATAGGAAAGGAAATATATAAACTGCTGATAAATGATACCATACATCAATTTCGGCAGTTTTTGTATTGTATGGATTATCCAACAGATGCAGGCAGATCAACTGTGAGAAATATTTTTCCAAAACTCAAATTTCGGCAACAGTTACATCAACATTGTTTTTATGGTTTAGTCGAAGTCATGGTCACTGTTATGGTTTTCACATGACCAATGCAGAATGCCGAACAGATCCATCAGCCAGCCTCCTTTACTCACATCCATCAGCCAGCCTCCTTTACTCACATCCATCAGCCAGCCTCCTTTTACTCACATCTAGAGCATCCACCAACAGATATCTTCTATGATTTTGCATGTAATCTACAGGAGTATTGCCTAAACAGAAAGTGGCTACTACCGATGTGTTCGTTTCTTCCATGATATTTTCCACGGGTACTCTAACAAATGCTCATGTGCCAAAACTTAGAAATATGTGAACAATTCAACAGCTTAATCCAGTGTATAAAGTCCCTAGAACGGCAAATAACAGGAACATTTCTGTTTTTATCTGCAGTTTTTTTTTTCCATGAATGAAATTAAGAGAAAAAAGGGGAAAATATCAGAAACGAATTGCAGTGGCAGTTGCTGGGGCTAAATAACTACAAACAACACCCATATTAAGTTTTCAAATTATAATATTTAGTTCCAAATATTTTTACTTGCACATATATATTTCACTTTTAAAAACTCAATATAATCCTTGTCATTTATCTGAAATTTCTATTTTCTGAATGAGGTAACACATTATATTAGTTTATAATGGTTAAATCTCTCTTTGTTTATTAAAAATCGTTTGATATCTTATAAATGTCTCTGAATATCATAGTGTCATATTCTTTTAGTTTTTAAACGTTCTTTAGTATTAAAATGTTTTGTATTTTATTGGTCTAATCTCTCTCTGTTCGTTAAAATGTTTGTCTTATTCTCTTAGTCAGCCATCGGTAAAGGGTTTGTAATATAGTATCCAACTTGTGGTTCCTCTTCAGCCAACCAAGTGTTCCGGATGAATCTCAAGGCCATATTGATGACGTTTTACTCTCTTAAGACTTAAATTAATTTGTATAAGAAATAACACCAGCCAGTTTAAAGCCAAATAAATATAATTCGCATCATTATGATATGCTCGTCCTCTTCTCTTTGACGGTAGTATTGTCATCTCTATTACTATACGGTAAACGGACATAAAGTCACAAATTTGATAGGACAAAAAAGTCACAATTAATTTGTAGACATTTGTTTGAATATACAAGAGAACGATCTTGATAAATGAAAATTAATATGAAATTTTAATCATGCACAGGATATCTTTCCTGGCAACATGAAGCCACTTTGACATTTTGTTTTCACAACAATAATTTGGTCATTATTTATAATCATTGAATTAATTTTAATTACAAAGTTGTTTTATAAAACTAGTTCAAGAAAAACTCCAAATAATATTTTTAAATTTAGTTTTTTTCTTGTTCAAAGAAATATATTCTCAAACCTGAATTGTGACTTTTAACTGCGAGTTAAAATCGTTTTTGAAAATAATTTTGTCGTTGCATGTATTTCAAGTTATAAATTAATTCACCATAGATAGCAGGACCAAATTTTTGTATTAAAAATACTATTCCAGTAAGATAAGAGAGTAAGTTAAGTACAGCTAACCATTTATTATTCGAAATTAAAATGAAACCATTATAACTGATCATTAATTAGATCAACGATTTCGAAATTGGCAGTTAGTCTGCTCCGATTATTCGAAAAAGTTTTCCAAGGACGAGACTAAATCAACTTCATATGCTGTTTTCAGCATAGCTTAAAATGTTTGTTGAGTGCAACAAAAATTGAAGTTTAAACGACCTTCGGTGGCTATACAGTCGTTGCATGTTTGGTCCGTTGTGTGGAAATTTCTTACTGAGCATGTACAAGTATTAAAGCTTTGCTAACTGCCAACAACAAAAGTATAAGCCTCGTTGTGGAAATATCGTCAGAGACAGTTATACGGTACGTCTAAACACTGCTAAGGAGTCCTTAGTGCACTAAGGACGTATACTATGCCACTA
Source organism: Mytilus coruscus (assembly GCA_017311375.1). NCBI lineage: Eukaryota > Metazoa > Mollusca > Bivalvia > Mytilida > Mytilidae > Mytilus > Mytilus coruscus. The sequence goes on from CM029605.1 coordinate 55,002,204, forward strand.
AGGACTAGAAGGGGTGCTGTTACATGTATTATTTTTCCATATAAAGTTAGAGATTGATATTTAATGCATAAATTAAAAATTTTATAGAAAAATAATCACAAATAAACGAGTTATTAAGCATTGTTTAAGCACGTGCCCATTTTTCTTTGATATGCCGAAAATCAGTGAACCGATTGACACGTGCCATATAGCATAACAACTGAATAAACAATCATAATCTTTTTATTTTAAGTAATTACAATTGTATCGAAAAGATTAATGCTTAATAATTTATAATTAAATATGTTGTTCTTATTTGCAATGATTAAAAGGACAAATAATTTTATTTATTAATTTATTCTTTCTCGACAAAGTTATTTGCCATTTTTGCACGACTTTGATGTGCGCCAACTAATAAGTGAAAGAGTGTGGTCAGCTTGTTAAATGTTTATGTAAGAGCATGGAAGTAATTAATATTTAGAGATACCAAGACAAAAGGAATAGATATATTGATAAGTTTTTTGTTTTAATTTTAATTCGGAAAAGATGCGTGTTTCATTAAAATTTATGAGTAAATTCTGAAAAAATTATCAAAACCTGGTGTTTGCTTCTCCACTTTCTATTACTGCTTCATACTTAGTACGAATTACGATTGAATTGAAAAAAATCATGTGACGTCCTTGGGGTTATTCAAAACCACTAGTTTTCAACCAGTTTGATAGCTGTTTACAAAGGCTTCATACCCTACCTATTTTTGTAATTGTTCGACATTTGTAATTTTCTAAAAGTATAAGAAGTTTAAATATCATTATCGAATTTTGAAGTTTCATTTTCAAAATATATAAAGGAGATAAATGTTTTTTTAAATGTTCCACAGTTTTAGCACATTATTTACGAAAATTATCCCGTATGTGTTAATTTAGAGCTATAGATATAATTTTGACATAAAAGGGTTATGCTTCGTACTAATGCCTTGAAAATATGCTTTTCATGATGTGAAAATAATCATTTTTGTAATACAAGATAATTTGAATACTTTATACCGAAATCTATCACGTGTAAAATGAAAAAACAAGGATTTGTATAGTATATTACTATACAAATCCTTGAAACAAAACCAATACTACAGTCTATGCAAAAGTCCACGAGATTCCAATCCTTCTTACTCTACAAATCCTTGCTCTGTCCAAACTGTTCATGTTTTAAATACGTCTGTTTACATGTAGCTTGCATTAAATAAGTTTGGTATTACGTAGTAAATATTTTTATCATATTGAATTCGTTTTGTCCAGAAATATATTGCTCAAACGTTTTCTTCATATGATAAAATTTTGAAATGAACCATAGCAAACGCATAAGATAATCTCTGCCCAATCAGTTCATATATGAAATTAGTATGGTTGCATGTAGTAAAGATTTATTATCTTAATGATTTCGTTTTGTCCAGTAATACATTGCTTAACGTCTTCATATATGAAAATAAATTTAGATAAATTGCTCTGGAAACAAATCTATTATTTACAAGAAATAATTACAAAATACTCTTGAGAATCTGAAAAAAAACATGAATAAAATTTTAACAACTTATTCAGTGCGAAGTCAAATCAAAATTGATCACTGAAATATAATCTGAAAAACAATTCATTTATTAGTATCCAACTTTTCCAATATTGTCGATTAAACACAACAGATAGCAGGATTCCCATGTAATCAGTTATGTAATTTGACACGTGTCTAACGGTTCATTGATTTTCGGCATATCAAAGAAAAACAGGCACGTGTCTACACAATATTGAATAACTCATTTATTTGTTATTATTTTTCTATAAAATTTGAAATTTATGCATTAAATATCAATATCTACCATAATATGAAAAGAAATTAAAGGTAATAGCACCCCATCTAGTCCTAAGTGGCATATCATAAGCCCTTATAGTGCACCAAGGACTCCTTAGCAGTGTTTAGACGCACCCATAGTTATAAAGTACTTTTGTCGTTGGTAGTAAGCGTAAGTAACTTGTCCAATATCAACCTGTTTGTTACCTGTTATGACACTGATTTAACCTCAAATAAGAGTCGGAATTCTGCGCGGCTGTCGTTAGATAAATTACATACCATTAAACATCAGAACTGAAAATAATGCAAAGACTTTATTTATAAATGTTCAACCAGTTAAAGCAGGTGTAAAATTGTAACATGTAATGATTATGATTAAATGACAATTGATGATGAGTATCATATCACAATCATTACATGTTACAATTTTACTTAGTTGAGGAGCATGACATTGGCTGTGACGAAAATGTAACGATATGTGCTTTCATCAATTATTTAAATTTTCCCGCTTACTACCAACGACAAAATTACTTGCGAAGTACCTCCGAACGATATTTTCACACAACGGAGGTTTTGTACAGGTAATTGTAAAGTAATGATCCACTACATGTCATGATGTAAATTACATAAGTCATATTTTAATATCTCGGGCATAACTAAAAAACCCCAAGGGTGACTGGGGAATAGAAGTATGGTCACCATTGGTCTTCCTCCGACCGGCAGTAAAACTCTTGCTCTCCCCAAGGGTGACTGGGGAATAGAAGTATGGTCACCATTGGTCTTCCTCCGACCGGCAGTAAAACCCTTGCTAAAGTGGGGCGTCCGTTTGGCTGTGCGGGATGTACAAATTTGCAGCCACGTCCGGTCAGAATGGGGACGTTAAATCCGATGCCTCGTGTAAAGAGAGTGCCACGCTCTTTGCACGTTAAGAACCCTTGCAACAACTCTTTGAGGGGTCCGTAGGTGACCTGTTGCAAGGCTAAATTTCTGTCCCTATCCAATATACCCTCATTTCCCGTGGCAGTCTAAATTTCTCCGACCTTAATCCCGGACGTCCCTATTACAGAACCTACCTATTGTATTTATTGTTAATTTGTTCTCGTCCTGAATATGCATGAAATATTTGCCACTGGACGTTAAGCAACCAACAATCAATCAATCAATCATAACTAAAAAGTACCGAAAACCGATTTTTAAGTGAATATTTTAAGTCCAAGGACAATTACTCTGCACAAAATATCAGGCCGGAACATATTTTATAATAGATCTACAGCTTTACATGATAATACAATAGATCAAATATTTTGTTCTGCAACATTTTTCTACCTCATCTGTTACACCAGACTCCTAGAAATTTGTCAAGAGTTGCATGTTTGAAACTATTTTTCTCCATGTATTTTCATTTGTACTCGCTTCAAGGAATTTGTCTATTTCTGAAAAAACTTGTATCTTGAATTTTCTGTTGATTTGTTCTGTGAATGTTGAACCTGAAATCCTTCAACATTTTTCTGCAAAACTCTTGTTATCATACTAAATTACGGATAAACAATGCAACTAACTGTGGACAAAACAAGCCCACTTAAGCTTACATTCCCTATCTGTTTTCTTCAGGTATATAATCATGTTAAGCAAGGCGTCATTTTCTATTCTTGCCTTTTCTAAGGCACCACTTTAAGCATCTAGTAGGCAAATGTCTAGTTACATTGTGATGAGGTTGGTCATTTAAAGCAGACTTGCTAGCACTAAAGAAGTTATGGTTATAGTAGGGTTGATGTGGAGTGGAAGGGTAAGAAGATGCCATTAAAAGAATGAGGTGTACACATCCACAAAATAGGTGGATGTGTACACATATTTCATTACTTAAAGGATGAGGTCGTAGCACTCGGAACAAAAGAACCAATAAATGGCACCAAAGGACCTTCTCTCTCATTTGGACTTCAAACTTCTGACTTTTTCTGACATATAATTGCATATACATTTTAAGTATTTACATTCTTTCTTCTACAATGTCAATAGCTGTAAGTGGAAGTGTTCTAATTTGAACTTGCAAGTATTTCCGTATATGCTTTACCTTTTTTCATCTAGCCACTACGATTTTTTTTATGATTAGCAAATGAATGTATTCATTCTAGTCTTTAATCATGACTTTATTAGTCTGAAACATAAACGCTAACATTTTCTTGTAACAAACCCCAGGGGTGACTGGGGAATAGAAATATGGTCACCATTGGTCTTCCTCCGACCGGCGGTAAAACCCCGCTCAAGTGGGGCGTCCGTTTGGCTGTGCGGGATGTACAAATTCGCAGTCACGTCCGGTCAGAATGGGGACGTTAAATCCGATGCCTCGTGTAAAGAGAGTGCCACGTTCTTTGCACGTTAAGAACCCTGCAACAACTCTTTGAGGGGCCCGTAGGTGGCCTGTTGCAAGGCTAAATTTCTGTCCCTATCCAATATACCCTCATTTTCCCTTGGCAGTCCAAATTTCCCCGACTTCATCCCGGACGGCCTCTATTACAGGACCTACCTATTGCATTTATTGTTAACTTGTTCTCGTCCTGAACATGCATGAAATATTTGCCACTGGACGTTAAGCAACCAACAATCAATCAATCTTGTAACAAAATTGTGTTATTAGCACAACAATCACAATGGGTAGTACTGTTGCATGCTGCTGGTTGTGCCCTCTGCAATGGCATAAATAGATATATATCAGTTTGTGAATTTTCTTCTTGGCTATCCTAAAACATTTTTAATAAATATCTATATGAAGAAAAAATTTACAATGCATTTTTTTATAATTGACATCTACAAAATATTAGGTTTAATCAATTAGTGATCTTAAATCCTGATTAAGCAGTTCAAATTTCCGCGATATTCATCTCGTATGGTTTCTATTACTATACTATTGGTTTTATTGGTTTTATTGTTAAAGAGGGACTAATGATACCAAAGGGACAGTCAGACTCATAAATCGAAAATAAACTGACAACACCATGGCTAAAAATGAAAAAGACAAACAGACAAACAATAGTACACATGACACAACATAGAAAACTAAAGAATAAGCAACACGAACCCCACTTGTTCTTGTCCTTTACATGCATGAACCATTTTCCAATAGACGGACGTTAAGCAATCATCAATCAATAAGTCATAATTTTAGCAGTTTATTATAAAAGAAAGGCGGAAGACACCGAAATAAAGATTAAAAATTCTGCTCAACTGTACAATTCGAAACATACCACGAGAACATATACAATTGAAACAAATTTTAAGTAGAGTTCCTTTATTTACATATTTGCTGTATTTGTGCTCAAAACACGGCAATATAAAGCTTTATGTAAATGACCTCAATAGCGCTACAGGCTAAGAAATTTGACAGACGGCAAACACCCAAAGAAACTTTGTCATACAAGAAGGAGAAAACGTCGAAAAAGAAAAGAAAGCAAAATGTAGATGATAATGGCATAAAAGAAAGAACGCATCGATGTAAAGGCAATTTCGATAAGATTTTGTCAGGGGCAGATAACCCCGTAAGGACCTCATTATGTATTCATATATTCATTAATGGCATAGCTGCGTCTATCGATGAAAATGTATGAATTCAGATTACATACATACCTATGCTAAATAAAATCGGGTATTTATTATATCATATAAATTGGCTTACTGCTTCTGTACATTACCCTAGAAACTTCATAGAGTTCAAAGGTGTGATTTTTAACAGCCTTTTCAATGCGACTTGAAGACTTCAGTTTGGTCAGTAGCAAGCATCATGATCTTTTATCCAGTTTTCATGAACAATAGAAATCTTAATTTCTACTCAGAATTCTATTATGCAATATTTAGACCTGTCCAAATGAAAAAAAAAACCTTTCCGAATTTTTGACAAATGGAACTTTGTATTTAGATACAGACTTTAACATTTTAATTTCATCTATAATATGCGACTCCCCTGCAAAAGCATTTGTTAAAAATGTTAAACAATATTCTGGCTACAGTGGATGTGACAAATGTACACATAGTGGAACCTCGATTGCTAAAATTACTTATCCCGAGATTGACTGTGTGCTAAGGTCTGATGTTGATTTTGAAAATATAATTGACTAAAGGGTCTATCACCATTGGTGGGAACACTTGGCATGGTATCTCAATTTCCAGTTGATTACGTGCATTTAGTAACTGGGTTCCATTATATGTTCTTGACTTATTGGTTAAAATAAATAAATGCCGTGTATTCCAGTAATAAAACTAGACACTGAGAATTTCCTTTTCATCATCAGTTGTTATCATTCTAAACATCTTGTAAATATTGGTTACTTTTTGAAAATTTTTCATCGTCCGATCTATTTCACGCAACTGATTTTCTAAATAAGCTATTCTTCATTTATTTTCTGTGCAATAGTCACTTTGAAATATACATACTTTTTCCGCAAGTTCATTTCTATATTTTTTTCTATTCCCGCAGTTATTTTTAATTTTTTGTTACAAATCATCAGTTTATTTGAAGTAGTAGCTAGATTTTCACTAATTGTGTCATAAGATTATGATTAAACTATATCATACTGCTTTAAAAGAGCATTTCATCTTAAAATGTGAATACCTTTTCTTAGGAAGGAAAGAAAGACAAGGGAAACTGACATAATTCCTGATCTCCCAGAGGAGGCTCAATTGATTTGAACTGAAAATACTAACTGTAATTAATATTGAATGATATGCAGATAATTTGTGCAGAACAAAGACCAAAACAAGTCTATTACATGTTTTATTCAAATTCATCTACGGAATATGCCCCAACATGTCTTATCTACCACATATATATTTATATGTGTATTTTTCTTTTGTCAATCCTGTATCGGGTAAATAGTTTAGATCAGGCAGTTTGCCAAGAAATTGTTGTCAGTATTATTATACTACAGCTTTGATTCTGGTTTTGTGGTATAATTAACAACTAAAACACACCCGCGAAATCGCGGGCATTTATAGCTTGGTTGAAAGTATGTAAACTGTTGTAGGGAGAATTTTGTAAAAGATTTCATGTCTGGAGAATTTCAGAAAAGGTATCAAAATTCATAGGTACTTAGAAACAGTTTAAGCCCTCTCCCTTGCTTCCAAAGTCCCATACCTGCCAATATTTCAAAATGCTCATGGGGGTTTTACGTGCAAGATGGCTGTCATAGTCCTACAAAACCTTTAAAGGGGCCTTCAAATTCATTTTTATGTTGTTTATTTGTTTCTCCATACTCTTACAATGCTATACCAATGGTAAAATTGATTGTTTTGTTTTAAATTGTGGACAAAATTGCTATTTCAAAATTTCAAATGGGGAGCCTCCATGGGGGAAATCCTCCGCAAATAGTGACAGTTGGCAGGTATGAAGTCCGTTATTTTTTTTTTTTTTCTGTTAAATTCCATTATTTTCGCGTTTCTATATACTATGAACATTTATATACTATAATTAATGTGTATTTGCTATCAACTATCTTCTTCTAGGCAATCACTGCTATATTATATAGAAAGTCTAACGTTACGGTACCCAAATTGCACCGAGTACCCAAATTGCACCTATTCAACATAAACAGCTGAGAAATTCTTAAAAGTTTTCTTTGAGACTAAACAATTTATATTTTAGTTATTTGACATTATACACGTCTTACAAAATAGGTGAATATATTCAAATATACACTAAACGTTCACAGTTTATATCAACAGCTGAAGCTTTAACTGGAAAAGAAAAATGTACGAAAACGCCGCCATGCGACGTTCACAAAAAGTCATCTTTTAAAAATGAACAAAAAAAAATATGTTACAAGCATCCATTGTAAAAGAAATGAATGGTGAGCATGAACTAATGTCAAATTGTTCTAAATATTTGAAAAAATAAAACAAAACATCTGTTATTTGATTTTTAATGATCTGAATTTAAGCATGGATGCAATTTGGGTACTCCTCATTACGGAATCATGGATAGTTTGGAGGTCGATTCAAACACATTTTTCTATTACTCAATAGGGATTAAAAATCAAATTGGTGTACCTATATAATAAAGAAGGATACGGCTACAAAATAAACACAGAATGGAAATTTTTGTCTTTATCATAAAAAAACTTAGGTGAAAAAACTGTCAAAATAGGTGCAATTTGGGTACCGTCACGTTCTATCAACGCGACTGGTGATAATTATTGTCCTGTCCCCGAGTACTCTTATGAAATGTATGTGCAAGTTAAAATCCGGAAGACCTGTTTGACTTGAAAGCGAAATCGCGGGCATATTAAGCTTGGTTGAAAGTATGTTTTTATTTTAGGATGAATTTTGGAAAAAGATTTTATATCTGGAGAATTTAAGAAATGATATAGGTACATGGAGACAGGACAATATTTTTAAGCCCTCTCTCTTTTTTTCTAAGTCCGTTATTATTTTGTTTTCTGTTATATTCCATTATTTTCGCGTTTCTGTATATTATGAACATACGTATCTATATTATAAATATGAAAGAGTATTTAATTTTCTATTAACTATTAATTCTATTTTTTTTCTCCATGGCGATCACTGCTATATTATATAAACAGTCTCTATATATTATAGTAGTATATTAATCATAGTATACATGCAGATAAACGCGACAACAATTGTCCTATCCCCGTCCGAATACTTATGAAAATTATGTGCAAGTTTAAACCGAGGTATAATAGTAGTGGTTCTTACGACCTAAAAACCACGATATGGACAACGCTCTGATTGGCTTATTTATTTTTCATTTTTGTTATCTATCATACGATTAGTTCTCAATGATAAAACCGGAAGTCATATCTGACTTAAAAGTCGGTTTGAATAGGGATTCAATATCCGGACGCCTTATTTTTCGTTTTTCTCCCAAAATAACCCAAACTGAATAGTCATAAGAATGGATGACAAATGCTACTATGCACGGTTCATATAGGACACAGAGACATGATGATTAATTTATTGTGGGAGGAAGGGAAGCGATACACAAAATGAGGTCTTCTCGTTTAATAGTATAGATGATATGTATATATGGTAAATAAGTGTGCATGAATCAATGTGTACACATAATTTTTTGTATCTATTTATCAGTATATTAAAAGTACACATATTTATTACTCAAGTTTATGAGTACAGTTCTTTATATGTTGTTGCACACATATACATAGGTAATTGATTAAACAAATATATTTGCAGGTATTTAATAAACTCCTTCAACTGAAAAGTTGGTTTTGAATAATCAAAAAGAATTGGAAGAATCTAATAAACCAGTTAAAAACAAATGGAAGAGAGTGTCCGAATATATGCATACGTATAACTATAAATTCAGTGCAGGCTTAAAATTAAAGGATTGCAAGAGAAGTAATGTCATAATTAATTTTTTTATCATCTTCTACATTTCAGTTTCAGAAACAGAAAAGTAGATTGAGGATCAGGGGACAGAAAATGCACATAGTAGGAAAAAAACAGGAGTTCTAAAAACATATTCTAATACTAAAGAAAACATTAATTGTAAAATTAGTGCACTGAATGCTTCAAAATCGAGAAATGACCAGTGAAAATCTCATGGATTATCCCCCACATGCATAAAATTATGCAACAAGTCGAAAAAGACTGCCAGTGAGAATTGTACACTGGTCACATTTTATGTTAAACGATACATGTAACAATAATACTGGTTTCTATAGAAAAATATGGTATATTCTTGTCTTAGATGAAATATATTTCTATCATATTAATGTTGATGTCACAAACACAAGGACATTGATGTAAAAAATACAATATTGCATGTTACTTAAATTAACAATTCTTCATTATTAATGAAATTTTCTGTTTTCTGTTTCAGTAATTAGAGAAGAGGTAGCAGTACCGAAAAGAAAATCCAGTAAGATTGTAAAAAAAACCCACATAAGAATAGTTATAGAAGCCTTTAAGTATAATAAAATATATCTTCTCCATTATTTAAACTAAGTGATGAAATATATCTTAGCACATAACTGTTATGAATGTGATCTACACTTAATGCAATAACCATGTTTTCACTTAATCCATTGAGTAACATTTTGAACT